>VWZI01007939.1:407750-417769 GCA_013396835.1 Psilopogon haemacephalus | reverse complement strand
AAGCGAGGAGCTGTGGGATAGTGTGTGTAATAATGGCTGCTGTTACCTTTCCCTGGACATAAAGCTGGGGCCGGGAGGGAGGGAGCCTATGCATGCAGCACACATGGAAAAGACTTGGCCGGGGGAAAAGGGGCAGTGTTTTTGGGGTTTTTTCCTTCTGTAGTGCAATAAACAATTTGTTGGAGTTAATAGGAGTCGGGGCAAAGGGGGTTGTGTCAGGCTTCCGGCCCCTTTTTTGAACGTTCTGGAGATCTTGCTGGTGGAAAGTCCCCTTTCTCCTGGGTGCCTGTGGTTTACGTGCCCAGCCCGAGATCTAATATTAAATTAGAGGGTGAGCATGTCTGACAGGGAAGAGAGGGAGGATTGTGTATTGAACAAGACCCTGGAATGAAGGCTGAAGAGTGCCTGGGAGCACTTCTAAGCCCCTGCAGGGTTGTGGCAGTCTGGCAGTTGCCCACCCCCCCACACTGTGAAATAACCCAGGTTAGGACTCAGACAGCTGGAAGTTAAAGGAATGAAGCTTTATATTTACAGCAATGCACAATATACAAGCAGATATTTACAAGGTCTAACAGATATTTACAGCTATATACAGTAAAAAGGTAATACAGAAACACCACATCCCTCCCAGAGATTAAAATTCCTAAGAGGGGTTTCTAACCACCCCTACCACCTTCCCCTCTTTCCCCAATCTTAGCTCACCATCTGTTAATGCAGCAGATAGGCAAAGGTAGATTGGCTCAGGAGGAAAAGAAGTTAGTGGAATTATTCAGAATCAGCTACAAAAGGCAGGGAGAAAGGAGCCATGCAAGAGCAGTCACAGCCCCAGAGAGGTCTGAAACCATCTGACTTCTCTATATTTGGGTTACAACTCTTAAAACAATTTTTTTTTCTTTCTCAGTAAAGCTCTGAGGGAAGTAGCATCATCTGTTTTCCTCTCTCAGCCTATAGTCTAATTTCTCATTCAAATCCTCCAATTAGTTCGAACTGGCACAAGGATATTGAAGACAGGGTGAAATTTGATGCTTACATCTGCCTTACAGACCAGAGGCAGTGAAGTGGTTTTTAAAAGGTTTAAGGTTTCCACACTTTCTAGGATATGATGCTGCAATGATCTGAGCACCTCTAGTGTCCTCTGACTTGGGCGGTATCAGGGGCTATGATGGTTCAGCAGTTACCTGCCCCCCACACGCACACACTTAGAAACATTTGAGGGCTGGATCTTTACAGCACTTAGGCTTTCTGAAAATAAGATTTTTGGAGTTCTGGATCTTGATGTCAAATTCCAAATGACAAAGAGAATCAGGGCCAAGGCGCTTGCCGAGTTAGCCTCTGCCTCAGTGCCAATAGAAGCTGCTCGGTTAAGTGACTGTGAAGCTGTCCTTTCAGCCATCATCAGGACATGATGAGTTGAGCAGGTTTCTCTCTTTCCACTTGCTCTGTGAACAGAACCAATCTGCCTGAGGGCTGTGGTTCAGAGGCCACAGGCTAAAGGTGTACTGCGTGTGGAATACGTGGCGAGCAGCTCTGTGGCTGTAGGCACAATAGGAATGGAGACAGACACAAGAATGTGTTGCTTGATGCTGTGTGATTGTGCCTAGGTTCCCAGCTGTTTGGTCATCTGGCTTTGCCCACTGGTTTTGTATTTCTGTGTTAAACCACACCAGTTTGCTTGCTGCTCCCTACTTGCTGGCCGTCTGGGGCACCCAGCACAGTGATACCTTTCAGTCATATCCATCCTGCATGCAGAGAGCTAGTGGATATGTGCACCTCACACAGAAACTGGGACACGAGCCTGGAGGGACCTCCTTGCAATCCCTTCTGAAAATCCTGAGAACGCATTCAGGTTCTTCAAAGACAGGAGAGGAAATGGTGTTGCAGGAGGGAAGCTTAGTCTGAGCAGCAGGAGGTAGGTGGGGTTGGTTGCCCTGAATGTCCTTGTGGTGGGTGTCTGTCCTCAGGTGATTGTTGGACTGCAGCCCTGAGTCTCACTGGGCTATGAGGGATGCATCTCCTTTGGGATGAGGTTTGTCTGCCCCTTCTCTATCCTTCCCCATTAACCAAGGGGGACCCTACAGCTGCTAGTGGCTGAGATTCATATTTTTCTTCACTGAGAAGAGTGCTCCACCAATAGATATTTACAACCTGCTGCAGTGCTTTGCTGGGGAGATTCAGAGCTTCCGTCCTTGGAAGTTTGGAGGAGCAGGTTTGATGCATGTCCATCAGCAGCAATTAAGGTTGTCTTGCTGGTGGAATTCATTGGTGAGTTCTTGACATGCCTCTGAGCTGTAGTTCTATGATCTCCCAAATCCTTGTTGCAGGATCACAGGATGTATGGGGTTGGAAGGGACCCAAGGAGATCATTGAGTCCAACCCCCCTGCCAGAGCAGGACCAGACAATCTAGCTCAGGTCACAGAGGAACACATCCAGACAGGCCTTGAAAGTTTCCAGACAAGGAGACTCCACAACCTCTCTGGGGAGCCTGTTCCAGTGCTCTGGGACCCTTACAGTAAAGTGGTTCCCCCTTGTGTTGAGTTGGAACCTCCTGTGCTGCAGCTTACACCCATTGCTCCTTGTCCTTAGGAAGTAAATGGAGTTAAAAGCCAAGTCAGGCTGCTCTTTGCCAGTGGTGGAGCTGTTGGTGGATGAAGGGGCTGAAAGAGCAGGTTTACTTCAGCAGGTGTAGTTTGCTGGGTTTTCCCCACTCCCTGTACAGACAGATCATAGAATGGTTTAGGTTGGAAGAGACCTCAAAGATCATCCTGTTCCAACCCCCCGCCATAGGCAGGGACATCTCCCACTAGATCAGGACGCTCAAGATCTGGCATTTCCTGTGTGTATTTGCTGACCTCAGGCTTGTGCTTGCCTGTCTTGGACTTATTTGCAAACAGCTGCAAGAGGAGGGGAAAAAAAATCTCTTCTAAAAAGCTTTCTTCATCACAGAACACGCTTCCAGGGGGATCCATCAATAGATAGGTACGCTCTGCAGTTGACATATTTATATCTTGGGTAGATTACACTACCACATCCTCATCCTTGTTGCTTTCTCTGAGCTGTAATACCATGTATCCCATGCAGGCTGTGTTTTTGTAAGAAGCAGTGAAGTTACAGAAGAATCCTTCCAGGCAATTCCTTAGTGAAGTTACAGAAGAATCCTTCCAGGCAATTCCTTAGTGTGTCTTCAGCAGCCTGGGGACCTCCCTGAGTCAACAGCTGCATGGAGGCTGCTGTGCTTGATCCTTCGTGGTGTCTCTATCTGACAAGAGGTTGTGCAGTTATTTATTAATGTCTTAAAGTTTTGCCCATGGAGGTGAGCTCCAGCCTTTGGGGAAGCTCTGAAAGAGTCGTTCCTCTGATTGCTTTAGCTCTGCTACCCCACACAAGAGCAGTGAGGGAACAGCTGCCCTAGGAATTAGCATTTACAGAGAAGCTGCCACTTGGTGTAGGGGCATGGGTGGGAGAGGGAGCTGTCACCTTGATTGGGAATTGGATCATGGAGTTCAGTTCCTCTCCTGTCAGAACGTGGCTCTTGGTTTAGGACCTACCCTGTCATCTCTTGACTTTGGTTTTCCTTCCTATAAAACAGGCAAGCTTTGAGCCCAGGTTTGACAGCGACACTGAGTAGGCAAAGTTGTTCTCTGTGTGCGTGTCTCTATGCTCTGTGCCTGCTGGTGTGTTCTGCTTGGAAATTGCCCATTTTTAGACCCACAGGACAGCAGGAAGTGCCTAAATCCTTCCTTTTGAGTTTTCTTGCTTTAGCCAATTTATAGCAGGCGTCATGCCATGGGGGTTTTTTTTGGTGGTTTTTTGTTTTTTTTTAAGAGGCAACTTTAAGACAAAAAACTCCCAATCCTTCCTGGCACCATGTGAGCCCTAACGACTTCTCAACATCTCAGCTCTTGTTAATGTATTTTTCAAACTGCTACCCCAAGTGATTAGCCTGCATTGTGGATCAATCACTTGCCAAATTTTAATTAAGAAAGGAGGAGAGAAAAAAAAAATAAACTCCATCCTGGTTCCAGCCCTTTTTCTTTGCTTTGCAACAGCCCTGGAGCAAACTTTGTGCAGCAGAGTTTTATAAACCCCTCAAAACTGGGGTTTATAATGGAAAAGCTGAGGTGGCCTTTACTCTAGCACACACAGCTATAACAGATCAAGGCTTTTCCATGAAGCTATGATGAAAGGAGCAGAAGGATCTGGAGGGAAAAAAAAAAAAACCAACAACCCAGCAAGAAAGAAATGGCCAACAGGTGGGACTTATTATTCCACAGCATTTTTTATTTCAAGGGAAAAGTTTAGTAACCCCAGCTGGCAGGTGAGCAGTGGGAGAGCAAAAGCTTTCTCATGGTGCCTGTGCCAGCATGTGTGTGTACAAGCTCATGTGCCTCCCTACAAGAGAGGAGAGCATACCTGGCAGTGCCAATAAATGTTGTACACCTACACCAAAAAGGTGAGGAACAGGTTCTAAGCAATCTAAAAAGAGAGGGAGAAAAACATTCAGGACTTAGTTGTGAATTTAACACACATGCTGGCGTGTGCAGAGGATGACAGTTTTGTTTAATTGAGGAAAAAAAGAAAAGAAAAAGGCTGCCCCAAGGGTCCAACATAATTATTTTTGTTTGAACTGTTTAATACTGAGCATAAGTGCTAGGGAGACCCAGAGACCTGGGCCTGGTATGTGACATGCAGGCAGCCTGTGGCAGCACTCAGGCCAGCCTGCTGAAAGTCTCTGGGGTGCTGTGGTTCCCCCCAGTGTAGCCTCCCCTCAGATGAGCTGCCCTTCATACACACACTGCATTACATCAGTCTGTGATCATGTAACTTTTGCAGGAAATGCATGAAGCTGCAAGAGAACTTGGCCTTGGATGTCCCATGTGCAGCTCTTGGCCTTAGGTCATAGAATGGTTTAGGTTGGAAGGGACCTCAAAGATCATCTAGTTCCAACCCCCTGCCATAGGTAGCGACCCCCCCCACTAGAACAGGTCACTCAAGAACTCATCCACCCTGGCCTTCAACCCCTCCAGGGAGGGAGCAGCCACAACCTCCCTGGGCAACCCATTCCAGTGTCTCACCACCCTCACTGTAAAGAACTTCCTCCTAACTGTAAAGAACTTCCTCCATTTAAATCTCCCCTCTGCTAGTTTAAACCCATTACCCCTCACCCTGTCATTACAAGATCTTGTCAATAGTCCCTCCCCAGCCTTCCTGTAGGCCCCTTTCACATACTGGAAGGCTACTCTAAGGTTTCCTCAAAGCCTTCTCTTGTCCAGGCTGACGAGCCCAAACTTTCTCAGCCTGTCCTCATAGCAGAGATGCTGCAGCCCTCTGATCATCTTCATGGCCTCCTCTGGACTGGCTCAAACAGTTCCATGTCCTTCCTCTGTTAGGGGCTCCAGAACTGCACACAATACTCCAGGTGGGGTCTGAGGAGAGCAGAGCAAAGGGGCAGAATCCTCTCCCTTGCCCTGCTGCCCACAGCTGCTCTTGCTGCAGCCCAGCACACAGTTGCTGTCTTGGCTGCACTCACACTGCAGGCTCATGTTGAACTTTTCATCACCCCAGACCCCAAGGTCCTTTTCCTCAGGGCTGCTCTCAGCCATTCCCCACCCAGCCTGGAGTTGTGCTTGGGATTGTGCCCACCCAGGTGCAACAGTTGGCCTGGTTGAATGTCATGAGGTTGGCCTGAGCACACCTCTCCAACCTGTCCAGGTACCTCTGGATGGCAGAGTTGAGAGAGGGGATCCTTCTAAAGCTATCAGCATGTGGTACAGAAAGCAGATGTTTGGGACAGAGATCCTGTGGTGGGGCAGGGTGAAATCCACCCCTCTTCCCATTCCCCCTGGTGGGAAGGGTTTACATACTTGCCCTTGCTTTGCCACAGAAGAGAGGAGCATAGCAGCAGTCAGTTCAGAGTCAGGCTCCTTCTGCCATCCTGTGGGCTGTGTGGAGGAGTTACCCTTTTAATAGTGTGCACCTGACAGCCTTTGCAGAGACCTGGGCTGGGTGGCTTTGCATGGAACCTGTCCTTACAAAATTTCCCACATTGAGCTCTCAGGTCTGTCAGGGAAACAGCCCTTGCTGAGAGTCACACACATCTGCCTGCAGCTGTCTCAGTCAACTTCCAAATCCCAGAACAGGGCACAAGATGCAAGACAGTGGGTGGCAGCAGCTAAAAAGAACTCAGGAGGGTTCAGTGTGCTTCCAGGCCCATGGACAGGCAGACATCTCCGACAGCAGCAGAGTCAAAAGAAAAGGGCTGCTGGAGTCAGCATTGCACAGGAGCACTGAGGAGTAGTAGGGTGGGCATGTGTTTAGGTGGCTGTAAGCACTTTCCTTCGTGTTTCACCCCAAACTGAAGGCAGGGTGAAGCATTTGATGGGTCAGGGGAATGGTCCTGCAGAACCAGGTGCCCCTCCTTGGTGCATTTTGTGGAGCTAGATACTCCAGATACTCAACTGGGTGCTTTTTTAGTATCATAGTCAGGGTTGGAAGAGACCACAAGGATCAACTAGTTCCAACCCTCCTGCCATGCCCAGGGACACCCTACCCTAGATCAGGCTGCCCACAGCCTCATCCAGCCTGGCTGCAAACACCTCCAGGGAAGTGGCCCCAAACACCTCCCTGGGCAACCCATTCCAGGGCCTCACCACTCTCATGCTGAACAACTTCCTCCTCACATCCAATCTGAATCTCCCCACCTCCAGCTTTGCTCCATTCCCCCTAGTCCTGTCACTACCTGAGAGCCTAAAAAGTCCCTTCACAGCTTTCTTGTAGGCCCCCTTCAGCTACTGGAAGGCCACAAGAATGTCACCTGGGAGCCTTCTCTTCTCCAAACTGAACAGCCCCAACTCTTTCAGTCTGTCACTGCCAGTAAGATGTGCCCATCCTGAGGAGACCATGAATACAGATGTGTGCAATAGTCACATCTGGAACGCCTTGGTGTCCCCATGCATGTTTACTCCTGCTTAATCAGGGCTCGCAGGAAAGCTCACCTGGGCAGCTGCCAACTGCTGCCCCTTTGACACCACTCTGTGAATTAATTTCTCAGCCAATCAGATGTCACAGGCACCTCTGAGGACCAGATAACTGCATGGCAATGCAGGCCTGAGCAGGGACCCCACTGAAGCAGCTTGTTCTGTGACATTAGCATCCAGATTAGTAAGCCTCTCATTGAAGTGCTGCTATGGAGCCCAGCCCACAATGGCTTTAAAGGTGACAGAAGAGATGAATGCTTGGATTTTTCCCTTCCACCTGTTGTAGCTGCTGCAGAAACTTTTTACTGTGACATATACAGAGTTAGAGCTTGCTCTTTCCTGATGCTGGAGAACCAGAGCTCTGTTCTTAAGGACAAGTAAAGGGGCATGTTCTCTGGACAGGCTCTGTTAAAGTCCACTGTGGATGGTCTCTGATCTCGTCAGGATTTTAAACCTTTCCTTCCAGGCATGCCTTGTGCTTGCTCTTGCCAGAATCCAGCATGCCAAGTCCACTCCATGAAGATCAGCGTGTGGTGCTGCCCAGTGTGTTACACAGGCACAGTGAGATGCTCCCAGCCCCAGAATGCTGACAGTGTAAACAGGCACAGTAGCTAGAGAGGGCATAAAGTCCCAAACAGGCACCAGAGCTGGATGCATCACCCAGCCCACCAGTGGTCTGTCTCTCTGCTAGTCTGTTACTCATCCTGAGATTCCCAAGATCTATTGGGTGTCTGAGTTTCATTCAACTTTGGCTCAACAGGACTGTGTGAGTGGCTGTTCTAAATCTCAGATGCAAGTGCCCACAGTTCCCATGGGTCAGCACAGCAGCTCAGCTGCTACCAGCAAAGGGCATCAAATGAAAGCCTAATTGCTCAGAAGTCCAAAGCTCAGCAAGCATGCAGTGTTCATCTTTGCCAGGAGTGGTGTGCACTGGGAGCAGAGAGGCAGCTGGTTCAAGGCTGCTTTTCAGTGGCTCTTTGGTAGTGCTCAGTACTCCAGAGCAACACACTTTGGAGCTGTCCCCTTGTGAGTTACTTGCACCCATGTAAATCTTCTGTACCTAGGGCTCCTTCCTCCAGATTCTTCTTGCTGTAAGGAGTTTCCAGGGGAGAAAGACCCCGTCCTGTTTCTGCAGGTGTTGTCACAGAGCAGAGAGGACCTCGCCTTTTGTGAGCAGTAGTGCAGCAGTGTGGCAGGTCACAGCCCTGCCCTGCAAGCTAATGCACTGCTGCAGGGACTGAAATGAGCCCTGCTAGGGCAGAACCAGCAGCACTGCCGAACCAAAGGGCTTCAGTTCTGCCAGGAAGCCCTGTGCAAGCCATCAGGCTCTCGCATGGCATGCTGCATGCCCGTCAGCTTGCTCGTCGTGCTGGGCACTGGGTGAGCTGTGGGAAGGGCCCCTCTGAGAGCAGCGAGTGAAGCTGGGGTCCTCAGACAGAGCCTGGCTCAGTCCTGTGCAGCGCTGGGTGTGGGAAGCCTCTTTTTGTCATTTTTCCCATCAGCTGTCTGTCACATCTGCCAATCTAATGATGACCGGCTTAGGTTGACCCCGATTCTGAGGCTTATTAACACCCTCTTGCTGTCAGGCTGGGTGACAGATGGTACAGCAGCCCTTGGTTTATTTCATGCAGTGTTCCTGTCGGCCACCCATTACCTCGCCCCAGCTCATATCACAGTTTGCTGGTTTCAGCTCACCTCAGCAGAACAGACTTATCTGCACGGTGTCTGTGTGAGCCGTGGAGGGACAGGACAAGGGTTTTCTTCAGGCCAGCAGCTGTGGGACTTTTGCAGGACGGCCAAGGCAGTCCCTGGCGTGTTCCCCTGAAAGGAGTGGTCCAACCCCACCGTGCATCAGTTCAGCCATCCCAGCTGAAAACTGCACTTAATTCCAGCTTCTTCAGTGACCTGGTTCACTGAGGCCTGCAGGTGAGCCAGGGAAGCAGAAGGGAACAGATCTGCCTGGCAGCCAGTGGTGACAACACAGCAGGACACAGGGGACTTAGGCCAGTCCCTCTGCTGAGACTCTCGTCCCTAGAGGTGCTGAGTTTGGTGAGATGCTTTGGCCTCTGGGTTTCAGTGTCTTTCACAGCTCCTGCCTGCCCAGCTGCCTCGTGCCAAGGAGTGGAGTGGGACAAGGGACTCACAGGGGAGGCAAGAAAGGTGTTGGGGCTCCTCCTTCTCCCAGCTTGTCCATGCTGTGGAGATATCCTGGCCCTGCCTGGAGGGGAAGGCAGGTAGCCTTGCTGGCCCAGCTCCTATGATTCAACCCAAGACCCTAGGCCAGGGGCAGGATCATGTAAGTTGTTCTCCTTCACTCTCTCACACCATTTTTCTCCTCTGCTGGTTGCAGGGTGCCAAGAAGCTGTGTCCCCAGTGTAACACCATCACATCTCCCGGAGACCTTCGGCGCATCTACTTATGAAGGACCCAGCGAGAGGGCAGGATGCAGCTACTCGGCTCAGCTCATCACACCAAGGGGGAGAAGAACGACAGCAACAAACAAACACAAAAAAAAAAGAAAAGGAAAAAAACAAGAAAGAAAAAGACGTTTTAAAAGTGAAAATAAAAACAAACCAGAGACTGCAGACATGGACTTGAGGATACAGGAGCAGCAGAGAGCCTCCATTCCTACCTAGGTCCCACGTGTTGAGACCTCCTTCAGCATCTGCAGCGGGCAAAACCAAACCCTTTGTTGTGAAGCCCCCCCCCCTCTTTTTTAAAACCAGTATTCCCCATCCACCCATTCCCTGGAGCTGGCTTTGAATCGTGGATGGCTCACAAGCCCTCCTTTGGACTGCGTTGTTGACCACTCTGCCCCCAGGAGACTGGGGAAGGGACCCTTGACAGAGAGATGTTAAATAACCTGTAACTTGTGTTCTTTGTTCAGTTTGAGTTTTGTTTTGATTTTGTTCTTATTTGGTTTGGTTTGGGTTTTGGGTTTTTTTTGGGTTTTGTTGGTTTGTTTTTTTGTTTGGCTCTGTTTTGGTTTTTTGTGGTGTTCTAGTGATAAAAAGAGGTTTAAAGAGAAGAAGGAAAAAAAAAAA
>VWZI01007939.1:339710-390440 GCA_013396835.1 Psilopogon haemacephalus | reverse complement strand
CCCCATTGATTCATAGGCCCTTTGTATCACTAAAATCCTCACATCCAGAAGCTGGTGTTGGTGTTCCTGAACAGCAGGGGGTTACTGCAGCTTTACAATAAATACAGGCGAGCATTACGCCGTGAGCATCTTAAGCGTAAATATGGAAGCATTAATTTAGAATCAATTTTGGGATGTTTCAGACTGTAAAGTTCTGTTAACTAGATCTCTGTTGAGGACAGAGGAGCACTTTATGGGACTGTAAATTTCAGGCAAAGAGTCTTCCGTGAAATACAGATTCCCCCCGCACAGTAGCTGTTCTCTCGATATCAATCATATGTCTTGCAAGTAATGTTTCACAAATATTCTGTAAATCACAGGAAAATGCTGGCAATAATGTGAAATATGACTTTCACTTGACTGTTTCACCAGAGGCCCCTAACAGGCCATTCTCCTGTCAGCACTAACATTTGTTATGGCTAATAACATTTTCCATCACAACTATTTTGGGGAAATGGATTTATTTTAAACCTGCTTCCCCTCAGAGGAGATCCTGAAAATGCCCTGCGAAGGACACACGCTCCTTACAGGGCATGGACCATTAACTCCCAAATTAAATTTCCTCTCGTCTTAATTCTCAAACATTGTTTCTTAGACAGCTTTTTGAAGACTTTGTTTATTTGGTTTCTGGCGCTGACGTCCACGTTCATCTCTTGGTCATTGCTTCCAGTCTGGTTCATATAATAGCAATAGAAAGTTACTTTTGAGCAGGTATCTTGGAGCTGGTCTGGAACCAATTTGGAATTTTGGTCCAGATTCTAGGATAAAAGGCTTAAGAACTTTGTAGATAGGCAATTGGTGATCTCAGCAACTTGTATTATCATAGAATCATGGAATGGTTTAGGTTGGAAGGGACCTCAAAGATTATCCAGTTCCAACCCCCTTGTGCCATAGGCAGGGACACCTCCCACTAGAACAAGTCACTCAAGGCCTCATCCAACCTGGCCTTGAACACCTCCAGGAAGGGAGCAGCCACAACCTCCCTGGGCAACCTGTTGCAGTGTCTCACCACCCTCACTGTGAAGAACTTCCTCCTAACATCCCATTTAAATCTCCCCTCTGCCAGTTTAAACCCATTACCCCTCCTCCTGCCATTACAAGACCTTGTGGATAGTCCCTCCCCAGCCTTCCTATAGGCCCCTTTCAGATACTGGAAGGCTACTATAAGGTCTCCTGGAAGCCTCTTCTCCAGGCCGAGAAGTTGGAACTGGATTACATTCAACAAAACTTCTTACTCTGAAACCCAAAGATTTTGTGTAATTTTAACTTTTTTTTTCCCCCCTTTAAATAAAACACAAAGTGATGCTTTTTGTAGATAGAAACTCCAACAGCTGTATTAGACAAGGTGTGAATTCCTTTGTTATCCTCAGGCATGTTGATATAGGTTGGTGGAGGACAATGCACCTGTGTTAAGGTAGCAGTCTGTGACCTTGTCCCTCTTTCAATGTATGTATGCAGATGCTGATGTTTAACTGTGAGGCTCCTTGATGCTGGTCGGTGTCTTAAAGCCAAACACTCCTGTCAGGGCCATTCTCACCTGCTTGAATGAGCAGAGAGCTTAATCCTCTGACATTTCACACCCCCCCTTCACATTTTTCAAGATGGAATAGGGGACATCACACTGAGCCAATAGTGTGGCCAGAGAAAACTGGTGAAATAAGGATTGCTAAGGATTGCACACACCTTGTGTGAAGGGATGGGAAGAAATACAGAAAAAGCATCTCTCTGGAGCTTCTGTCTTCTTGTTATTACCACTTCGGGTTTTCTTAGATTATTTAAAAACATCTTTAAGAAACTAGATAGGAAAATACAAAACAAAAACCCCAGCAAATGTCAGTCATGCCAAAGAGTCCCAAAGCATTCTCCTATTGCCAAGGCCAAGCACATCATCCTGGAGTGGATGTGGGCCCAGTTCATCACATGAGCAAGGGCTTGCTGCGCAAACAGGCATTTACCACCCCCTTGACCTTGTCACTCCCCATAAATACATACCTATTTGTGCTCTCATTTCACCCTATTTATTCTCTGGCAGGTCAGATATGAGATGCAGTGTTCGTATCATGAGGCCAGTGAGAAACCATGGCTGGGCTAATGGGTAAAATCAAAATGACTTTATTAACAGAGCAGAGAAGAGAGCTCCTGTGGTGCAGCCACCTGCCATGGAAAATAATCTCAAGTCTGCTGCAGATTCATTGTGCAGCTTCAGGCATACCAGAACTCTTCTTTTGCCTCTGTCTTCCTATCTATGAAATCACTATAGAGGAAAATGACATTAAACTAATGATTAGTAAGTGCTTTCATATTATTTGCCAGAGATTTTAAATATGATTCTGGTGCTAATTCCTTAATTCAAACTTTTCCTGATCTGCAAATCCCCTTTTTTAATCTTCTTTCTTACTTTTCTCTAGGCAGAAGAGATAATGACTTCTGTCAAAGAGCAGGAAGCTCATGATTTTTTTCTTGAAGGAATGGGATAGTGCCCACCAAGTTGCTTGAAGCCACATCCTGGACAACTTCATTGAAAGCAATGATGGCAAGGCAGGAGCAGAGCTGGAGTCCTCCCAGGGTGCCAGGTTATTTCTGTCTAACAGCACAGCTCAAAATGATGTATCTGTTTCCTTGGACAGCTGCAGGTGGTTTGTGGTAGTGGGATGGAGATGAGGGGAATGTTCTCTACTGAAAATCTGTCAAAAGGACAAGTTTCTGCATGGAGATATCCATATCCAGCAATGGCTTAAAAAAAGCAACTGGCTATCTAAAGACAGAACTGAAGGGAAAAACGTGTAACCTGTCTCTCAGGAGCCTGGAATTAATGTTTTATCTCATACTGGGATGAGCATACTGCCTCTGCCTGCCTGTAAGAGGAGAGAAAGTACCCAGTTCAGGCCTCCACATTGTCAAAGGCAAGTTGGGGGACACCACCATGGTCTGTGAATCTCTCCTTAGCCTTGTCAAACAGTTCCATGTAGAGTACATGCCTTAACAAGCTGCTCAAGTCCATTGGTATCTTCTTGTCTGCTGCAAATGGGTGAGTATGCAATGTCTTTGTGTGAGAGTTGCAGCAAAGAAGGCAAATGGATGAGCAGATGGAAAAAAACAATCCCTTGGCTGTCTTTTGGGAGGGCTGTGCAAGCATTTCAGGCAAGGTAGGCCTCAGTGAGGACTCAAAACCAAATCCGCTGCCTTTGCATGTCTCCAGAACCATTGAGGTGCTGTCAGGATGGGTGGTGAGAGCCTGAGTGCAGAGATGGTGCTTTCTGTGCCTATGGCTCAGTCTCTAAAATGTGAAAATGGGAACTGGTGACCTGCTGGCTACAAAACACAGTACAGGTGAGCATTTGCCTCCGCACTGAGGCTGAGCCTCCATGTGTTCACTGCCCAGGCACTAGGCACCCACTGCAGTGAGGCAGGAGGTGATGCTTCCCAGGAGCATCCTATGTGACATAAGATGATGGGCTCAGAGGCAGGTGACACTTCTGTCCTTGTTCCCCCTGTCCTTGCAGGCACAGATACCTTATTGCATTTCTGGAGATTGGAGGTGTGCTTCTTGGAAATACTGAGGCTGAACCACCTGAAAGAAGAGGAGAAGAGAGTCTGTAAAGCTGCTGCAGCTCAATACTGATGCTGGCAGGAAGTATAAGGAGCTCATTTGTGAAAGCTATGGTAGGTGGCATGTCCATCCATGCCTTTAGCTAATTTCAGGCAAGGATGTTCTCCCTGACCTCTGCCCCCGCGGTGCTACTTGCCACATTGAGCCGCTCCCTTCCCTCCACCTGCTGGATGACAGAACGCATCAGCTTCCCTGGCTGGAAGGAGTTCAGAGTCCTGACTACTGTTGAGCAGTTGCGTTTCAGCCCCCTTCGGAGTTTTTAATGAGCTGACTTCCTTTACAGTAATTTCTTTTGATGTGATGTTGCTGTCCTGCTGGCTGCAACTGCTCCAGTTAAACCACAAAACAGTTTCCATTCTTACCTGCAGCACTGACCTGCTGCAAACTTTCCCAGCATTCCTCTGTCGGGGTGGAAGGCATTTGCAGCTTGTGTCTTTTTCAGAAAGACCACCTGAGCATTTTTTTTTCTCTCTTTTTTTTTTTTTTTCTTTTCTCCTGGGCAGTGGAAGTCAAACCTCATTAGTCGTTCTGTAGTTCAGATGACTTTGCCAGTCTACGGGGTGATACCTGCTTTCCTCCAACAGAGATGAAGCAACAAAATCCTTAGCAGCAGTGTTGGCATCCCAGTGGCAGGCTTTCTGCTTGTGTAAATGTCCACAGGAGTGCCTTCACCACCTACTCCATCTGAGAATTCTGCCAACCGTTTTTCCAGTGAGCTGAATGGCTTCTGACAAGCACAAAAATACCCTTTTTTCCTGGCTTCTGTTCTTCGAGACAGATTTTGAGTGGGCTGTAGTGCTGGGTTTACTCAAGGGTGACAGTGAAACAGATGAGATGGGTGACCCAACCTCATCTGGGCACACAACTTGGCATCTTTTTCTGTGCACAGGAATGCAATCCCTCATCAAATTTCTGGTCATTTCCAAGTCAGCAGAGGCACAAGAAGATGTGAAGGTTCTGATGGATTCCTTGAGCTGCAGGAACACCAAATACCAGAACCAAGTCTACAAAGGCCTCATTGCAGTGCTACTGTGAAGCTGGCCCTGCAGACACCGAGGGTCACACAGGTGAGTAGCAGGCCCTGTTGGGGAAACACTAAAGAGCATTGACACTAAAGGGCTGTTCCTTCCTGCTCTGGCAGGACCTGTGCTAGTCATTGGGGGCTACACTGTGCTGTGTGAAGACTCTCCCTTTCTACCCTTGTGCTCCCCGTGGTGGGAGAGGCATCCTCTGTCCTAGTGGAGCATGCTGGGCTCAGCTCACCTGGAGTTCCATCACTCATCTGTGGTAGGACACATCGGATCACCTTGGGTGGTGGTCAAGGAGGTTTAGGGAAGCCCCTGGCTGTGGTTAGTTGGATGGCTCTCGGCGGGCCGGGCCGTGAGCGGTTTATTAGCATGTGATCATTGTCATTCTTCTTATTTGCATACTCAGAGCTGCACCGTGAAGCAGCTCCCGGTAATGCTGATCGCCGCTTGTGCGGGGCCGTTGACGTGAAATGGAGCCCGTGCGTGCCGCCAGGGATAGGGGCCCGGGCCGGGCAAAGGCTGCACGGAGTGGGAGGGCTGTGGGGTGAGGGTCACCGTGTCCTAGGGAGCGACAGCTGCGGGTCGGCCTCTTTGCGGAGATGACCACTGGCATACTCTGGTTTCTCTTCAGACCGCATAAATCTTTCGCCTTTTACTAAAGATTTCCGTGGAGAGGAACAGACACGAGTGTTAGTTAATTTTTTGAGGCTCCGCTTCGGTGGAGCCATCATTTTTCTGGTCAAAAGCAGAATGAGTAACCCGGTGGGTGTGAAAGGTTGTAGCAAGATGTGGGCGACTCCCAGCGGTGCGAAGTGAAGGGAGTATGAGCGCTATATCAGGCCTGAGAGAGAAGGGCTGTGTTGCAGGCTCAACCCCCGCACTATTGACCCCCTACTTGGGCCGTTCCACACCGCCTCTCCCCACGGTGGGGGCGGCCACCTCGTTAGCCTCGTCCGGTGGGAGATCGCGCGGGGCTCGAGTTAACCCTTCTCCCGGTCTGGATGATGCAGCCGGGTGTGAGCTCCGGCAGCTAGCTGCAGACTTGACCCGGGCGCAGCCAAACCGTCACGGCAGCGCTGTCCCGGACGCTCCAGCCCCGTCCGAGCGGCTGCTCCGGGCTTCTGCCTGAGCCTAGTGGTTAGAGCCCCGGGGCTCAGTGCCGTGCGCGGAGCCCGGATACTTCCTCCCTCTTTCCGCTATGCCTGGCACAGGGGGCGTACGATTTTCTTCCTCGAGGCCGATTTTTCGCCGTTGCGCAACCTGTCCGCAAGCACAATCCCGCCCACGGCCCAACCCAGACGCGGCCGCATCTTTGCACTCCTTTTGCCGGCTGCGCCGCCCTGCCCTCCCCTCCCCGCCCTTCCAGGCTGCGGCCCGCCCTGTCGTCCTCTGCCGTTGTAAGTATGCTCCGCCTCAGCACGGCTCTGATTAGCATACACCCAGTGAGCAGTGCGGAGCAGCGCCCTACCGGTCCTGCTGGGCAAAGCCCCCCGAGCTGGCGAGACTGGGGGGCTGAAACCGATCCAAAGTGTCGGTAGCCGCAGTGAGACTGTGTCAGACCGACTGGGATGACAGCCGTCGGAGCGGGTCGCCGTGTCTGAAGGGTGGCAGCCCGGGATGGGTACATTGCGGGAGAAAAGAACTGGTTATACTCTGGTTTCTCTTCAGATCGTATAAATCTTTCGCCTTTTACTAAAGATTTCCGTGGAGAGGAACAAGTACGAGTGTCGATGAATTTTTTGAGGCTTCACTTCGGTGAAGCTACCCTTTTCTCAGTTAAAAAATAGGTCTGAAAAATGCTGCTTGGGAGTGGGTGAATTTGTCTATCGGTTTTTGGTAGGCGTGGTAGTATGAAAAGCCGGTGCTGGCGTGCTGTGTAAGCGAGTATCCAGGTTTATTAACAAAGTGGTGTGGGTTTGGTTGCACCTGCGAAGCTGCCACACCTCCCCAGAATTTGACTTGTATTACCATACAAGTTCTTTGTCGCCAAATTACCCGTTCGGCTTACAGCTTCTTTGCTTTCAATTAAAACAACAGTATCTACATAAGGACAGTGCGTGCTCTGAGAGTAGTGGTCTTAGGGGAGATGGGCTTCTTAGCTCAATGGTGTGTATGTTAGGGTTTTAATGATCATAGGATGGTAGGGGTTGGAAGGGACCCAAGGAGATCATCAAGTCCAAACCCCTTGCCGAGCAGGACCAATCTAGCACAGACCAGATCACAGAGGAACACATCCACATAGGCCTTGAAAGTCTTCAGAGAAGGAGACTCCACAACCTCTCTGGGGAGCCTGTTCCAGTGTTCTGGGACCCTTACAGTAAAGAAGTTCCCACTTGTGTTGAGCTGGAACCTCTTGTGCTGCGACTTACACCCATTGCTTCTTGTCCTATCACAGGGAGCAAGTGAGCAGAGCCTGTCCCCCCACTGCTGACCAGCCCTCAGATATTTATAAACATTTATTAAATCCCCTCTCCATCTTCTCTTCTCCAGACTAAAAAGCCCCAGGTCACTCAGCCTCTCCTCATGAGGCATGCCCTCCAGTCCCCTAATCATCCTTGTAGCCCTCCACTGGATGCTCTCCAGCAGATCCCTGTCCCTCTTGAACTGGGGAGCCCAAAACTGAACACTGTATTCGAGATGAGATCTCAATAGGGCAGAATAGAGAGAGAGGAGAAACTCCCTTGATCTGCTGGACACACAAAAAAACCCCAAAACAAAACCAAAAACCCACCCACAAACAAACACACAAAAAAACCCCCAACCTTAGAAGTGGAAGCTCTGAGCTGAACATTCTAGGGATGGGCTATATAATAGCAAAAATGGATGTTAATATAATTTCATTGGAGCATCAAGAGCCTTATGTCTTGTCCCTTCCCCTCGCTGCTTCTGCTGCGCCTGCTACTATCTCCCCCCTGCCGCTGTTCTGGCTGCTGCTGCTTCTGCTGCTTCTGCTGCTTGACCTCTTCCCCATATTCCTTAAGGTTATTACCTTTTCTGTAGCAGTTTATTCTCCTTATGCTGTTATATTTGATTTAAACTATAAGAAATACAATTTCATTTTTCCTGACTTTCAAAAACAATCCTTGTTGTAGTGGGAGAGGGATCCGCTCTAACCCAATACAGACACACAAAAGGTCATCTTGTCCAATCCCCCTGCAGTGTGCAGGGGATAGGTTTAACTAGCTGAGAGTCCCATCAAGGGCTCAGGAGTGATCTCATTGCTGTCTACAACTACCTAAAGGGAGCCAGGTAGGGGTTGGTCTCTTCTCCCAGGCAACCAGCAACAGAAGGAGGGGACACAGGTTGTGCCAGGGGAGGTATAGGCTGGATATTAGGAAGAAGTTCTTCACAGAGAGAGTGATTGGCATTGGAATGGGCTGCGCAGGGAGGTGGTGGAGTCACCATCCCTGGAGAAGTTCAAGAAAAGATTGGATGGAGCACTTAGTGCCATTGGCTAGGGCTGGGTGATAGGTTGGACTGGATGATTTTGAAGGCCTCTTCCAACGTGGCTTATTCTATTCTAAGTTTGACTTTGAATGTCTCCAGGGATGAGGCCTCCACAACATTTCTGGGCAACCTGTTCCAGTATTTTTCTACCCTCATTGTGAAGAACTCCCTCCTTATGTCTAACCTAAATCTACCCTGCTGTATTTTGCAACCATAGCTCCTCGTCCTGTTTATAATCATTGCCTTCTAAACAGGCCCTCCCTAGTCTTCCTATAGATCCCCTTCAGATATTGAAATGCTGCTAATCAAGTCTCCCTGGAGCTTTCTTTTCTTCGGGCTGAACAACCCCAGCTCTCATAGCCTGTCTTAACAGAAGTGCTCCAGGTGCTCATTTTTGTAGCCTTTCTCTGGACCCTCTCCTGCAGGCCCATTGGTCTCTTCCTTGTCTTCCTACATTTTTGGTGGTGGTGGTGGTTTGTTGTTTTTTGTTTCTTTGTTTGGTTGGTTTTTGTTTGTTATTTGTTTGTTTGTTGTTGTTTTGGTTTGTTTTTCACTTTGATGAGAACTTCCAGCCCAGGCTAGGAATCATCAATCCGGGGGCTGCCCTTCAAGAGCATAGTTGTTAGAAAGGCGTGCAAGGTTTATTCAGAGTAACCAGCTTTACACCATAAAGCCTCTGATCAATGGTTAAATAATACAACGCAGTATTATTTAACCTTAGACCTAGGCATTTACTCCAACAGCTGCCCTTGGGTAACAGCGGGAGCAGCGGGATCAGCGAACCTGCGCAGTCGCAGGACAGGTTTCAGGGACAGCAGCGCCTCCCCGTACTCCGGCGCCGTCCGTGCCGCCACAGGCGGTCCGCGCCGTCGCCTCATTAGCATGTGTCTCGTTAGCATGCGGCTGTTTTGCATACCCAGGGTGCATCGCGGCTCTCCCCGCGGCTCTAATCGAGGTAACCCCCCGGGGGTCGCCCCGATCCCACTCGGAATGACCAGGTCATGTGCATGTGTGGTGGGGAGGGTCGGCCTGGATTCATGGGGCCGGGAGCAATGAATGGGCCACTTTTGTCATCCTGACCTATAGAGCTTGCGGCGAGGGGGCGGTCCGGCGGGGAAGAAGGGGTGCGTTATACTCTGGTTTCTCTTCAGATCGTATAAATCTTTCGCCTTTTACTAAAGATTTCCGTGGAGAGGAACAAGTACGAGTGTTGATGAATTTTTTGAGGCTTCGCTTCGGTGAAGCTATCCCTTTTTCAGTTGAAAAACAGAGCTAGAAAATGCGGGTTAGAGTGGGTTGTTGGGTCTGCTGGAGCGATGGTAGTGTGAGAACCTAATACTGGGACAGTGCGTGCTCTGAGAGTAGTGGTCTTAGAGGCGATGGGCTTCTCATCTACCGCAAGAGCTACTCACGGCACTAACTCTGGTGTGCAGCCCTGCAGAGACCCGCTGAGGGGATGCTCGGTGAAGAACAGTCCCACTCCTGGATGTTTCCTCCGCCGACTCAGCAGAGCAGGCCACCGGGACACGTGGGCATCACACACACAAGTCCTTGCAGAAAACTAGATATATGTAGCCACAGGGTTTCCTTAAGGCTGTGTCCCCCTTTCATGCCAACAGTGTAACACCATCTCTCCTCCCTTCTAACAACTTAGAAGTGTTTCAAAGCATTGTTCTCACTTTCCTCATGCAGACCCAACTGCACTTTGCATGGAAACCTGTGCTGGTGCACATGAAGCAGGCAGCTACTGCAAAAGCTGTTGGGTAAGAAAGTGGAGCAAAATCTACAGGACCATAAAAGGGGTTTTAGAGAAGTGGCTTCCTTTAGGTAGTGGATGTCTGGGACATCTTCCACCCAGGGAGCATTCACCTCTGACACTGCTCTGTGATGAAGCACCCCAACATTGCTAAGACTTCTGTACAAGGCTGTTCAGAGATGGAATGTGGTCAGGAATGGGGCAGAGTCACTGCCTGCAGGTTAGCAGTGCTCAAACACACCCTGCTGCTGATACTGGAGCTACCTATTTATAGGTAGATGCAGAATCCCATCTGTTCTGACCCCGCATGCTGTCACAGTGTCCCTTTTATGGCCAGGCCTGGAAGCAATGCATGTGTCCTGCCACTGTGCAGGGTTGAAGGGTGCTGTATTGTTTAAGGCCACAGTGTTCTTTGCATAGATGGGAGCCACAGTGAACAGTTAAAGACCTTTATTTAACATCAGCCACTCACTGGTGCCTATGACTGACTGGAATTCCTTAAGAAATTCCACACACAAGACCCCACCTGGAGTACTGTGTGCAGTTCTGGAGCCCCCAACACAAGAAGGATATGGAACTGTTGGAGAGAGTCCAGAGGAGGGCCACCAAGATGATCAGAGGGCTGCAGCAGCTCTGATATGAGGACAGGCTGAGAGAGTTTGGGCTCTGCAGCCTGGAGAAGAGAAGGCTTTGAGGAGACCTTATAGTAGCCCTCCAGTATCTGAAAGGGGCCTGTAGGAAGGCTGGGGAGGGACTATTGACAAGGTCTTGTAATGACAGGATGAGGGGGAATGGGTTAAAACTGGCAGAGGGGAGAGTTAAATGGGATGTTAGGAGGGAGTTCTTTATAGTGAAGGTGGTGAGACACTGGAACAGGTTGCCCAGGGAGGTTGTGGCTGCTCCCTGGCTGGAGGTGTTCAAGGCCAGGTTGGATAAGGCCTTGGGTGACCTGTTCTAGTGGGAGGTGTCCCTGCCTATGTCAGGGTGTTGGAACAGGATGATCTCTGAGGTCCCTTCCAACCTAAACCATTCTATGATTCTGCCATTTACACTAAAATTCATTCCTTCAGCATGAATTTCCTGCATTGTCCACAAGATAGCACTATCAGAACACCTTTCATGCAAAAGTGGGCACCAGAAAGCCTTTGATGGGCATGGATACAGATTGGAGTATCTTTCAGGGCCACCGAACTAATGTCGGTGATGTTTTGTGTTCTGGGACCTTTTATGGTCGTACAAGAAACTTGCTAGACTTGAACACGCAGCAGGAAGCCCCTGCTAATCCTCAAACAGTTGGTTTGCAGCAAACCTCCACGTTAAATAATTGCTAATCCATGTACAGCCAAACAGCTCCAGTTTATTTTGAGACTCTCCCCTGTGAAATGCCACTATGACAGAGTAGTAGCACATCATTTTCCCTTAGAGCTTAGGTCAGTGCAGCATATTAGCCAAGGAGTCATCAGAAGTGGCTGAAGAGCTGATGCAGATGAAAATAGTAGATGGCCTGATGGTTGCTGTGTGGAACCTGGAGCTTGTGGGGATATGTGGCAGCATAGCCCTGGAAGTGATCATGGTGGTACATGGCAGTGGACATGATCACAGAAAGCCTGTTCCCCACGTAACTGAGCAGAAAGGCTTACTACAATTTTTCCTAAGCATAGGAGAGAGGCTTATTTGTCAAGGAAGCAGTGACCCTTCCTTTAGGCAAGAGTTGTATTTTCCTTGCTGGTCTGCCTCCTGCCCACCATGTATAGACTGCTGGGAAGCCCAGGTTGCCTCTCACTTCTGTTCCAGCCCCAGGTTTCTCAGAGTGAAAGGTTTACTAACCTTTCACAGGTGATACAGGACATCAGTGCACCTTTCCTCGGAGCAGACACAACAGCAGAGCAGAATGAAGCCCTTGACAACCACTGCACTCATTTGCTCTGAAACACTCTCCCACCTCTTTTCAAGGTGGGAACTGGGGTTGGGGCAGGAGGCACGTGGAGAGGCTTAAGCACAGACCTACAAGTTCCTGTTAATGCATTTATGAAGTGGCAGCAGCAGCACCAGCACTAAAGAAGGCAGCCCTGAGACACACTGGGGTGTGACACAGGTTAACTGGAGCCACATGCATGCAGCTCTTATGCACACTCACATCCTTTCTCCCTGTACACCACCTCTGTGATCCGTCCTACTATTTTGTCAACACATTTCCCTTTGTGGAGGAGTGCAGAAAGAAGACAGTAGGACACTTCCAGCACTTTATGGTAAATATGCCTCCCAGGGAGGGTTTATCAGCCCTAGGACCTTGGTCTGTTTCACAGGAAGGCAGAGACAATAAGCCAAGCTCCCTTTTGAAGAGTGTTGAGAAAAAGAACTGCTGACTCAGCTCTGAGAGAGCAAAGAGGAATTTTGCACTCCTGCTTCCCTTGTGACAGTGGGAACTTGGTGACAGAAGTAAGCTAAAGGGCCATTAAACCAAGAAGTGACCTGAGCTCTTCCAAATCAGGATCCTGGGGTGGATAGACATGAGTAAGCAAGAGGAGGTTTGAGAGAGGGAAGGCAGGACAAAGAAGGGGCAGCTTTCTGTTTTTTAGACCCAGGTCCTTTGTTTCTCACCCTAAAAACAACACAGTGAAAGAAGTCAAGTGCAGTAACATCTTGTGCTTGCCCACATCCCATTAAGATCCTAATTATTTTGCTGCCTTTTCTAGGACAGTGCTGAAACCTGGTACACAAAAATGGATCCAGTCTAGTATGAACTGGCTTCCAGTACAGCAGGCAGCCCCAGAGACAGGTGTGACAGATCTGGAGTGCAGTCACTTAAGTTACACCCTCCTCAGAAGGAGAAGGCAGCTCAGGAAGTGGCATAGCATGAGGGTCTAGGGGAAAAAAACAAAAGGGAGCAATGGTAAAAATTGGCCTTTGATGTTTGTGTAGCTGCAGCCTATGTGGCTTGACCCAGAGCTCACAGGGCTATTTTGTCTCTTCAGAGCCAAACCATTGAACAAACTGAAGAAACAGGGAACAGGGCAGCAGCACATACCTCCCATCTCTCCTCTCCAAGAGGACAGGTTGTGTGAAGCCACAAGAGTCATGTACACACTTAGGACTTGTGCAGTAACAGGCTGGAGCTATCTACAAGTCCTAAGTGAACTCTGGTGGTACAAAAGGAGGCTCACATGCCCATTCCTACTTACCTGGTGTCATAAAAGCTGAGCCACTTACTACATGCTCAGTAGGTACCCTCTAAACCAACTTCCTCCTAGCCAGGAAAGTTCTTTCCAGCAGGATCTCAAAATTCAGAGGCAAAATGTGAATGATTTTAATGTAAACATTTGAAGTGTAGATATTAAGAAGAAACAAGTTCAGGCAAGAAATCAGCCTCTCCACACCACCAGCCAGTCTTTATGGGCTGCTAGACTTCACCAAAAATCAGCACAAAAGATAGTTTAGGATCAAAAATTAAATCCAGGTACATTTATTTATTTATTAAACTTCTTAAAATACTGTTTTTTGCCATTAACATGTAGTCCATTTTCTTGCTAGAAGTCAGACTTACAACAGTTTTGCAGTGTTTCAAGCACACCTGTAAAGGTTATAGGCAAACTAGAAAACTGTACAGGTGGATCTAGTTCTATCAGAGACCACCATTGTCACCAGCACAGGGCCAGCTTCTAGACACATCCAGCAGATTCACAGGCTCCCCCTCCAAGCCTTGCAGGAGGAGCTTGTTTCTAGCACTCTGCCAAGTACTCCCATACCAGGCCATGAAGAGAAAGACAGGTTGCTTGATTCCCTGCCCTCAGGCACACACGACCCACAGACAGTCTAGCACAAGTAAAACATGAGTTAAACGAACCACCAAACATACAAGAGACAGATGAGAGGTTTTGTTGCATTCACTAACGCCTCTGCCAGCTCATCTGCTTGCTGGCTTGCTCTTCCAGCTGCATGGCAACTCCCAGGGCATCCAGTGTTTCTGTAAAAGAAAACAGTGACAGGATAACTCATCGGGTTGCCCAAGGGGGTGGTTGGGGCCACTTCCCTGGAGGTGTTTAAGGCCAGGCTGGATGAGGCTCTGTCCAGCCTAATCTAGGGTAGGGTGTCCCTGCCCATGGCAGGGTGTTGGAACTGGGTGATCCTTGTGGTCCCTTCCAACCCTGACTGATTCTATGATCGCCTGAAAGCTGAACATCTCTGCCCAGCTGTCTCACTCAGATGGAGGTGAACTGGGCAAGAACTGCTCAGCCAGCTTCAAATCCTGCATGGTCCCACAAAGCTCTTCAGCTGTACTTACTCTTTTCTACTAAACATTTCCAAGATTGTAATTTGCAGTTCAAACTAGGTGCAAGCATCCAAGCATCCCAGAAGGCCAAGTTTCCCTGGCCTCTAAGGTAGAGAGGGTAGCAGGATGTTTACTCTTGTTCTCTTGGTGACTAGAGGGATACAGCTACAGGGCTGCATCTGCAATGGAAAGACAGCCAGAGCTGCTTAAGGAAAAAGTCACTACTTCAGGTTAACAGTTTCTTCCAATACCACAATTTTCAGCCTCATTTAAAAGCCAAAAACCCTCACAGCCCTTTGAGACAAAGACCACTCCAACTAATGGCTGAAGTGACAAAGCCCAAACTATTGTAATGGTGGCAGGAGAATAGCAGTTGCCAGTGCAGCTTTTCCTGTCCCAACCAGGCAGTGGGTCAAGGCCATACATCTGCCTTGCTGTTTCTCCTCCATTGCTTGAACCAGCGTGGTGCAAACAAGGCAGGCAGTGCTCAGGGAGCTAGTCAGTCTCCAAACTAAGGCAGAACTCAACAACAGTCAGAGGGATTTTGATACATGTTAATGCTCCATATATCAAAGCAAAGGCACACCAAATGCAGGTGCAGGCAGTCACAGCATCTCAGTATATGCCTAGCAGGCAATTAAGTGGATGGGTGTTAGGGCCTGATATCCATGAAAACAGGAGTTGAAGTTGTGGGAATACCCCTATGAATCCCTAGAATGGTTTAGGTTGGAAGTGACATCAAAGATCATCCAGTTCCAAAGCCCTGCCACAGGCAGGGACATCTCCCACTAGAACAGGCTGCTCAAGGACTCATCCAGCCTGGCCTTGAACACCTCCAGGGAGGAAGCAGTCACAACCTCCCTGGGCAACCTGTACCAGTGTCTCACCACCCTCCCTGTGAAGAACTTCTTCCTAACATCCCGTTTAAATCTCCCCTCCACCAGTTTAAACCCATTACTCCTCGTCCTGTTGTTACAAGACCTTGTCAATAGTCCCTCTCCAGCTCTCCTGTAGGCCCCCTTCAGACACTGGAAGGCTACTCTAAGGTCTCCTAGAAGCCGTCTCTTCACCAAGCTGAAAAGCCCCAACTCTCTCAGCCTGTCCTCACATCAGAGGTTCTCCAGCCCTCTGATCATCTTCGTGGCCCTCCTCTGGATTCTCTCCAACAGTTCCATGTCCTCCTTGTGCTGGGGGCTCCAGAACTGCACACAGTGCTCTCATCAGACCCAACCTGGAGTAAAGAGGCAGAATCCCCTCCCTTGCCCTGCTGGCAACGCTGCTCTTGCTGCAGGCCAGCACACAGTTGCTGTCTGGGCCGCATGTGCACACTGTTGGCTCATGTTGAGCTTTTCATCAACCCAGACCCCCAGGTCCTTTTCCTCAGGACTGCTCTCCAGCCACTTGCCACCCAGCAACACAGCACTAGCATCTGTTTTACATAGTCTGGATTTTGGCCAAGGCAAACTATATAACCAACTAGCCAAATAGACTTCAGCTCACCTGCACTTTGTGGGTATTGCATCCTGCTTGGGGAAGGCTGTTTTATATGGCAGTGCAAAGCAAGTGGAAGTCACTAGCCAAAATTACACTTTTAGGAGTACAGACAAGAGGACATTGAAGAATTGTCTCTATAATCACTGAGAAAAGTGATGGAAACTTGAAGCTTTGCAGGACTGGGTGCTCAAACACTCACAGGATGCTGTTATTACTTTCAGATTCCGCCCCCCCCGCCCCAGAGATTAGTAACAGTGCTAGTCAGAGACAGGCACTAACATACCTCTGACTTGGAGGAAATTCTCTGAGCTCTCCTCTACAAAGTGCTTTGCTCTGCTCACAAAGGTCTTAAGGTCATAGTCTGGTTTCTCTGCAGTTCCCAAGAGGTAGTCAAGTTCAGTAGCCATTCTCTATATTTACAAGGAAGGCAGTGATAAGAAATTGAATCCCAGGAAATTGAATTGTTTTTTTTTCAGATCTGGCATGCAGAGCTGAGATTCTACAGACTAGTACCAGTCAGTGCTCATTAGCAGCAAGCAGAGGTTGCTAGTTGGAGGAAAAGGTGTCTGGTTGGCCACAAGCCCTGAAGTGCCCCAGTTTAATGCAGGAAACCACAGTGAGGAAGAAGGAACACTACTGACAGCATCTCACAGTACAGCCCACAGCTGGCTCCTATCATTGTGTAGCAGGGAGCCTGGGATGGGCTTACCTCTAATGCTGGTCTCAGATCTCTAAGCTGTTCTACAGCCTTGTCCTCACATTCAGTAATTCGCGTCACAGCCTCACGCAAGTTGTACATGTGAGGAGAGATACCTTCCTCCTCATCCTTGGAGAGCTGCAAGAAACAGCCCAAGTAAGAACAGCAGGTTGTTCTCAGCTTTGAGAGGTGTTCAGCCCTCTGCACACACATACATTGCATTGGAAACCTGAGCCGTCTCCACTGGTCTCATTTTCTTCAGTCTCCATCTGATTCTGTGCTTCACTAACTCCATTATGAGGGCTAAGCTCCTTCACTCTGCAATAAGAAGATTTGTTACTCAAACCATTGCTCCAGCAGTTTCAGGGCTACAGGATCACAGGATGGTAGGGGTTGGAAGGTACCCAAGGAGATCAAGTCCAACCCCTCTGCCAGAGCACGGCCAGACAATCTAGCATAGGTCAGAGAGGAACACATCCAGATGGGCCTTGAAAGTCTCCAAAGAAGGAGACTCCACAACCTCTCTGGGGAGCCTGTTCCAGTGCTCTGTGACCCTTAGAGTAAAGAATCAGAATAAAGGTTACTGCAATCAGTCAGCACTCAGCAAGAAACATTCTGCTGCACTTCAAAGGTTGCATATGAATCACCCTCGGAACAAGCCTACATGGGCAAAATCCCCAGAGCCCTGCGGGAAGAAAAGCCCAGAGATGTTTGTTGCCATGCCCTGTCTAGGACCTCTGCTGAAGGGACATGCAAGCACACAATGCTTGCTGCCAACAAAACCACCCACAGAAGCTAGGCCTGTTGTAACCAAGTAAGAACTTAGTATGGAAAGAAAAGGAATAAGGTTCACATTTCCTTAGAGACCCACTGTGCCAAAGAGTGGCTGTAATGAGGATGAAAGTCATGGCTGCTGAGATGGCTTCATATAGCTTGAACTTGCTTTGTACACTGGCTAAGAATCCAGCTCAAGACTAGAATGTTTAGTGAGAAGTTGCATTTCATCCTGTACTTTCAGGTGAGCAAGAATTACTATCCACCAGAAGAAAAAGGCAACTTCAATCCAGAACCAAATATGGGAGTGGGTCAAGATTCAGTGTTCCTGAATGCTGATGACATTCACCACACCTCTTTCTGGAGTGGAATGCTTTACAGGAAGGAGCCAAGCAGTCTTTTATGAACTAAATGAAGGAAAGCAACTAAGCTGTAGACAGGCAGGTGTCATCTTGTTAACATATGACAAGAGTCAGTCTTTTTACTTGCCACCTCATCAAAAGGTGTAGGGACCCATACAGCAGGCACTCATTGCTCTGTCACAGGCATTCCAAGTAGCAGCCAGCAAGATCCCCCCCTCCCAGGGAAACCTGGGGCTCAGTCCCTGCAAATCTGCCTTACCCTGCAGGTAACCAAGGTCAACCATGGGACATTCAAAACACTTCCACCATCTGCTTAAGAGCACATGAGTTCTCCAGGTCCTTCAGATTTCACCCAAAGTCTCTAAAGTGCCTTACCCTACTAGCTCAAAGTCCAAGACCACCAGGTGTTTTGTGCCATCTCTATGGCCATGCCAGGGACACATTCTTAGCACACCCTTACAAATAGGGCCCAAAGGGAAAAAGTAAAGGGCGTGGAGGTTACCATTTGGGATAGGGTAAACTCTGAACAAAACCCAAGGCAGTCTGAAGTCTAGCATGACAGATTCCTCCTCTGGGGGAGAGGCATTAGTCACAGCTTCACAATCTCTCTTTTGTCTCACAAGGAGAACACACAGGTTACTTTCATAAAACAGCTCCAAGATAATTTGCTCCTAACAAACAACTTCCAACTTGCAATTACAAGCAATAACAAGACTTGACATCCCAAGAGGTCAGAATAAAAACAGACAAAATATCTCCTGCAACAAAAGCAGAACCCCCATGTCAGGAAGGCCATTACCTGTCAGCGTATCTCAGCGTGTTTAAGGTGTACTCGCAGGAACTCATCCCTGGAGAAATCATTGCTATCTGCAAAACAGAAGAGAAACCTCAGTGACTCCCACAGCTGACTTTCACTCATGTTAGTAGCCACACAGATCTCCCTAGAGAGCTGGGACATGGTTGGGACAAAGGGTGAGACTTCAAACATTGTCAAGTCCAGTTTCTTTCACAGCTTCTAGGATATGCCAATGGCCTTGCATCCAGTTTTCCACTGGTTTTGTGTACCCCCATTGCTCTGCAAAGGAAGCAAAGCCCTTTGAGAGCACATCAGGCTCCACAGTCAACTCACTGCTTGAAAGTCAACTCTGCTCTGCAGTCGACTCACTGTGTCCAGTTCTGGAGCCCCTATTACAAGAGGGATGTGGACATGCTGGAGCATGTCCAGAGAAGTGCCACGTGGATGATCAGAGGGCTGCAACACCTCTGCTATGAGGACAGACTAAAAGAGTTGCGGCTGTTCAGTCTGGAGAACATGAGGCTCCCAGGTGACCTTGTGGCCTTCCAGTATCTGAAGAGGGCCTACAGAAAAGCTGGGGAGGGACTTTTTAGGCTATCAGGTAGTGAGAAGACTAGGGGGAATGAAGCAAAGCTGGAGGTGGGGAGATTCAGACTGGACATGAGGATGAAGGTGTTCAGCATGAGAGTGGTGAGAGCCTGGAATGGGTTGCCCAGGAAGGTGGTTGGGGCCTCATCCCTGGAGGTGTTTGCAGCCAGGCTGGGTGAGGCTGTGGGCAGCCTAATCTAGGGTAGGTTGTCCCTGCCTGTGGAAAGCGGGGTGGAACTAGCTGATCCTTGTGGTCCCTTCCAACCCTGACTGATTCTGTGATTAAGTTTTCTGCAGCCTTGCTTCAACTGGGGCCAAGCACAGCTCATCAGTTTTTGATACCAGTCACCATGGGTGAGTGGAAGAGGCAAACTACAGGACTTCTTTAGCAGGGCACTGACACTTTGACTGCAAACTGCCATCACTCTAGAAGAGCACACAGCTGTTTGGCCCATTTGCAGAGCCAATAAGCAGTGTGTGTGTCCCCCTGCCATGCACACACTCACCATGCAGGTCCTTGAGTTTGTTCCTATGAAAGAGTCTCTTAGCACCTGGGTCAGCTTGCTCTCCCGGAAAGGGGTATGAGATTTGTTATGCCCCAAAGCTCTGATACACTCCTAAGAAAAAGACAGATCTTGTGAGCACAGATTCTGCATTTCTTCTCAGACAGCTCTGCCACCGATCACTGGTAAACCTAAGAGGCTGGCAAATCCATGTGCTTCCTAGCCTTTTAAATATACTCCAAGTATGACAGCTGATATATCCATCATATGCCAAAAGACACAACTTGAAATGAAGCTTGAAATGGCTGTTCCAGTGTCTGGCCTGACAAGACCACACTATTTTCCTAGAAACAAGCAGAAGTATACACCATTTCTCATGGCTGTTCACACACTAAACCAGGATCTTCTTAGCTGTTGTTGTCCCTTGCACTGGAAAGAAAGAGGTAACCCCAGTATTGAACAGAATGCATGTGCTGATTTAGCACTGTTTGCTCCTTGAGCTGCAGCTCACCTTCAAAGACAGCAAGCTCTTATTGATTTCTGCAGCTTCCATGCGTGTCTGCCAATCGGCACTGCACGTGTCTGCACCCCTTTCATTTCCTGCCAGATCCACCAAGGAAAATTTGCCAACCAGTTTCCCTCTTTGGCGTACTAGGATTTGGAAGCAGGCGTGCGAGCGCGAAGAGCTGGCATTGGCAAAGGTCTGCCCAGATGTCCTACGGCAGAGATGCAAACAAGCGTTAGAACTGCATCACAGAAGACACAAGAGGTCCCGAGAGCGTTAGGCAAAAGATGCAGCTATGCAATTAAGTTGCTTAACCACCCCAGGTTTTCTCCTGCACGTTAATAGTTTGAGTTTGCATGAGTTATTATGGAATGACCTCTGCTAAGAGCACAAAAAGAACAGCTGTGAGAAGTACAAATCTGCACCCCAGCTGTAGATATTTAAGCTGCCTGGCTCAACTCGCCCAACCCTGCACTGCAGTCCCTGACTGCTTGTGCCTTATACTGGATGCTAGAAGACATTTTTTTCCAAGCACACTATCTCCCTGCCTCAGAGCAGGCCACATGTCACTTTCCTAATGCATCTGCCATTACACAGTAATCTCAGCCAGGCTCTCTACTGAACAGCATTAGCTGTGCCTAGCACATTACAATCACAGTAAATCCCCATCTCCAGCCAAGCTGGCTTGGCACACACCTCTGCTGTAGACCTGCACCTGCCCCATCACTGTAGGATACAGAGTGGAGGCCCAGAATTACTAAAAACCTCCTTGTGACCTTCACTGTCATTTATTCCCTGAGAAGGTTGGCACAGTCACACTCCTACTTGCATCCTTACTGCTAAGGGATAGAGAAGGAGGTTGTCCTGGAGTGAGGTAGGAGTCTGGAACATTGAACAGTTCTTGGCTGAATCATCAGAAAAAAAAAAAAAGAAAAAGAAGAAAAAAAAAAGGCATGGGAATGCTGAATGAGTTTTTAGGATGTGCATACCTGCACTTGTAATGTAATATAGAAGCCAAGAAGTTCTTCTTTGCCTTGTCATGTTTCCATAGCAGTTGCAACTTCAGACAGGCAAGAATTGGTAATACAGACTTTTAGCTCCTGATTAAAGGATACAAGTATGATGGTAGAGTTGCCCTGACCACAACCTTCCTGCCAACATAATGAGCCAAGTCCATGGCTGTGCCTTGACACCTGCTCCCAAGGATTCTTAGACAACACCCCTGAATGACATGCAGCATTTTCATCGCCATTGCTGTAGCTCATCTGGCCTGCAGTTAAGCCAAAGCGTTTTCACGGCTGTAGGTTGATGCCACCTGCTCTTCTTTGACTGTACAAGCCCGCAAGGAACTGCTTGTGCTCTTGTAAACTGATAATTCCAGAACATAGAAAGACTGCTAAGTTTAGCTGTGCCACCAGGGTAGTCATCTTATTCTAATAGTCTTCTTGGAGTTACAGGACAGCGCCTGCCGATGGCAGGGAGGTTGATTCTCTAAGGTCCATTCTAAGCCTAAGCCATTCTATATGTAGGCCATGAACTCTAAACTTTCTCTATAGAAGCAGGCTAAGCCCATTTCTGATAGACCTTTATTCTGTAGCCACCTTGTGCTCATGCAGAGGTCCTTCTCAATGCCTGCCTATGGAACAATATGGATTCACAGATTGCCATGGATTAGAAAGGACCCTCAAAGGTCACCTTGTCCATCCCTCCTGCAGTCAGCAAAGACACCTCCAACTAGAGCAGGCTGCTTCTGTTTTAGTATCTATAGGTGCTTTGACACTTGTTTTACAGGCGTGGAGATACAACAGAATGACAACTTATTGGTTTTAAGGCACCAAACCTGCAGGCACTGCCAATTTCAATCATTCTGATGACATCCTCAGCACAGTTGACTTGTTTCTCTTGGAGGCCAACAACCTGGACCTGCTGCTTGCCATCCTCCAAGACTCGAAGCTTTGCCTTCTTATTCAAGAGGTCAAACACCTATAGTCAGGCAATAAGATTGGAGCAAAATCTGGTTTTGTAGACAGCACCTTTACCAACTGAAAAAAGACTTTAGGTCAAGACTTACAAAGTCTTACCTTCCCATTGTAAATTTCAAAGAAAGTCACATAGATTTCCAGGTTCTGATACCTGTACCTGGGCTGGTTTAGGAGGAGGAAGACATCTTGTGCTAGTGAGGAAAGGACAAAATTCAGTTAAAAGTATGTTCTAGCTGCCACTTGATCTGCTTTCAAACACTTGTGCAGATGCAGGCAGTGTCTAGCAGCAAAATGAGAGTCATCCTAAACAAATGCCAGTGAAACCAGTAGCACTATGCTGCCACCTGGGAACCAGCTTCAGCATCATCCTCCTCTAGGTACTGAAAACAGGGAGATAAGGAAGCATCAGTGTTGTGGAAGGTCTGATAGGCCAAAATAGGCCTGAACATGTCCTGGCTTGCCCAGACATTTTTATGCTCTTCCTCCTTCTGCTGTGGTGAGAAGCAACTGCAGGAAGGACAAAGAACCTGGAGTCACTGAGCCTTGGCTTGCCTAGACTTGTTTTGCTCCTCTTTACATCCTCTGGTAAACTTGACTTGTAGCTGCCTCATGCAAGGCCTGTGTTTTTCCCAAATTTGAGTGAAGCAAGCCTATGGCTTTGCCTAGTAAGGTCAAGCTTGGCTAACTGCCATTCTGACTAACTAATCTATGCCCAAAGGCCCATTAGTCTCAGGCTACATTGATAGATGATCAGGTAACACAATGTGCTCTGCCATTGTATTTGTGCTTGCCTACTGCTACTATTGCTCTCCGCTTCTGGCAATGTATTGCCTCACTGCATCTTGAACTGCCTGGAAACTACCTGCCTTGAGTTTACCAGGAACTGCTTCTAAATGCTTCCACACGATCAGCCTGCATAGCCAGCATGACATCTGTGCTGAGACTGCCCATCACAAGACATCCTGCCTACACTTGAAAGGCTCCTGCCATGATGGGAAGTCCTGAAGGTACATAGATTATCCAGAGAAACCAGGAATGGGTCAGAAATTGTCTGCCTCCTTCCCCCAGCATCTCATAAAGCCTGGGAAGAATCAGAAGTCTCAGTGGTTGAGAAGACACCAACAGAACCCTATGCAAGTGTTCAGGTACTGTCTGAACTTGCCCTGCAAGTTGGGAAATTGTGTTTTATGAGTAAATACTTAAAGCCTCTTGTAATTCACCAATTGCCTTCTGCCATAAGCAGAAGGAAGCTTCCTGAGTCCGTTTCAGGAAGTTGGGAACAGAGTGGCTGGAGAGCAGATAGGCAGAGAGGGAGCTGGGGGTGCTGGTAGATAGGAGCTGAACATGAGCCAGCAGTGTCCCAGGTGCCAATGGCATCCTGGCCTGGATCAGGAATAGTGTGGCCTGCAGGACAAGGGAGGTTATTCTACTGTACTCAGCACTAGTCAGGCCACACCTTGAGTACTGTGTCCATTTCTGGTTCCCTCAATTCAAGAGATATGTTGATGCACTGGAACGTGTCCAGAGAAGGCAATGAAGCCAGTGAGGGGAGCACAGCCCTATGAAGAGAGACTGAGGGAGCTGGGACTGTTTAGCCTGGAGAAGGCAGCTCAGGGGTGACCTCATTGCTGTCTTTTTACAATTTGATGTTAGTCTTAGAGCTGAAAAGCAGACTTTCCCTCAGGGCCAGTCATAACTAACTTTTAGAGACTAGCAGACAGTTGTTCATTTCAACTGCTTGCTGCACAGACCAGTTTCTAAAGGAAAGGTAGTGGAGGTCAGGGTTTATGGTGCTTTCTAGGCATTATATCAAGCATATGTTTTCTGGAATAATTTTGTACGTGCTAGGGTTTTTGGTTTTTTTTGCATCTAACACAGTAAGAAACAGAACATTCCTATGCTTTCTGTATAACAAGCTTGATATCAGAAAATGGGTAGGGTTGTGTTGCATTCAAGTCAGTTATTTCCAGACACTATCCTTGGTCTGAGGCAACAGCAAAGCAGAAATCAAAATTAAGTGATTCAGCACAGCAAGCGCCAAAATTACAAGATATGTCATCTTTGCCTCAGAAGCAAATAAAACTTTTAGTGAGTTGCATGGATCTAGAAACATACAGGCCTTGGTGAGACCCCATCTGGAGTACTGCATCCAGTTCTGGAGCCCCTAGTAGAAGAGGGATGTGGACATGCTGGAATGTGTCCAGAGAAGGGCCATGAGGATGCTCAGAGGGCGGCAGCACCTCTGCTATGAGTACAGACTGAATGAGTTGGGGCTGTCCAGTCTGGAGAAGAGGAAGCTCCCAGGTGACCTTCATGTGGCCTTCCAGTATCTGAAGGGGGCCTACAGGGGACTTTTTGGGCTACCAGGAAGTGAGAGGACTAGGAGGAATGGAGCAAAGCTGGAGGTGGGGAGATTCAGATTGGATGTGAGGAGGAAGTTCTTCAGCATGACAGTGGTGAGGCCCTGGAATGGGTTGCCCGAGGCAGGGTGGTTAAGGCCACTTCCCTGGAGGTGTTTGCAGCCAGGCTGGATGAGGCTGTGGGCAGCCTGATCTAGGATAGGGTGTCCCTGGGCATAGCAGGGGGGTTAGAACTAGCTGATCCTTGTGGTCCCTTCCAACCCTGACTGATTCTATGATTCTATATTTTGAGAGACTGATAAAAATAAATTAGGAAAATCATACCTCCTGCAATAAACACCACTAATTATTAGTGAAAACAAGTACTTCATGCAGCTTTTACTGGAAATGCTTTAAATTACTATAAAAAAAATAGATCTCGCCTAAAGAAAAGCAAGCAATAATTTGTTTGTTGTTTTTTTTTTTTTTATCTAATGAAGAATCCACTTACATGCAAAAGCATATATGCCCTTTGATGCATTCTGTGCCTTCCCAGAGAAGTCTCCACCCATAGTCTGTGGAAAGAAAAGGCCAAGGGTGGTACAAACAAGTCAGGCTACCTGATTTTAGTCCCAAAAACATACTAGGAAATTAGCATATACAGATGCCCAAATATCAGTGACATGATTAGAAGGCAGTGCAGTTCAGGACAACATTAGTTCACTACTTCCCTGTCAGTTCAAAAAGAAGACCTGGACTACACAAAGCAACAGCTGAATGCCTGTAAGGCTCTGCAGTACAGAGTCAAAGTGGTTGTCCCTTCAAGAGGAAATGTGTTGCCTTGACAGTGCAAGAGCCTCTGGTCAAAAGAAAGCCTCACATTGTAGGATGTAGGTTGAGTAGCAGATATCAGAACAGAGCAGACAACACCTTTAGCTCCTTTGACTAAGGTACCTTTCATGCCAACAAAATTTTCAGTTGGTGCTACCCTTCTAGTGACTTGCTCTACCACTGTTATATAAAACAGTCAATTACTTAAAATAGAGCTCAATCCCATGGCACATTCTCTATTTACCAGTTTAACATGCAGCACTCCTGTCTCAAGGTACAGCTATTGTCTTTGCACTAATTTTCTGCACCCTAGAATCAGGAAGGGAAAGAAACTTTGATGCCTGTTATTTTAGTGCCTCTTTATCCCTATAAGGATGCTTAGATGAGCAGGTTTGTCTGCCCATTCCACTGCAGTGGAGGCAGACTATGCCCAAACTTCTGCAATCTTCCACATTTCCTTCTGTATTACTGTAAGAGACCTACAGCTCACTACATGCACTAATGATAGCCTAAAACCTGCCTCTAACATTGGAATGACAGCAAGTGTCTAATTACTCAAATTGGCAAGCTAGCCTAGTGCAGTGCAGTTCACTAGGGTTTGAGGTAAAGGCAGAAGACAGATCAAGACAGCAGCTCTGACTCCACTATCATGCTGTGAGGGAAGCTTTCCACTTTCTTCTTCTGAAAGCTCTAGACAAGGGAAGTTAAAAGGGCAGCTGCTGAAAATGAAAAGTGAACAATCTTCAGGTCTCTTGGAACTGCAACTCAGAGTGGAAGGAGTGGTTAGAAAGTGAACAGGATAATTTGCCCACCTCATACACAATACCATTTCACTTAAATGATTATGTGCAACAAGAAGCTTATTCTTCTATAACCCAAAAGTCTTCAGAACACCTCCAAGCTCAAAATACAGCACAAGACAAGAGCTTTTTTTTCTGTCTCTGTCCCATGCTGCAGACTGGAGTTAAGCAGCAGCCATTTGACAGATCATGGCTATTCCTTGCCTCAGGACACCATAAGTCTTTAAAACACCATCTGTGGGGGACTTTTGGTGCAATTTTCATTACAACCTCAAAGGAAATCAACCAATAAATAAAAGTACAGAGTAAAACTCCATGAACAACTGGCAGTATTAGCTTTAAGACAATAAAGCCAAGATCCAAACTCCTTATACAATCCTACCAGTTATGAACTTTAAAGGACCTTTAAAATACATTAGATAGGGCTAGAAAATTTGAGACCTTGGAGAAAAACTTACATGTGTCTTGCCACTGCCTGTCTGGCCATATGCAAAGCATGTTGCCTTCCCACCCTCAAAGATGGTCTCTACAAGAGGTCTAGCAGTGAACCTGGATATTCAATTCAGAAGGTAAGAGAAAGTTAAGGCAAGTATTTCACAACCTGCTCCATCGATGTTCTTAAAGAAAAGCAAATAAAGGCAAGTCTGTAGGAAATCAGCAAGGGCAAAAAAACAAGCTTTACACTTCCCAGTCCTTCATTTCCTTCCAAAGAGAATTGTGGTATATTTCAGGTAGCAGATCCTTTTAGTCAGGATGCCATCCAGTCATAACTCTACCCTTTTATCTCACAAGGCACTTCCCAATGAGTAGAAAGCATTACCTGTACACCATTTCATTAGAAGAAGATTCATCAAATGCAAAGTCAAATCTAAATGTTTGGGTTTCGAGGTATTTTGTTAGATCCACTTTCTGCTTCGGCTCGTGCACCAGCAGGACACACTTGCTCTGAACAGTAATCACATCACATTCGTTTTTCAAACGTTCTGTTGACAAAAAAAAAAGACCAAGAGGCCCTAAGTTTTACACAACAGTTAGCAATGTGACACTGTGCCAAGACAGGGCTGATGTGTTGGTACATTCACCTTGTTTATTGAGAGGGCGCTTCCTCACACAGACACTGATCCTGTATTGTTCTATCTAAAAGACAAGACAACAAGTCACAATTACTTCAAAATTACTCCTACTTAATATTACAGAGAGAAAAGTCTGAAGCAGCTGCTTTTCTACATGCTAAGCAGAGATGCCTCTGCTACTGATCAGACTCACTCGCACAGGGATGCAAGACTTAAAAGGCTGTTTAATACAGAACTTGCACTACAAAAAAATTGACCTTCATATAGCTTGCTCCAACAGAGGGACCTGGACAGGCTGGAGAGGTGGACCCAGGCCAATCTCATGAAATTCAACCAGGCCAAGAGTAAGGTCCTGCACCTGGGTCAGCACAATCCCAAACACAACTCCAGGCTGGGTGGGGAATGACTGAGAGCAGCCCTGAGGAAAAGGACCTGGGGGTCTGGGGTGATGGAAAGCTCAACATGAGCTGACAGTGTGCACATGGAGCCCAGACAGCAACTGTGTGCTGGGCTGCAGCAAGAGCAGCTGTGGGCAGCAGGGCAAGGGAGGGGATTCTGCTCTCCTCAGACCCCACCTGGGGTACTGTGTGCAGTTCTGGAGCCCCCAGGACAGGAAGGACATGGAACTGCTGGAGAGAGTCCGTAGGAGGGCCACAAAGATGATCAGAGGGCTGGAACAGCTCTGCTATGAGGACAGGCTGAGAGAGTTGGGGCTCTGCAGCCTGGAGAAGAGAAGGCTTCCAGGAGACCTTAGAGTAGCCTTCCAGTATCTGAAGGGGGCCTGCAGGAGGGTTGAGGAGGGACTATTCACAAGGTCTTGTAATGACAGGACAAGAGGTAATGGGTTCAAACTGGCAGAGGGGAGATTGACATGGAATGTTAAGAGGAAGTTCTCTGCAGTGAGGGTGGTGAGACACTGGCACAGGTTGCCCAGGGAGGTTGTGGCTGCCTCCTCCCTGGAGGTGTTCAAGGCCAGGCTGGACGAGGCCTTGAGCAACCTGATCTAGTGGGAGGTGTCCCTGCCTATGGCAGGGGACTGGAACTGGATGATCTTTGAGGTCCCTTCTAACCTAACCCATTCTTTGATTCTATATCAGGGAAATGTTGCTGTGCTATAGCAAGTGCCTCAAATATTCTATATCATTATGAGTAGCAAGTTTAGTCCTCAGCCAGCTTTTTAGAGAAAAATCTGTGCTATCAATACTGCATCTATGGTCAAATTCAGGTAAATAAATTACTTTTGTTTACCCTGGAGGTAATTTATTGACCTAAATTTCCAAGGTGCAGCAATGCACTAAACTGCTTGTAGGCTAAGACCTTCAGTAGGGAATAAAGACATGTCTACAGCCTGTGGGTAGTAGTATTTACTTACTGGGTCAATCATAGATACTGGATGGCAGTCTAAAGTTGCTCTGAATTCCTTGATCATCTGTGCAAACTCCCAATTTGGACAGTTGCTGTCAAATTCCTGCATAGAAAAAAACCAATGAACGTTAAGATAATTAACCTGCTACAAGCTAAATGTAGCTAAAAAGCCTCAGCACACATCAAGCAACCAGCTGTACACAACTAAAAATATTTCACAAGATTCAGAACTTCAAAACTAGAATCAGCCCGTCCTTATGTACAGCTCTGTAAGAACAAAATCTGTCCAGGACATGTTTTTGTTTCAACTACTGTGATACACCAGTGAGAAGAAATTCTGTAGGAGAGTGTATTGTAGAATACTCCACCTGTGCACGCTTTGTCCTGGTTTCGTTATTTTGAACTCTCCTTTCCTCTCTCCTGCTTTTCCTTTTCTCCATTGCTGTCACAATGCTGGGTCTTCTCTGAACTAGGTAATAAAAACATTTGCTTGGATTAAACCTTCATGCCAAGTCTGAAGCACAATACACATTTCAGCTTTTCCACATTGCTGACAGATCCAATTTGCGCAGGAAACAAATCACCTTCAGAAGGACAGGTGTTAATTTTGCAGCACTTCCAAAACCAGATCTACCCACCACAGGTACTGCCAAACAAGTCATACTACCACTTTAAAGTCAAGCCAGCATTTCTGAGGAGACACTGCTATAACAGGATTACACATTTGTCATTAAAAAAATACTCAAGTTATTCAGTCTTGCTGCCAAAGCCACCTTTACAAAGCTTTAGCCTCAGAGCATACAAGGAGCAGTCAGTGATGCACTGCTGACTGGCTGAGTCCTTATCCACTGGTACCTGGGCTCACTGAAGGGTTTGTTTTAGCAGCAGGCAGATTATCCTCTGTATTTCCATTTCCATATGTCAGTGAGGCTTGTGGCATAGAGCTCATCCTGCTAGCCCTGGTTCGGACAGCTGCAGAAAGAAGCCAGAATAAAAACCAATAATTAGATCCTAAGGATGATCCTAACAATCAATAATAATTCTGTAACTGGTAAAGCCTCACAGACCACAAGCATTCCTCAATTCTGATTTCCTGGATCAGGAGCATGAACTAGCTAAGCCCTGTGCTAATTATGCAAAGAATTTTTTTATCATTTGCCAATCACCAACTTCCATCCAAAGCTACAAATCAAGGCCACACTGATCAGAGAAGAATTTAGTAACAAGCCTCTTATTTCCATATCTCTGTAGAACTTAATATACAAAACTATTTAGCCACTCACAAGGCAGGTCCAGAAAAGGCAAATAGCTAATTTAATAATTCAAGGAGACTTGAGTTCTTGCTTTACTCAAGCACGGGTAGAACCACTCTGTGCAGTTACAGAGCAAGCTGGCAGCAGTATTGAGGCATTTGCCACACACACAACCCAGCTTTCCAGCTAATAAAGCACATCCTTAATCATTGATATTGCTTCCAAAGTCCTTTGAGAATCCCTGCAGGCAAACTCAGGATACTGAGATAGTGACAGAGACTATAGGTGTCTCTTGTTTTATGTAAGTAGATGGTGCTCATGGTGCAAACTGGAATTTGCAGTTTAATTAAAAACAGATAAAGCAACTCACTTTATAGTAGGAATTCAGTGAGTTTTGTCCACTCACCAGGAAGCGTTGAACTGTTTCTGACTTGTGTAGAACTGCAGGGATTCACCTCCATCTCCTCTTCCTGCAGGGTGAGCTGAGATCCTGTGTTTATAACAGACATCCTGGAATAGCCACGAGCTGCTTTGGAAACAGGAATTCGAGGTCGACATCACTCCTTAGGCACTCAAACACCCACAAAGTGCAGAACAGTGGGGAATAAGGTGTGGTTAAAAGGACCATTTCCAGATCTCTGGTGCAGGACAAGGCAATGCAGGTGGGTGAAAAATGATCATGAAATACAGAGTCACAGAAAGGCAAACAGTTCATTCCAGATTTGCAGCTGCAGTGACTTTTTCAGATCCCACTAAGGAATCTCTGATACAGCAGTTTCAGAACTTCAGTAGCTAGGAAGGAGCAAGTCACAAGTCAGGGAGATGGAAAACACTCTGAAGCTTCACACTTGCAGGGCTGTGAGAACTCCCTGTGTGATGGTGACAGCAGTACTGCTGTTTGGAAGCTGGCCATGGGCCATAGTACATCCACCATAACACCCACGCAGTATGTGCAGGGCACCAAGGAGTGGGAGGATGGCAAGACCAAGGTCAGACTAAATCATGACAGGAAAGTCTCCAGAAAAGGTCCTTTCACAAGCAATATCCACTGTCACATTCCAAGGTATTTCTTTTACTGAGACCACATAAGTGAAGAGGTCATAACGTACAGCTCCATGGATTTGTAAAGAAAGGAAACAGCACCAAAAATAGAAGTGTGATAAGCAAGCTGAAACTACTTTCACTTCTGGCAATCACAAGAGCATGCCAAGAATTAATCACTACGATTTCAAAGGACACCAGATCTGTTCCAGACTATGGGCCATCCTTTGAGTACTGTGTCCAGTTCTGGTCTCCTCAATTCAAGAGATGTTGAGGTACTGGAATGTGTCCAGAGAAGGGCAACAAAGCTGGTGAGGAGCCTGGAGCACAGCCCTGTTACAAGAGGCTGAGGGAGCTGTGGGTGATTAACCTGGAGAAGAGGAGGCTCAGGAGTGAACTCATTGCTGTCTACAACTACCTAAAGGGAGGCTGTAGCCAGGTGGGGTTGGTCTCTTCTCCCAAGCAACCAACAACAGAACAAGGGGACACAGTCTCAAGTTGTGCCAGGGGAGGTATAGGCTGGATATTAGGAGGAAGTTAGAATCATAGAATCAGTCAGGGTTGGAAGGGACTACAAGGATCATCTAGTTCCAACCCCCCTACCATGCCCAGGGACACCCTAGCCTAGATTAGGCTGCCCACAGCCTCATCCAGCCTGGCTGCAAACACCTCCAAGGATGTGGCCCTAACCACCTCCCTGGGCAGCCCATTCTAGGGTCTCACCACACTCATGGTGAGGAACTTCCTCCTTAGGAAGAGAGAGTGGTTGGCATTGGAATGGGCTGCCCAGAGAGGTGATGGAATCACCATCCCTGGTGGTGTTCAAGAAAAGACTGGATGGAGCACTCAGTGCCATTGGATAGGGCTGGGTGATAGGCTGGATGGATGAGCTTGGAGGTATCTTCCAACCTGGCTGGTCCTATTCTAATTTAAATTCTGGATCAAATTTAGACCCATACCCACGATATTCAGTGCTCCTATTCATTAACTCTTCACCTGAAACCATCTGCTTAGGTGCAGAGACATTAATTGACACTAGTGCAACTTCCAAGAACAAGCATCACTTGGACTATATTATGTATGTTACTCCCTGTGCTTTAGTCACCCATGTCCTGATCTAACCTCATCACAAACTAAGGAATACTGCTTCTGGACAAACAGACCAACTGGAGGATTTTCTGCATCTAAAGTGGTTTGACTCAAGAGATTCTTGTACATGAAGCTATTCAGCATCCTCCAAAATTCTCATTAACTCAGAAAACCAATGCAATGTGTTTCTTAATTCATTCTGAAAGCACTGCTTCGCTCACTGCCCTAGATAAGATGAGACAGACACCTCCTGATCTTCTTTAAGTTGTTTAGTCTAAGAACCAAAACCTGAAGCCACTGTTAGCTTTCTAATTAGCACAGTGCAGAGTTTGCCACAGCACAGATGCTGACACTCATGGGGTTTAGCTGGTTACAAACCATGATGGCATTCAAGGAATAGTGCAAACTGTTTTTTTCTCATTTTCTAAACAAATCTGACTGTGCCAGTAGCAAAGGCAACAGATATTTCAGATTTGTAATTAGTTTCTTCAGGGAGGCTCTGACCTCTGTGGGGAAATTTTTCCCATCCATCAGTGACTGGATTAACACATCTTTGTTTTTCCAGCCAGCAATCCAGTTCCATTAACTGACCTGCCTAGAGAAAGTCACAACTTTGCCACATCATAAATTCTGTACACAGGCAAGTAAACAAGTTCTTTGAATTGGAGGAAGATCAGGATGCTTTGGTACACAACAATTATTGACACATTAAGCTTCTTGGACTACTCCTGCCTCTGATACAAGGGGATTTTTGTCTTCTGGTACTAGCTGCTCCTTTCTCAGATAAGATACAATAAATAGAGAAAGATAAGCCCAAATGTTTTGTTTAGAGCTCAATTGCATAAAAGAGAACAAGCTCTAGCTAACTTTCAGAGAATCATTAAATTAGCAAACATTCAGAATCACACAAGAGTACTGCAAACAGACCTCTCATTCTGCCAGTTTCCATTTGAAAAGCTAAAAAAGGTCAATTAAAGAACTAAAAGGTAGAAAATTTCCTAACTGCTGACACTTCAGGAAAAGCAACTCCTTAACAATCCCACACTCTGACATCTCTATCGTCCCTTGTGGTCTTGCTCAAAACCTTGTACTGATGTACAATCACTGAGCTATGGCACACCAGCTGGCACTGTGGCTGCCAGCTCTCAAATGCCTCCAAGGACAAAGCTCTAGTTGTTGTCTAGGGGGGGCTGAACAGGAGACAGCCATTTGTCACAGCTATTACTTTCTCACCCTTTCCACTCATTTTGACACTTTTCATCTTGCCAGCTGCCACTTACCTTTTGCCATTCCTGGCACCTGCAAATCTCCACACACAACTTTAAAAACTGGCTGCAATAGTAACAGCTTTGCGACATTTAGAGCTTATCAAGCAAAGACTACAGCAACACTGCAGAAAAAGGGCAACAGACCATCAGTCTGTCAGCAGAGTGTCTGCACTCAGATCCTGGGCAGCATCTGGAGAAATGTGGCCAGCAGGGCCAGGGAGGTGATACTCCCACTCTGCTGTGCCCTGGTGAGAACCCACCTGGAGTACTGCATCCACTTCTGGAGCCCCTAGTACAAGAGGGATGTGGACATGCTGGAGCATGTCCAGAGAAGGGCCACGAGGATGATTCAGAGGGCTGGAACACCTCTGCTATGAGGACAAACTGAAAGAGCTGGGGCTGTTCAGTGTGGAGAAGAGGAGGCTCCCAGGTGACCTTATTGTAGCCTTCCAGTATCTGAAGGGGGCCTACAGAAAAACTGGGGAGAGACTTTTTAGGTTATCAGGTAGTGACAGGACTAGGGGGAATAGAGCAAAGCTAGAGGTGGGGAGATTCAGATTGGATGTGAGGAAGTTCTTCAGCATGACAGTGGTGAGGCCCTGGAAGGGGTTGCTGGGCCACTTTCCTGGAGGTGTTTGCAGCCAGGTTGGATGAGGCTGTGGGCAGCCTGATGTAGGGTAGGGTGTCCCTGGGCATGGCAGGGGGGTTGGAACTAGATGATCCTTGTGGTCCCTTCCAACATTGACTGATTCTATGATTCCAAGTCCAAAATGCTGGTATGAAACAGTATGCTGCTTATTAACCTTGCCCAAATGAGCAGCCTTACAATGCACTAAGATATTATGGCTACAATGGAAGACCACCACCCCTTCAACAGAAAGATTGCAGGGGGGGGGAAAAAAAAAAATCATTCTCTCACCTTGCCTTGGAGCAGGAATTTTTGAAAGGGTTGCTCTACGCTTGTGTTTCTGAAAAGCAATGAATGTTGCAAGCAATCAGAGCGAGCAGCAAACAACTACCCCCATACTTCAAGATTACATAGACATAACCAGAATTTCTGAACCAAGTCTAATGCAGTCAGAAAAGATACATTAGAGACTCCAAACTTTGTAAGACTGAGACTGAGACCCCTGCTGTTGACGTTTCAGTACCTCAGGGAGAGACTAAATCCCCATAGGGCACTTACCTGCACAGTTACATTCCCTTGCAAGGGTAGGTTCTCCTTCGCATCTGCAGTAGGTAGCTCCTCTAACAACTCAGGATTTATTGCTATCACTTCAGCAAAGTCAACCTAGGGGAGCAAAGGCAGGATTTTACAGAGTGGAATGCTGCTGCTATCACTGACAGCACTTTTTTTTTTTTAACCCTCACTTTCAGTACAGGCAAACCAACCTGAACCACCGTCTGCCAAACATTACATTCTAATTACCTGGAAGGGCAAGGCAGCAGATCATCTTCTGTTTGAGTATTCTCAAACATCCAACTATGCTAGAAGAAATGCACTAATTCAAGCATTTACCCTCACCTGCCAGACACCACACAGCTCTGCAGGTGCCACAGAGCATTTGTGAAGAGCTGGGCAAAGCACTTTTGGAATCAACTGCTTTAATCTCTTACTGCTAATCTTAGTAAATCTCAGCTGCTCTGTGACTTCTGTGCTAGGAGAGCATTAAGTGTTCGCTGTGTGATTGCACCTACTGAAATAAACTGCAGAGAGCTGCTTAGACTCTGGGACGCAGAGGATTCAGCATTTAATCCACAAGTGAATTCACCTGTGTTTTCACTTGCTGTTGCAGGGGATTTCACCTAGCACCAGCTGCTGCCTCCAGGCTGACCCTCCAGTGAGGTCATAATCCTGCTTTCACCGCATTCTGCGGCACTCTGGCACAGGTAGCTGCAGGGCAGGGAGCCAAGGGCAGGCTCCAGCACAAGACAGCAACTTCTTTGCTCAGTTGTTCAACCCTAACCCAGCAGAAGAAGTTGAAAGCACACACGTGCATAACAACTCCAGCATCGCAGCAGCTTGCCCTGGAATTCACCTAACAAAACACAAGCACCACTCTGGGAAGTTCTCAAATCCTCCATTAACTTTTGAATAGCTTAAATAAGAGTCCATAAAAAAGAGCAAAAGGTTGAGGTACCACATTCTAACGTAAGAGAAATAATCTACAAAGTTCACATGGAACCTGTAAACACCTAAATGGAAAGTGAGTTAGCTCAGAGATACACGTGTGGACGTAAGTGTAGGCAGAGAAGCACAGCTGGATTTTGAAGCATCTTTATAAAGATTTGATGTCCTAACACACATGAGTTAACTGGCAATTACCTCTGAATCTGCATGTTTTGCACCTATGCCCGCAAACAATATAAGATCCAGTCCCAGGAAACAGCTTTCAATGACAGCTTTAAGATGTTAAATAAACTCTGGAATATAGATAAGTCACCAGAGAAACCAGCAGGACAAGCATGTTGGCTCAGCTACCAAAGGAGACTTTGCAGAGTGTTAAGATTTCAGCCAAATCAGCCTCAAATCACAGAATTAACTAGGTTGGAAATGATCTCCAAGATCATTGAGTCCAACCTATCACCTAACCCTGCTAATTAACTAAACCACGGCACTAAGTGCCTCGTCCAGCCTCCTCTTAAATGCCTCCAGGGATGGTGTCTCCACCACCTCCACCGGCAGCCCTTTCCAATGACAAATCACTCTGTGAAGAACTTAAGTGTCCCAGAGTACTCCCATTTCTTAAATCAGAGCTGGAACAGAAGTCGTCAAACTCAGCTCCCTTAACATGGCACCTTATTAGTGGCACAGTAAGCCTTATGAAAAGCCTCAATGTCATTATTAAAGATGTGAAAAGCCACCAAATGAACTCTAAGTCCAGGAAAATTGAGACTTTAGGGCATTCAAAATTGACAGCCAATGGTGCAAGAGGCCCAACGTCCCCTTGCTTGCTCAGCACTGGTGAGACCCCAGCTGGAGTACTGTGTCTAGTTCTGGAGCCCCTATGTGCTGGAAGGCGTCCAGAGAAGGGCCACAAATAGATGATCAGAGAGTTGGAGAACTCTCCTACAAGGAGAGACTGAAAGAGTTGGGGCTGTTCGGTCTGGAGAGAAGAAAGCTCCAAGGTGACCTTATTGGGGCCTTCCAGCATTCCCCCAGGACAGGGGGAATGTAACAAAGCTAGAAATTGGTAGACTTAGACTGAATGTCAGGAAGAAGGTCTTCAGTATGAGGGTGGTAAGACCCTGGAATGGGTTGCCCAGGGAGGCGGTTGAAGCCCCATGCCTGGAGGTGTTTGCAGCCAGGCTGGCTGAGGCTGTGGGCAGCCTCATATAGGGTAGGGTGTCCCTGAGCATGGCAGGGGGGTTGGAGCTAAATGATCCTTGTGGTCCTTTCCAACCCTGACTGGTTCTACGATTCTGAAAGGTTAAGAGCCTTGTTTTGGCACCATTTTCCATCTTACCTTCACGCACCACTTTAACCGTGCAAAAAGTTAAACGCAAAATGGAACCTGCAGCAGCAGTATGGAACGAGCGTTTAAAATCCAGCAGGGCTGGCTGCGGCCCGTCTTGAAAGGGCCGAACTGAGACGGGCTCCTGTTCGACGGGGCTCAGCCAGCAGCAGGCAATGCCCCTTCGCTGTGCTCCGAGGGAGCATTAACACTGCCCGGGGTGGCACTGCCCGGGCTGGGGGAGCTGTGAGTGGTCCGGGACTCACCTCCTTGCCCTTGACGGCGTTTTCCTCGGACCACTCCACGCACACACTGGCCCGCTCCATGCTCACAGTCATCACAATCGCCTTGTGGATCAAGCCTGAAAAACACCAGCGTCAAACCCGGGCCCGGCCGCCCCATCCCGACGGGCACTACCCCGCACCCGCAATGCAGGCCGCAGCCGAGACACCCCCCACCCCCGCCTCGCTCCGCTCCCCATCCCTCACCATTGCTCCGCTGGATATTAATGGAGAGGCCGGGGCAGATGCGGCGGCAGAGGCGGGCATCCATTGCGCCTGCAGGGGACGACAGCAGCAGAGTCAGCCGAGGCCCGTCCCGGCAGCGAGACAGCAACTCCCCAACCGCCGCCGATTTAAACCCCGCGCGCCGCGGGGCCTGCCGGGAAACACAGGCGGAACTACACTTCCCAGCATGCCCTGCGCCTCCCACAGCTCCCGCTACGCCACTGGACTCACAGGGAAACACAGGCGGGACTACATTTCTCAGCATGCCCTGCGCCGCCTACAACTCCCGCTACGCCCCTGGACCCACCGGGAAACATCGATGGGGTCTACGCCCAGCATAACCTACACTACCCCTCGGCGCGATGGCGCAGCCCGCCCCATAGCTGGAGAGCCGTAGGTACGAGGGATCTTCCCGCAGGGTGGCGCAGCACTTCATTGCTGTCTAAACCCCGAGTGGAAAAGTGTTCGCTCCACTACTCACCCCCGTTACGAAGATTATCTATTTTTTGAACTGAGTAAGGGATAGCTTCACCGAAGTGAAGCCTCAAAAAATTCATCGACACTCGTACTTGTTCCTCTCCACGGAAATCTTTAGTAAAAGGCGAAAGATTTATACGATCTGAAGAGAAACCAGAGTATGCCTTCGCTCTTTCCTCGGCTAACACCGCCCGCCTGCCGCACACCTCAGAGGTCAGTGCGACCGATCCCACCTTCCCCACCAGACTCCCGCTCCAAGGTCCCTGGCTGCCTCAAGACTGCCAGAGCATACAAAACAGGAAACTGCGATAGCTCGAACCGGACTCTGAAGTGGGTAGCAGACATTGCCCGGTCTGGTACCCTGCGCGGTGCACCCTGGGTACACAAAACAGCCGGATGCTAATGAGGCGGCGGCGTGGGCAGAGCCGAAGTGTTAGGTCAGCGCCGCCGTTGACATCCGTCACGGTCCATCAGCATGTCCCGCTGCTGTCGCCCTGAATGGGCGTCCTGGCTCTTTGTCGTGGTTGATCACCAGCCCGCAGCTGAGCCCCACGCAACCACTAGGTCAGCTCCAGCCCCGGTACGATGGAAGAAGAATTGGAAGGGTAAAGTGAGAAAATCGTGACTTGAGCTAGAAGTAGTTTAATAACTAATAATTTTGTTTGTTTGTTTACACTTGTCAGGAAAGAATTAAAAAACTATCTAGGAAAACGAAATCCCAGAAAGACAAACGATGCAAATTAAAACACCGAGTGATGCTCAGCCAGTCCCCAGCCAGCGAACCCCCACGCCGATCTCCCCTCTGAGAGTGACGTCGTATGGCACGGAACTGCCCCCTCAGTCACTTGTTGCCAGCTGTCTCGGCCGTGTCCCCTCCCTACTCCTGGTGTTCCACAGCCCCCTCGGTAGCGGATGGTGCGTGAGCGATGCTTGAGGGCGCCGGGCTCACTCGGTGACACCCGCGTTTGGTCATGCCCTTCTCAGTACGGCTTCGGGACCAGCTGTGGGCCACAAATAGAACCGTATGCGAGAGAACCTCAGCACAGCACTCCACGCTGCCTGCCGGTCGACTTTCCCCACCACCTCATATATTACTCGTACTGGGCATTTTTAAGAGTCCATGAACGCAAACAGTCAGTCTGTCATTAAACCGTATTAGGGATAGCTTCACCGAAGCGAAGCCTCAAAAAATTCATCGACACTCGTACTTGTTCCTCTCCACGGAAATCTTTAGTAAAAGGCGAAAGATTTATACGATCTGAAGAGAAACCAGAGTATGCCCTTTGCGTCTCTCGCACACGTACCCACCCTTAGCTGTCGCTATATAGGATACGGCGACACACGGCCCCCTCTTCGACCTTGCTTTGCTCCGTCTAGCTCCTCTCTACCGGTATACACAGTTCGGTCCGAGCCCGGATCCTATTGGTCCCGAGAGTCCGGTATACGCCACGCGACCCGCGCCGCCCGGCCGCGCTGCACTGTGGGTATGCAAATTAGCCACCGTGCGGTTTCCGTGAGAAAATGCATTGGGTGTAGCGGTGCACAGAGCTGGGTGCTCGGTGGTTGCCCGCACATCCAGCACGCTCGTTCGGAGCCGCGGGCAGCGATTGTACAGAAAAGCGGTTTGGCTGTCCGTGAAGCTAAAGCTCGCCAACTACCCATTCGGTTTAGGCTCTTGCTCTCTTCACTTTAAAGGTTTGGCTTCTCTCAAATTCACGGCGTGTGTTTATAGGGTGAGAGATTTATTTCAGGCAGGGGTCTTCTGGCTAGGAGGTGAGGGGGTTAACATTATTTGGTTTAACATTATCACGTTTAAACACCGTAATGAGGCTACTTTAATTTAGGACACTATTTCCGAGCCAAAAAGCAGCCGGTCGAAGCCATCCCGATTACAAGCACCTCATCAGCCCAGTATGCGGTTTAAAGGAACGTTTTAAGCATAAGCACGCACAAATCTATGGTTCGAGAGTTGAGGTTCCCCTCTATAAAGCGCATTGTAATGAGGAGCCCACGATCCCCAGCGCCGTGCACGAACACGGGGCGCGGGAGCTGCCTCACCCGGCCGGCCCAGCCGCTCTTGGACCCTGCCCCTTGGCATTGGTGAAGTGACCCCTGGGGCAGGAAGACCAAACAAGCGACAGGCGAACGCCGGGCGCTGCCGCCCTCCCTGCTGGGTCCGCAGGCTGGAGGCGGAGCCCGCCGGTGCGCCGACAGCGCAGCCGCAAGGCTCACGCAGGGACACAGACTGACACCAGCCGCCCGTCGGTGCCCGGGGCTCTGCCCACCGCCGCCAAGCGTCACGGCGCGGTGACGTCACGGCCTCGCGAGAGCTCGCCCCGCCATACCGCCCCGTGATGCTTTGCCCCGCCTCTTTGCGCTAGTGCCGCACCATGGGTGAGTGGGGACGCGGAGGGGCCTGGTCGCCATCCGCCGCCATCCGCTCGCTGCGCCGCCGCTGACCGCCCCATCCTTTATCGGGTGGTGGTGGGGACTGCTGCCAGCCCGCACTGCCCGGCTTTGGGGACAACCGCCACGGCGCCGAGCTGCTGGTGGGAGGATGGTGACCAGGCCCAACATGGCGATGGGACTGGGGAGGTGGGGCGGGGAGCGGACGGATTCGCCTTTCGTTGCGTTGGGTTTCGAGCCCTGGCCTGGCTTTGGGCAGCGACGGGGCCATAGTCATCGGGGTTCTTGGAAGGAGCACTTCCCGCAGGGGCTTTGCGGATAAGGTGGGACAGCTTTCAGAGGCGACGCATTAGGGGGAGCGAGGTGGACGCCGCCACGGTACCTAGCTGATTGGCAGAGGTTTGTGGAGGAAGCAGGAGATGGAGAGCGATGGGGAGGTAATTCCTAAGGAGTATCCAGCAGGCTGTTGGGGCGTGACATTGGGGTCTAGCAGGCTGGCGGGATGGAGGTTATTTTCCGCGTTATCTGTCAGACCTAGAGGATAATTTCGGGTATTCCTTAGAGTGTATCTGGCACCTCGGAATGGGGTACTTGCCATAGGGTGCCCACCACATGAGGTAGGTTGGGCGACTGCTTCGTAGAGAGACGCTGATCAGATGCGGTGGAGGGAGTTAGTCTGCTCTGTATAGCTCTGCTGGAAGGAAGGAGGTCAAGGCGGATCTGAGTATCAATGATGAAGCTTCTCTGCATAAGGCTGAGTTCACTGTGCGGATACCAACCTTGGAGAGCTGAGGACTCAGAACCGTACTTTGCCGCGGTCAGTTGCACTCCTGATCCTGCTCTGACCGTACTGCTTTCCTTCAGGTATCTCCAGGGACAACTGGCACAAGCGTCGCAAGACTGGGGGCAAGAGGAAGCCTTATCACAAGAAGAGGAAGTATGAGCTGGGGCGACCTCCTGCCAATACTAAGGTAGGTGATGAGAAGGGGGTGGTCAGTAGTGCTAGTTTTGAGAACTGGGGTTGCTGGTCATATGTTGTTAGAGGCTGCGGGTCCCGAGTGGTTATGTATCCATCCCTCATTTCCCTCATGCCTGCAGGATATAGTGATGGGTTTTGGCAATAAGAGGCAATTGGAATGATGAAACTTTCTCCTTAGGTAGATGCAGCAGACTGTTTTGGTCTCTTACAGCATCTGCCGATGCTGGGCTCTGTCATAGTTACACTGACCACATTGCCTTTGAGCTTAGGACTTCTTTTGGCTCCTGTGCAGTGTTCCAGCACTACCAACAGCCTGGTGTTTGTTTCTCACCGTAGATTGGCCCACGTCGAATTCATACAGTGAGGGTTCGTGGTGGAAATAAGAAGTACCGTGCACTTCGGTTGGATGTTGGCAACTTCTCCTGGGGGTCTGAATGTACGTACATCACGAGCCTTGCATGTTGGGGAGGAAGAGTCTTCCGTGGCCGTGCTGGTTCCTGGTGCTGCTGCAGATTAGAGGGGATGGTGGTGCAAGTGTGAATTTGTAGGCTGGGCTCAAACATTGTGGAGTTTGCAGGACTGGTTCTGAAGCAGCGTGCATAGTGATGATAACTTTGACCTTAATGTGGTTTTAGGAGGCTTGGATGCCTGCTAAGATCACGGTGATGGGAGTGTCATAGTTACGCTGAGTGACATGCTCGCTTTACCTTACTGCTGGCGGGGAGGGGGATTACAGAGGAGCAAACAACCCTATAAATGGGTAGTTGTTTCTGAGTGCCGGTTCTTTGTTTATTGATGAATGCTTCCTGGAATTTGGGTGATGCTGTGCAATAGAGAACGGTGGGGATGGTTTTTCTGAGAGGACATGCCCCTAAGTCACAGTAGCAGATGCAGTTTAGGCCATGCTCCTGCTTTCCTAAACAGAAGCAGGACGCACGGTAGCAAGAGGGGAGCCCATAGTGTTTCCCCAATCAAGGTGGGTTTGAGTTTTCTTTGAATTGCCGACTATAAGCTATGAAACTTGAGTCTGGGTGTGGTCAGTGTGGCTCAGTATGAAGGTAAATCCAGCACTTAGTGAGGTAGCTAGTGTGTGAGGGCAGAAGGGAATACCCTTACTTCTCTGTCTTCATAGAGAGCTTCCATACTGTGAAAAGTGTAGTTATTCACAGGGCAGAGTTAGAGAAGTGAAGGGAGCTGCACATGCCTTGCAGAGCAAGGGTGATCTGCATGACCATAGAGGGGAAGAAAACAACATCTTGTGGCTGGCCTTTGGATACACAGAGGGCTATGTCTGCAGGATGGGTGACTGCTAAGCAGTCTATTCTAGTGGCTAAGACTGAATGCTTCAGGTAAATCTTGAAGGGCAAGAACACCAATCTAACCCTCTGAATTTGATCATAAACTCTGATCTTACAGAACAGGTCCCAGTACGTGTGGCAGAGCAGTCCTATTCAACGTGGCTTAATTCAGCCCTGTCTGATGGTAGTTGGCATCTGCTGAAGCATCTTCCAATGTAGAAATTTTATTTTTTAGTACTGCCTACTCTTGTCTATTGGGAAGAGTTCCAGAAAGGCCACAGATCGTAGATTTTTATTTTGGGGTGAATCAGCTTCCAGGCATAGGCTTCTGTACTAGCAACAGAAAGCTGGGCTGGTGGAAAATGGACACATCTCTTAGTAAATTGAACTCAGTGCTAGGGAAGGTGAAGCCATTTGATGGTCCAGTGAGTGAGGTGGTGTAAGATTATAAGTGAGATGCTGTGAACCATATTCTCAGTTGCCTGATCCCTGTAGGTTTGAATTAACAATCTTGTTTTGAAAGGCTGCACTCGAAAGACCAGAATCATTGATGTTGTCTACAACGCTTCCAACAATGAGCTGGTGCGGACAAAGACCCTGGTGAAGAACTGCATCGTTCTCGTTGACAGCACCCCCTACCGGCAGTGGTATGAATCCCACTATGCCCTGCCCCTTGGACGCAAGAAGGGCGCCAAACTGGTACGTTTGACTCCTTGCAGGGTAGAGTCTGCCCTGCTAAAGGCAGTTAGGTGGGCATCAGGAGTGGACAGTAGTATCAGTGATAGCACTGGTTGTCTGAGCTGCATACCCATCAGCTCCTAGGATGAGTCTGACTCTGTTAGTGATATGTTCGGTACCACGGAGCTCCCACATGTGCACAAGGACCTGCCTGTCAATCTCTTTGGTCTTCTAATGATGATACCTTTGTCCAGTTCTGCTACTGAAGGGATAGTGATGACATACCGCAATGCTGAGGAAGACTTGCAGGTCAGGTCCTTGTGCTGGAAAATGATTGCTTTGAAAAGCTGGTTGATTGCTAGCTGAACTTCATGTGTTCGTGTCTTTAAATGATTCAGACCCATTGTCTTTCAAGATGCAAACTGCTGGAAGGTGTTCAAAGGCTTTTTCTTTACATTAAAAATTAAGCACTGAGCACCATGCAGGTCAGAAGCATAGGGAGAGATACAACCTGTCTGCCAAGGCTTGCACTGCACAGAGTGTGCTTCTCACGTCTGGAGAGGGGAAGTAGCATCTTTTTGGAGAAGGATTGCAGTTTTCGTGTGTCTGAGAACACCCTTCTCTCAAGCACCACGCTTTGTTGTCAGCATAGTTAGCAGCATGGCATTTTCCTGGTCTCAAAAGTTAAAATGCAGTGCCTGATTCTGTGAAGTGGAAGGTTATTTGTACCTCTACCACGTACAACTTGGAGAAATAAGTACAGTGCCAAGAGTACAAGGGTCTCCTATGCAGTAATGGGCACCACCTGTGCTACCAGAAGGCAGACAGGTTGTTTAACCTGGTGTTCACTTATGGTTTCTTTCTTTTTTTTTTTTTTTTTTAGACTCCTGAAGAAGAGGAAATCTTGAACAAGAAGCGTTCAAAGAAGATCCAGAAAAAATACGACGAGCGAAAGAAGAATGCCAAGATAGCAAATATTCTTGAGGAGCAGTTCCAGCAAGGAAAGCTACTTGGTGAGTCCCTGGCAGCATCAGCATGGGTGTGAGCAAAGGAGTGAGGGTGCAAACAGGCAGAGCAGATCTTATTCTTGGTCTTGGGATCATGTGAAGTTCTGCCTTCCATGATAAAACAGCTGCAGGGTGAAAGCAATGGGGAGTTCTCCATATCTGCAGGAGTGTTTTTTGGGTCTTAAATGTCACTTGTTCCTTATTCTCTCTGAGGATACCCCACTTTTGTCAGGAAAGGGAAACTCTCTCTGGAGCGTGAACTGGTACATCTCCCAGCCAGGCTTCTGGAGTCAGTTATTCCTGGTTAGCTTTTGAGAAAAGTAATGGGGCTCAAGACTTGGAAAATAGTCAGAAAGCTATGTGCTGCCCTGTGTGTCAGGGAAGTCTTCTACAAACATAATAGATTGAACCAGTTCCAAGTTCTGGAGACGAGCTGAGTGTTTTGAAGTCTTTTGATGATGAGACCTTTGTCCAGTTCTGCTACTGAACTTGAGCGATGACAGTTTGGAGATCTGAAGAAGACTTCATTACCAAAGTACTCAGTCCAGCAGAGAACATGATGCTGTAGGGGGAGGTACTGGAGCCAAGACATAAACTGGTGTTACCCGTTACTGGTCACTTGCTTGTCTGTGCTCCTGCAGCCAGGCTGCCTGCAGTGGTTACTGCACTGTGTATGTACTGGGATGGTGAATTATTAAATGTCTTTTAACTGAATGGCTTCTCCTTCCAGCCTGCATTGCCTCCAGACCTGGACAGTGTGGCCGAGCTGATGGCTATGTCTTGGAAGGCAAGGAATTGGAGTTCTACTTGAGGAAGATCAAGGCCAGAAAAGGCAAATGAATTAAAAAATACTCTCCTGAGAGAATGAATAAAGCCAAGCCTCCTAGAGTAAAAGGAGTTGTGTGCTCATTTGTGTGTGCAGAGTGGAGAGGCTTGTGAAGGTTCCTGCACCTGTAAAATGTGAAGCAAGAAGGATCTCTCCTGGAATTCCTCAGCGCTTTTTTGTCTACAGGCAAACTGTCGCCCTGCATGGCCTCAAAACATCTTAATGAGTTCTAGGACAATGACTTAATGGATTAAGTGGGTGTGTAAGAGTTGTCAGGCTTGGCTGGAGATGGGAAACCTACTTTCAGGAGGAGGGTGGGAACAGCATCCATTCCTACTGGAGTTCTAGGAGCTGCCCAGGTCTGGCCGAGCACACATCCCCTTTTTCTTGTGGTGTGTTGAGTCAGTACATGCCACATTTGGGGTCTTGGAGTGAGGTCAGTGGAACTAGAGGGCCTGCTGACCCAGGAGACCTATCCAGGGAGCAGTTCTGTGGCTGCAGCCCTGTGTCACTTAGACTGCCTTTGTGCTAAGCCTAGATGAAAAGTGCTTGTAGCCTTTGTAGCTGGTGCCTTCTGCCTCTGCTTTCCAGATTACTTATGTCTGGTCTGGGCCAGCAGCCTTTTTTGTCATGGCCTGGTGTTCCCTGCCTGGTTGTATGACTGCTTTAGGGGTCCAGTATCTTAATCCAACTTAGCTGCACTGTTCAGTGACCAGCTGGTCTTTCCCTGACCTCCTTGGTCTCATTCCAGTGCAAGATAAATTCCTTCTAGCAGAAGGGGCAGGCTCTCATTATGGTCTGTTCCTTTCGAAAGCTGGGTACAAATTCTAGCTTTCAACCCTTGTCACTCACAGTGGAATTGGAAAGTTGTGCTAAACAAGTTTGTTCTGTATGCTTTGTGGCTTGTGATTTTTTTCCTTGGAGATGCTGTATCTAAAGAAAAAGCCACTGTGATGGGTTTTGGCATCTAGTTGCCAAATACTTTGTACAGGTATTAAAGCTGGGAGCCCACCACGTGTCTGGTCCCAGGGCCACAGGGCAGGCCAGACTCAACATACCTGCTCGATAAGTGGACAAGTTGCACACCTGAGTGATTCTATGGTTCTAAGTGAGCCTGCAGCAGCTCCATTATCACCATTTCTATCTATGAACAAAGAAATGGTCTGATCATCTTGCCCCAGGCTGAGCTGTGGGGCAAGACATGTCTGCTAGGTTAAAACACAGAATGCCTATCCCACGTGGACTTTCTGCTTGGTGTTCTTCCTGTGATGCTTTGCCCTGGTTGCAGGAGGTGCCCTCGGCACCTGTGCCTTGGGCAGTGGAGATTCATCCTGTTTTGCTGGCAGGAAGACAGGACAGATCTGTGCTGCAAAACATAGAATCAGGGTTGGAAGGGACCAAAAGGATCATCTAGTTCCAATGCCCCTGCCATGCCCAAGGACACCCTAGGCTAGATCAGGCTGCCCACAGCCTCATCCAGCCTGGCTGCAACACCTCCAGGGGTCTGGCCCCAACCACCCCCCTGGGCAACCTGTTCCAGGCTCTCACCTCTCTCATGCGGAACAACTTCCTCCTCACATCCAATCTGAATCTCCACACCTCCAGCTTTGCCCCATTCTCCCTAGTCCTGTCACTCCCTGATAGCCTCAAAAGTCCTTCCCCAGCTTTTTTGTAGGCCCCCTTCAGATCCTGGAAGGCCACAAGAAGGTCACCTGGGAGCCTCCTCCAGACTGAACAGCACCAACTCAGTCTGTTCTCACAGCAGAAGTGCTGCAGCCTTCTGATCATCCTGGTGGCCCTTCTCTGGACATGCTCCAGCATGTCCACATCCCTCTTGTAGTAGGGGCTCCAAAACTGGATGCAGTACTCCAGGCGGGATCTCACCAAGGTGAAGTAGAGTGGGATGTTCACCTGCCACATCAGAAAGCAGTAGCTATTGCCTCATGGCCACGGCAGGATGATTGTCCTGTGGTGGATGTGCAATGATACCGCCTCGCAGTTTGGGCCTGGGGGCACCGTGAATGGAACCACGCCCGGCTGGGTGCAACTGGAGTTCCTGGCAGTGCGACCTGGGCTAGGCTGAAGGTTTGCACAAGCACATTTCTTCTCCATGGTGATCTCTTGTAAACTTTTCCCTGCTGCCCAGCAACGGCTGTGTTCCAGGGAGGTGGGGCCAAGGCAATAAAGGGCTCTTGGGAGGCATGCGTCACAGGCTGCTTCCTCTCTGCTGCTTTTTTTTTTTTCCCTTACCCTCCACAGAGTGAAAACAGCTTTCGGGATGTTTCTCGGGGACTTTGGACAGATGGAGAAACTCTCTTAAGCAAGTGCCTACTCAGTGTCAGCAGGAGCTGTAAGCTCAGCCCCTGATGGGCAAGGTTATGGTGTGAACTTAGTGCTCAGAAAAATACAGTTCTTAAGGGCAGTGGGCCCTGGGAGTCATAGAATGGTTTAGGTTGGAAGAGACCTCAAAGATCAGCCAGTTCCAACCCCCCTGTGCCATAGGCAGGGACACCTCCCACTAGACCAGGTCGCTCAAGACCTCATCCAGCCTGGCCTTGAACACATCCAGGGAGGGAGCAGCCACAACCTCCCTGGGCAACCTGTTCCAGTGCTTTGCCAATGAAAGCAGGAGCTATGCTGTAGGTGTGACATGCGAATGGAATGGCTTTTAAGGTGGCACAGGTTGTGAAACCTCACCCAGCTTAGCCAAAGGGTGCCTGGTTTCTGGTCTGGCCCTGGCATAGCTTCACACAGGGAGGAGGCAAATCTGCCATGTGCTGAACCAGAAAGAGAGGCTGGGGTTAAGCACAGTTTTAGCCTGGCTGGTGCCAAAGGCTGGTTTAGGACCTTTATCACTTCTGCAAGTAGGTGGGAGGGATGATTTTTTTTTTTTATTTAAGCTGCTTTTCATCCAATGAGCAGCCAGCAGTGTAAGGCAAGGTAGGTGACTTGACGTCCTGAGTGCTGTTCCTTGTTGTTGGGTGGGTCTCTCAGCTCCACGTGGGTTAACTCCAGGGTATTTTCACAGGACATAGTTCAGCACAGAAAGAGACTTCATAGTTATTTTTTAACAGGTCCAGGAGCAGCCCAGAAGGCAGCAGGGGAAGAGCTTCCGAGGGTTTGCGTAAGGAGGGCTGGCAGGAGAGAGAGGTTTTTAACAGCTCTGCCAATACTCTCACCTTAGAAACACTTTTCCAAGCGTGGGAGCCCTCCTACCAGAGAGCATTTTCATTTCTTTGCTGTTTCTGGCTGTACGACTCGGTCTGGTAGCCCACAGCTGCCACTGGTGTCAGCCCTTGGGGCCATGCCATTTGGTTCACTTGTGCACACACTCCTTGAAAAGACCCAAATCCGTCCCCTTTCTGGGCAAATGGTGTCCCTGCTGTCTCACTGCTGAGGATGACCTGCACCCACAAGCAAAAACTTTGAAGCTGAAGCCAACAAGAGCTTTATTAATATTCAGGGTGTATCTCTCCATCACCTTGCTGGTTTTCTGCAAGACTACAGCCCCCATCCCTTCCCTTGCTTGGGGTCCAGGCTGTGTCCCCAACTGGGCCAATAGGAATAGGTGGTCAGCTGCAAGCTGGTGGCATCGTCGCACTGAGAGGATGAATCCTGCAGGTTTTGGGGCTGTTGTTGAAGGCTGGCTGTCCAAACCCACCAGGGTCTTCCCAAGAACCTGGGGGCACAGCTTGGCTTGGGGATGTGGGACAAAAGACCTGGCAGTGTCCTGCTTCTGGACAGTGTTTGAGGGAGGTATCGAGGGACAGAGAGCTTTGTGACTGACAGTGTCAGTGCCTTGGGGTGGGGGCAGCTATTCTGACCCCAGAAAATGGATGCTTTTGGGGCAGCCTCAGGGCTCCCAGGCCTGCAGTCAGTCCCAGTGCTGCTGATGGATGGTGCCTTCACCTGAATCAGCAGCAGCTCCTTTCTCAGAGTTCTGGAGGCCTCCAGCACTTGGGTCTCCCCCAGGTGACTGCCAGCCATGGTGAGCTCACTGGCCTGACCTTCCTCATCCTCTGTCTCCTTCATGCAGATCACTACCTCAAGGTCTTCAAAGCAGTCAGGGTAAAGGGAGGGGAAGCTGTACACCCAGGGATGCTGCAAGTGGGTGTACCTTTGACTGCTCTGGCTGGAGTTATTGATGTTGGAGGCAGAGGGATGCAGCATCTGAGCAGAGGCATCTGGATGCATGATACACTCCACAAGGCCTCTGGTGGCTGGCTCTGCTCTGTGTCCTCACACATGTTGGGGGAGCATGCTGAGATGATGGGAACAGGCTCCCATCCTCTGCAGGCATGTCCAGCACCACTTGTCACCTCCATTCCAATGCATTTGCAAGAAAGGAGCAGCTCTCTGTGGTCATGTTCCTGTCCCAGTGGCTCATCCAAAGCAGCCCCCAAGGTCCACAGGGGCTGGGCAGTGCTTTCCCAGGGGAGATTTGCTGTTTGCTCGCTGTAATTGGGTCAGGAGTGGCAGGTCCACTTGCTATTGCTGCACTGAGTCTCTCACCCTCTTTTTCTCCAGCCCCAGAGCTACACCATGCACTTACCACACATTGAAGCTAGAAACCAGGAAGAAGAGCTTCAAGATCTCAGCAACTATGGCTGTGGAGTAGGGAAGGCTAAGCTTGAACTCACCTGTCCTTCAGGGCTGGAGGTAGTTTCTGGAGGCAGGGCAAGGGAGGGGATTCTGCCCCTTTACTCTGCTCTCCTCAGACTCCACCTGGAGTACTGTGTGCAGTTCTGGAGCCCCTAACACAAGAAGGACATGGAACTGCTGGAGAGAGTCCAGAGGAGGGCCATGAAGGTGCTCAGAGGGCTGCAGCAGCTCTGCTATGAGGACAGGCTGAGAGAGTTGGGGCTCTGTAGCCTGGAGAAGAGAAGGCTTCAAGGAGACCTTATAGAAGCCTTCCAGTATCTGAAGGGGGCCTGCAGGAAGGCTGGGGAGGGACTATTCACAAGGTCTTGTAATGACAGGATGAGGGGGAATGGGTTTAAACTGGCAGAGGGGAGATTTAAACGGGATGTTAGGAAGAAGTTGTTTGCAGTGAGGGTGGTGAGACACTGGAATGGGTTGCCCAGGGAGGTTGTGGCTGCTTGAGCAACCTGTTCTAGTAGGAGGTGTCCCTGCCTATGGTGGGGGTTGGAACTGGATGATCTTTGAGGTCCCTTCCAACCTAAACCATTCTATGATTCTATGATCCTGGTATATGTCATCCATGGAGAGCAGAGACACCTGGACACAGCAAAGGCAGGGCACAGGGGTTGCTTTGTGAGGACATTAGCAGGACCAGTAGCTGCAGATGCTGCACCTCATCAGAAAGATCCTTCTCTTGAAGGCTGCCAGCTAAACTGAGGAGAAATGGGTGTCCTGCTACTGTCCAGGCTGCAGGGCCAGATGATGCAGGCTGAGGATGTGCACTTGTTCCCACACCAAGCACTGTGGCCCATGAGTAGAACCATGCCCACATGGCTGCCCTGCCCTTCCCCTACCTGCTGCCACTGCTGCCCACTCACTGTCTGCACCCTCCTGTCTTGCTGGACCCCTACATGGGTCCACATGGCCAAGCCCTTCCCGTGATGGATTGGGGCTGTCAAAGGCAGGGGACAGGTAACTCCAGCTTGGTCATACCTTCCTGCCACTGGCCATGGGCAGAGATTGGCAAGAGTAAGATGATGGCAAAGTGTAAGGTCCTGCACCTGAGTCACTGCAATCCCAAGCACAAATACAGGCTGGGTGGTGAGTGGCTGGAGAGCAGCTCTGAGGAAAAGGACCTGGGGGTCTGGGTTGGCGAAAAGTTCAGCATCAGCTGACAGTGTGCACACACAGCCCAGACAGCAACTGTGTGCTGGGCTGCATTAAGAGAAGCATTACCAGCAGGGCAAGGGAGGGGATTCTGCCCCTTTACTCTGCTCTCCTCAGACCCCACCTGGAGTACTGTGTGCAGTTCTGGAGCCCCCAGCACAGGAAGGACATGGAACTGCTGGAGAGAGTCCAGAGGAGGGCCTCCACAGAGGAGGGCTGGAGCACCTCTGCTGTGAGGACAGGCTGAGAGAGTTGGGGCTTTTCAGCCTGGAGAAGAGAAGGCTTCGGGGAGACCTTATAGCAGCCTACCAGTATCTGAGGGGGGCCTACAGGAGGGCTGGGGAGGGACTGTTCACAAGGTCTTGTAATGACAGGATGAG
>VWZI01007939.1:312431-325163 GCA_013396835.1 Psilopogon haemacephalus | reverse complement strand
TTCCTAACATCCCGTTTAAATCTCCCCTCTGCCAGTCTGAACCCATTCCCCCTTGTCCTGTCATTACAAGACCTTGTGAACAGTCCCTCCCCAGCCTTCCTGTAGGCCCCCTTCAGATACTGGAAGGTTGCTATAAGGTCTCCTGGAAGCCTTCTCTTCTCCAGGCTGAAGATCCCCAACTCCCTCAGCCTGTCCTCATAGCAGAGGTGCTCCAGCCTTCTGATCATTTTCGTGGCCCTCCTCTGGACTCTCTCCAGCAGTTCCATGTCCTTGTGCTGGGGGCTCCAGAACTGCACACAGTACTCCAGATGGGGTCTGATGAGAGTGGAGTAAAGGGCACCTCCCTTGCCCTGCTGGCCGCACTTCTCTTAATGCAGCCCAGGCTAGGACTCAAGTCAGCAGGAAGTTAATAAATTAAGCTTTATATTTACAGCTTTGCACAATATACAAGCAGATATTTACCTAAGAGATATTTACAGATATATACAGTGAAAAAGTAATACAGAAACACCACAACCCTTCCAGAGATCAGAAATCCCCAAGAGGGGTGACCAACCACCCTACCACCTTCCCACCCCCTCCCCAATCTTATCTCACCATCTGTCTTATGCAGCAGATGGGCGAAGGTAGATGGGCCAAGGGGATTAGCAGCAGGGAAGGACTTAGTGAAATTATTCAGCTCCAGCTAGGAAAGGCAGGGAGAAAGAGCCAGGGAACAGCAGCAGCCATGGCCCCAAGTGGTCTGACTTATCTATGTTTGGGTTACAATTCTTAAAACAACTTTTTTTGTTTCCCAGTAAAGCTATGAGTGAAGTAGCACCATCAGTGCTTTCCTCTCTCAGCCTATAGTCTAATTTCTCAATAAAATGCTCCAATTAGTTCAAACCAGCACAGGCATGAAGTCATGGCTGTTATTTGGGGGTACCTTAAATGTAGCCACAGCCTGCTGGTGAGGTGGGGTGGACAAAGGGGGCTGGTTGCCTGCTCTGCTCACCCTTTTCTTGTCTCCACCAGCGGAGAAAAACCCAGCCTCCTTGGCCCGCCATGAGCACTTTGTCTGGGTGAGCAAGTGGGTTGATTATTCCAACAAGTATGGCTTTGGCTACCAGCTCTCCAACCGCAGCATCGGGGTCCTCTTCAACAACGGCACGCACATGGCGCTTTCCCCCAGCCACAGGTAAGCCGTGGGGAAGGGGCTGGCTGTTTCTGGGGAAGCCCCTCAAAGGAAGGCTATGCCAAGGGTGGGTTTTTGGTGCTGCATGGCCCTGAAGCTGATGGTCTGCTTCCTCCCAGGACGGTGCATTACAACCCAACCAACAGCAAGCACCTCGTGTTCTCGGCAGCTGCCATCCCCGAGCAGCTGCAGGGGCAGATGAGTGTCTTGCGCTACTTTGCATCCTACATGGAGCAGCATCTGGTGAAGGTGAGCGTTGGGACTCGGGGGTGGGCTGGGATTGTGGTTGGGTTGGATTGTTGGGTTGTGGCTTGACTCACACTGCTTGGGGTTGTGGGAATTCCAGCTCACAGGCTGTGGTCAGGTGGACAGCCAGAGCTGTCCTGGGAGTGGGGACTCTACTTGGGGGTGTCTAGGTTTGTTGGGAGTAATGGCTTACATAGATGTTTCTCTCGTAGGGGGGTGACTTGCCCAGCATAGATGACCTTGGGCAACCAGCCCTGCTTCTCCTGCAGTGGGTGAAGACTGACCAAGCCTTGCTCATGCTCTTTAGCAGTGGTACCCTCCAGGTATGTGTGGAGCACAGTGTAGAGATGCTCAGACTCCTGTGGGGATGAGGCTGGGGCTGAGGGCTCCTGGCTTGTGTAACATTTTATTTGCACCAGCCCAGATGCAAGGTCCAGCTGTGGATGCAGGATGCTGCTGCAGTGCCCAGAGTTGCTGACTGCAGCTTGTTCAGCCCATGGGGGACATGCTTCAGTTGGCCACTTCCGTCTGCCCTGGTGCATTCCTGCTGTGGGGCATGAAGCAGGGATGCTCCCAGGCAGGTCAGGGAGGAGGAACAGGTTGAGGCAGGAAGCTCTGTCCTGGCTCCTTGACATGCTGTGGGAAACATGGATTAAACCAAGCCCTACCTGTCTCCTAGGTGAACTTCTACAATGACCACACCAAGGTGATCATTAGCAAGCCTGACCACTCCTGCCTTGTCACCTACATCAACCGGGAACGCAACTCCTACACCTACAAGCTGTGCAGCATCCAGGAGCTAGGCTGCTCTCCTGAGCTCCACCACTGCCTCAGATACATCCTCAAGCTTCTTCAGGAACGTGCTGAGGCCTAGTGTGGGACCTTGGGGGACCCTGTCTGGATGCAGAGGTCTCCCCCTGCCCTCCCACAGGATGGGAGGTATGTTGTGGTGCTGCCTGCCCACGTGGGCACCTTATCCTGGTGCTCAGCTGGACTCTGAACTAGGACACGTGGATGTGGTTACAGCAGCAGGTCCAAGCATCCATGCTGCTCCCTGGCTCTGTGCAATTGTTACCTTCCCACTGGAAGCTCCTGTTCTGGTTGTGCTGGTTTTGGTGGGGCAGACTGGGATGGCAGAAAGGGGTGGTGGATGAGTGGCCTGCAGCCAGCTTTGGGTCTGGCTGTGCCTCATGCGTGGTCTGGTGCTCCAGCCTGCCTTAGCTGGCAGTTGCCTGTAGTGGGGGGCTTGGACTATCCTGTCTGAGGTTAACCATCAGTTGTGTAGACCCTCTCTGTGGCCTTGAGGACTGACACAGCCTTGACCTCATGACTCGGCTGCTGTGAAGCAGGGAGAACTCCTTCCTAGGGGTGAAGGGTGCAGCCTGCCAGGGCCTGGTGCGTGCCACTCCACAACTGCTACACTAAGGGGACTCTGCTGGGTTCCCAAATTGTGAATTGTCTGGTACAACTTGAGGTTTGATAAAGGGGTGGGGGGGGGGATGGGATCTGAGAGCTTACCTGGAGAAGCCCTCATCTTGCTGGGACCTAGGGAAGTTTCTTGTTTCAAGGCAGTCTCTGCCATGTGGGACTATTTATGTATCTTATTTATATGGAGTTATTTATTTTTCCTGTTGGTCTGTCCATGTGAAGCTCCCCTGTCCCTGACTTGCCTCAATAAAAAACTGTTTGTGTAAGGGCAAACTGCCTGCCTCACTTGGAGCTGGAGTTGAAGAAGGGCTTCAGCTTCCCCATCATTATTGTGCCAGGGCTGCTTCTGCTTGACAGACAAAACTATTCACAAGGTCTTGTTATGACAGGGCAAGGGGTAATGGGTTTAAACTGGAAGGGGGGTGATTTAAACTGGGTGTCAGGAGGAGGTTCTTTCCAGTGAGGGTGGTGAGACACTGGCATGGATTGCCCAGGGAGGTTGTGGCTGCTCCCTCCCTGGAGGTGTTCAAGGCCAGGTTGGATGAGGCCTTGGGCAAACTGTTCTAGTGGGAGGTGTCCCTGCCTATGATGGTGGGGTGGAACTGGTTGATCTTTGAGGTCCCTTCCGACCTAAACTATTCTATAAACCACTGCCTCTTGATGGGGTATAAGGTATGGGAGGCAGGATGGGAATGAGGAGGCCATGTGGCACCTTCACTACCTTTCCTGGTCCTGGTAGGAAGGCCATAGTTGGCTCTTGTTGATGCCTGTGGAGCCCTGGAGCTGCCTCAGCTTGTTGTGAAACTCTCATTCCCAAGTGTCTGTGCACTCCTACCAAACCCAGCTGCTCTCATGCTTCTGAGCTGGAGAAGGCAAAAGGGGTTGTGGCCCTGGGGCTGGGTGGCTTGCTGGAGTCCTGGCATTGACACCTGGTGTGATGGGATAGGAGCTGGGACTGAAGCCAGAGGAGGGATTTAATCTGCTCCATCAGCTTGCTTTGAAGGTGATCTGTCATCTCCTTCCCCTGTGCTGCTGTAATCAATCTGCCTGGGAGCAGCCTGTGCTGCAGGAAGCCAGCTGGGGCTGCTGCTCCCCGGAGCACAGCCTCGGGCAGCTGCCTGCCACAAGATAATGCAGCTTCTTGAATTGTACTGGCTGCAGCTTGGGTCTCTTTGTGAACTGGTACTGAAAGCTGCAGTGTGGCTATGACCCCAGACTGGGAGCAGGGCATGGAGGTGGATCTGTATCTTTCTCTCTGCACACACCATTGCCAAAGACTTCCAGGTATGAAGCACAACTGGAGCAAGCTTTTATTTCAGCTGCTGCAGTCCTCATAAGGTTAAGTCAAGGAGGAGGCAGGCATTACTCAAAGTAGACCCCATGCACTATAGCCACAGCGAAGATGGAGGCATTGGAGAAGGTGGCGGAGGCGAAGTTGTCATTTTTGGCGTCCCACAGTGCCTGGCTGGCCACTAGCAGGCTCTGCTGGCCCTGTTGGCCCAGCAGCACCTGACAGACCAGCTTGTAACGGGGTGGCACCACCTCTTTTGCCCGACTCTGCAGCAGCTGGACCAGGCTTTGGGCTAAGTGGGCGCTGTCCTGGGGGCTGTAGACTGTGGTCCCCAGGGCCCCAGCCAGGCTTCGCTCCAGCAGGCGTTCCACCTGCTCCGGCTTGAACTTGCAGCCTTCATCCGGCTGCATCCTGTAAGTGTTTTCGAGGCGGGGCTTGAGGACGGGCTGGAAGAGGGGGAGCCCGGAGAAGCTTACTCGGCTGTGGAGCATCCAAGGGCCGACGGAAGGGCGCCTGCCCCCCGGGACTGCCCTGAGCGAGCTGCGGCGGCTGGCCAGGGGCGGCGGCAGGATGCTGAGTGTGGAGCTGCGGCGGGAGAGCACGGGTGGGGGTTTGCCTTCCTCCGTGCCCTGTGCCGGAGGTGGGGGCTGAGAGCCGCGGCAGCTGGCCCGAAGCGGTGAGGCTTCAGTGCCGTCCACAGCTGCCACCCGGGCTGGCTGGGCCAGCTCTGGGGGCAGCTGCTCGGCCATAGATGTAGCCTGAAAAGGAGAGGTGGTGACTCGTGCTGCTGGGGTGGAGGGAGGTTGTTCCCCAGCCTCTCTATCCCACCACATCTCTGCTTTGTCTCGTCTGCCACTTGCAAATATGCCTCCTGGTACACAGGTTCCTGCAGGTCTGGATGCAGAAGGGCTGGGGGGATTGTGGCAGCTACCTTCCCTCCTCCAGCGCCTCCCTCCCCAGCAGCCTTTGCTATCTACAGCTGATCCAATGCAGACGCATCCAGCCCTCTGCTCTCCTGTCCCCAGCCTTTATCCCTGATACTGATGAGTGGCTCCTCCAGCTTCCCCAGCCTTTCTGCCAGCATCTGGTCCAATACTTACCCTAGTTCAACTCCTGGTCTGCTAGGGTAGATCCAGATCTCTTCCCGATGTTGTGCTCCTGCCTGCCCAGGGCACACCTTGGTTCCACAAGTCGCAGTGGGCAGGGTCAAAGCTGTCGTGCTCCTGAAGCGTGAAGTGTTGCTACGTGACACTGAGGCTCTCCAGGGCCACTCTGGGACACAGCTCCTGTAACTCGTTTCCTGATCCCTTGACAGCCCTGTGCCCTGTCTGCACTACTAGCTGTGCCAGCACAGGGACGTGGTTGCTCTGGGCATGTGTCCTCCAACCTTAACTGCTTCCTGCCACCCCTAAGAAAGTGCTTGCTGGTGTTGAGTAGGCAAAGAGTGGAGTGGAGTGGAGAACGACATCTGTGATCACCACTTTGCACCTCAGCTCTGGGATCTTCAACAGTTTGATTTTACCCAAAGGTTTGCTTTCTTCATGTAGTTAATCCCCTGCAACAAGTGAAAGTGTGTAGGTAGGCACCCATCAGGCACAGCCCTGCCATGTGCTGGGGACACTGCTGCAATGCCCTGGCCTGAGGACAAGTTTGCTGGGGCCTCCCAGCCCTGATTGGGGTTTCTCTTCATCGGCGGAGCCCAGTCCAGCTGGTACGACACAATTGCCTGTCAATGCGCCTTTGTCTGGCCCGGCTGCCAAGCTATTTGGGGAAAGTGGAGACGGCTTTTGTGTTTCTATCTCCCATCCAGAGGTATTTATAGCCTGCCACTGACTAGTGCTGCCAAGCACACTGGCAGCTGGACCCCGTTCCCTCGGCGTGCAGCCGTCGGCCCTGCTCCTCCTCCTCACCACTGCCGGCAAGTGAAGGTGTCCCCCTCTGTAGGCACCCTCCCCCTGTCACCATTTGCATGCTGATTGAGACCAGCCAGGCTTGAGCGAAAGGGGATGGAGCATCCTGTGGTACAACGCCTGGTTTGGGCTTGGGAGAAAGGGGATGGAGCATCCCCTGGTACAGGGCCTGGTTTGGGCTTGGGAGAAAGGAAATGGAGCATCCCTTAGTACAGGGCCTGGTTTGGGCTGGGAGAAAGAGGATGGAGCATTCCCTGGTACAGGGCCTGGCTTCAGCTTGGGAGAAAGAGGATGGAGCATCCCCTGGTACAGGGCCTGGTTTGGGCTTGGGAGAAAAGAAATGGAGCATCCCTGGTACAGGGCCTGGCTTCAGCTTGGGAAAAAGAGGATGGAGCATCCCCTGGTACAGGGCCTGTTTGGGTTTGGGAGAAAAGAAATGGAGCATCCCGTAGTACAAGGCCTGGCTTGAGCTTGGGAGAAAGGGGATGGAGCATCCCCTGGTACAGGGCCTGTTTGGGTTTGGGTGAGGCTGGTTATGCTCTTTTCTGGCTGTGATTGCATGGGAATCAAGCAGCCACAAGAGCTGCAGGGCTCTGACCTGCGCATCGACAGGACACTGCTTTTGCCATTCGGGATGGGGGGGCAGATCTCACGCTGGGCTCAAGTTTGCTCCTGTGCTGGTGTCGGGGACCACATCTATGCCCGGTGGCTTTCCGTGCGGGCTCCGCAGGTGGAGGTGACGGCAGCCTTTGTGCGTATAACCGCTCCATGCGTTGGCTTTTCCAAAATCCCAGCCGCCCGCCTCCATCTGCCCCGTTCTTGGGCTCCTCTGCAGCAAAGCGAGCGGCCGAGGGGGGCGGGTCTCGGTGGTGGGGCCACGCCGTAAGCCACGGCAGGCGATGCCGCAGGGAGCGAGCTGCAGGGAGCGAGCTGCAAGCCAGCTTCCCCACCCCAATCCCAGCCGCCTCGGCATGCACGGGTGGGCTCCGCCGGTCGCCGCCCCTTCTCCCCCGCCTCCAGCCTCCCCGGCAGCGTGGCGGTCTGGCTGCCTTCTGCCAGGTTTCCCTAGCAATGAGCCATGCCGTACGGCGCAGCAGCCTCCTCCCCGGGCCGGCCAGCCTGCCCCCGCCTGCCTCCTCTTGCCTCCCGCCCGGCCCCTGCCAGCCTCTCGCCTTCCTCCGCCGCCCTGCCTGCGCCGCCCGCCCCGAGGCAGCGAGCCTATGGCCGGGGCCAGCTCTGCGCGGCTGCAGGGCGAAGCGGCCGCCTTCACCGCCGCCCTCCGCAGCCTGGTCAACAACCCCCAGTTCAGGTGAGGGCCCGGGGGGGGGGCGGGCCTGCCACCCTCCCCGGCCATGCTGGAGCTCCCCGGTGCCAGCGCCGCGCCGCTTTCCTACGGCCCTGAGCGCGGCCGGGCGGGTCGGAGCCGCGGGCAGCCGGCGGAGCGGCCACGGCTTGTGCTCAACCCGGGCATCCCCGCACGGCTTTTGCACCGCTGCCCCCACAACCCAGGGCTCCCCCAGTGCCTTCCCTCAGGACAGGCACTGCTTCTCTGGAGCGAGGAAGGTCCCCGGGTGTGCCCAGACACACCACACACACCTTCCCCGGTTTGTCCCCGGGTATAGTGCCAGCAGGGCAAAGCAGCGTCCCTGGCTAAATCTTGTGCTGGAGCTCCTGCCCTTGCCAGGGAGTGAGGGTATCCTGCTCTCCACTTGTGCTCAGAGCCTTTCCCACCCCAACCTCAACATTTGCTTTCCTTCAGTATCTCTAACCTCTCTGCACTCCGGATGACAAGCAGCTGACACTCGATGTCTCTGCCACCTCTTCCCAGAGCGGGAAGCAGAGCTGTAGAGTTGCTGTCTCTGCTATCCCACACCTACAGGACACCTCCTGCTTGGCTGCGTGGTTCTCTTCACCTGCTCCACTCAGAGGCCTGGCACAAATGCTACTGCTGGCTGAGGAATTCCCTGTCCCTGCTGAAATTTTTGGCTGCCTAGAACCCTAGTGATAAATCCCCAGCCACAGACTCATAGGATGGGTTAGGTTGGATCATCTAGTTCCAACCCCTCTGCTCTGGGCAGGCTGCCAGCTTCTGGCCATCCCCAGCCCACATTCTGCTACTTGCATCTTTCATCCTGCACCCCACCTGAAATCTGCACTCTGCATCTATCAACCTTCATCCTGCATCCTTCCACCTACACCCTGCAGCCTGTGCCCATCCTACAGCCCAAGCCCTGCATCCCAGAACTTCAGCCTGTGTGCTATATATCTTGCAGCCTGCATTCTGCATCCTGCACCCTGCTTCTCCAACTTGACCTGTGGACCATAGCCATGAAAGTTTATTTTGTTTCCTCTTGTAGTATCAGTCATGGACTGCTCGGGTCCTGCTCACACTGCCCAGCATGCCTCAGCTGTGTGTGTCATGATACACCCTTCCCTCTGGTGGGCACATCTATCACCTTGAGGTTGGGCCATGTGTTTATGGCAGCTAGAGCTTGTGTCATGTCTTCTGCTCATTGCTCTGCTGGGAGGAGAATGGAATGAAGGGATGGATTGGCCATGGCCACATGATGCACTCTGGACAATCCATTGCCTACTCTCTTTTCCCTTATGTTGCCTCCATTTGCTGGGGAACAGCGCTGGGGGGCTGTGGAGGACCAGAGCAGCAGGATGGACCCTATGGTCCAGTGTGCACCACAGGCTGCCCCATTCTGCAGGCCTAGTGGGGGGGTGGGGGGGTGGGGGGAAGTGCCAGCCGTTGCAACAGGCAACAGTGCAAGAGGCTTCATAGCCCTAAGGCCATGAGTCAGTGCCTATGAGTCAAGGTGGCACCCATGCTTTCACCAGCTCTGCTGTGCCAGAAGAGAAAGTCACTTTCTCCAGCTGTCCCTGGCTTTTCTTTGCCTCACTCTGTGTCAGCATCCATATCTGACTGTACCAGCCCCCATGCTCTCTGTGCCAGCATCTATGACTGTCTGTGTTTTCCAGAGGACCTGTCTTGCTCACCTCACCTGCATCATTCAGATGGCTTCAAGGAGCCACCAGCAAGGACCCCTCTGTCCCTCTTTTGGGAAAAAGCCCTCTGTTAAAACTTAAAGACATTGCCCTACTGAGATGGGAACCCAGCCAGTCCCTGCCTGTGTGCCCTGTCCCAGCCCATCCTGTGCTCCAGCTACTCAGGCATCCCATCCCTCATGGTCCCCTCTCCCTAACAGTGATGTGACATTTGTGGTGGGCCGGGAGCAGCAGAAGGTGTTTGCGCACCGCTGCGTGTTGGTGTGCCGCTGCCAGGCTTTCCAGGGGATGCTCTGCCAGGGGCCAGTGGACAGTGAGGACTCCCCCAGCAGTGGCCCACCCCAGGGCCCCTTCATCCTGGGAAACGTGCAGCCTGAGGTCTTCCTGACTGTCATTGAGTTCCTCTACACAAACAGTGTCACCCTCAACAGACACATTGTGAGTAGGGCTGGGGCTGGCAGGGACCACGGGAGTGGGTGGAGGAGGGGTAGGGGGTATTTAGCAGTGCCAGACATGGAGGGGATACTCTGCATGGTGCTTTCTGCCTGGCTTACAGTGCAATGAGTGTGTGGGGTCTCAGCCTAGCACAGTGGGTTGTCTGGAACACCTGCTGGGTGTCTGCCCCAGCCTTGGGACAGTTGGCTGTGCACACTCTGGATGACACCAGGGCAGGACACCATATACCCTCATGTGGCAGCCCCTTCCCCACCGACATGGCCCTCCTGTGAGTTCCCAGAGGCAGGAGGACACATGCCCTTGTTTGCCATGATCCTCTGTGCCCTGCATGATGATGTTGACAATGTTTCCTCTGGCTGTAGGCACTGGAGGTGCTGACTTCATCAGTAGAATATGGCCTGCAGGACCTGTGCAAGGTAAGGCCCTGCTTAGACTAGGTGGGGAGTGGTCCCTAAGTGCTCCCATGGTGGCTGGAGGTGGCTCTGAGCATGGCACTGTGATGTTTCACCCGGATGCCACACAGGCTCAGCTCCTGCTTCTCAATCCTAGAGGGGATCTCCAGTGAGATCCCCGGTGGAAAGGGGAGGGTGTTTCCAGCGCTGGCTCGGAACCTCACAGGGGCCAGGAAATCCCACAGGAGGACATAGGGGCTCGTGTGTCCCACGCAGCAGCCGGAAAGCCACAGATGCCCTCTGGTCATGTGGCAGGATGGTGCCTGTGAAAGCCCCAGTGCTGGAGAGCACTCAGCACCCCAGCTGCAGCGCTGCCAAAGGGCTGCTGCTGCTCGACGCTGGAAGGCTTTGTGAAGGCAGCAGCGAGCAAAAAAAAAGGAAGAGTGAGAGCTAGACAAGGATGGGGGCAGGGAGCTGGAGCGCCTCGGAGCAGGGGAAGGCAGGCAGGCCACGTCATCGGTGACTCCCGAATTAGAGGCTGGCCGGTGGCGTGACCTGACCTGCCAGCTCACGGCCGGACTTCCCCTGCTGCCCACCGCCCCCGGCAAAGGCTCCGCTAAGGACCCCTGGGGCTTGTGCGTGCCCCGGGTAGCATCGCTCCGTGCGGACAAGCTCAGCCAAAGCACAAGCGGCGGCCAGGCAGGAAAAGTAACTCAAAGGATGTTGCCAAAAAAAAAAGGGAGATTCGGTGCTCCGGCCACATGTCTCTCAGCCCACCCTCCAGCGCCTCCGTCCCTAGGGGGAATGACTGGCGGTGGGAAGAGCCAGAGAGGAGAGCAGCGTGAACCACTCTGGAACATTAACGCTGTTGGCCACTGTGTCCTTACTGAGAAAAATACGATCTTAGAAAGTGACATTAGAAGAGCTCTCCGGAGACTTCTCAAGACCTGTCTGAATGCAGCCCTGTGCTAGATTATATGGTCCTGTTCTGGCAGGGGCGAGGGGTGGACTGGATGATCTCCAGAGGTCCCTTCCAACTCCTAACATCCTGTAATCCTGTGAGGTGGTGGTGGTGGAAAGGGGTTGACCAAGGACAGTAGGGGAAAGCCCGTGGCTGTGTCCCCAGCTGCAGAGTGACCTCATGTCCCTGTGGCAGATGACTCAGGGTCCTTCTGCTCTGTCTAATGGCTCCTCCCTGCACATCACATCCCCTTGGGTTTCCCAGGGGCTCTGACACTGAAGTGGGTGAGAGGGAGGTCCTGCTCCACAACAGACATGCCTGTCTGACTGCATCCCACCTGCATCACTCATGTTTGGGCTGCAGCTGGAGTTGTTGGTCCCCTAATAGTAACGGGCAGAGAGCAGCTGGCAGGCAAAACTGGACAAAACTGGAGTCACCCAGTGCAGTGCAGCTGGGACCAGCCTTACCTTCTGTGGCAGGACATGGCTGCATGGGAGATTAGGTGGCCCACCTAAGTCTATGAGGCTGTCTGGGGTTTGGTCACATGAAGCTCAGTCTCTGGTGGAATCAGTACCTGGGCTGGTTGCCCACAGTCCATTGCTGCTTTAAGAACCCTGAAGGAGTCTCCAACACCTTTCCCATGTCCTGGGCACTCAGGGAATGTTGAAAATAACTGGAGGGGTACTGGGGCTGGGTCCCCACTCTGCCCACCATCTTTTCATCTGCCTTCTAGCTCTGCGTCAAGTTCATCAAGGACACCCTGAGCATTGAGCAGGTCTGTGAGGCCCTGCAGGTGAGTCTGATCCCAGTGTGGTCACAGAGGAATAAACATAATCGGTGTGATTTTGGGGTAGGAGCTGGCCTGACCCTCCTGCTCTTGGCTGCTTGGTGGGTCAAGATTTCCTACCCGCTGCTCTCCCAGAAGATGTCCTGCCATCTCCTGAGCACATTGTACCAGGGCTGCAAGAGGCAGCAAGGCCACCACAGCCTGGTGGGCAAATGTCCTCATGCTGCTCTGAGCAGGGCTGGTCAGAGCTCCCCAGTGCCAGGGTCTTGCAATCATCTGCGTGAGATTGGGAGGCACTGTGTTTCTGGAAGCTCTCGTGGTTTTAAGGCCCGTCCCAAAAACCCTGCTGAGAGGTGGCACCTAAAATAACCTTGGGAGGGGTCTCAATGACACTCTCATCCTGCTTGATGGGGCAAAAGCTGCTCCCCAGAGAAGGAGGATTTTTTCCATCTCCCATGGGCCAAAGCAAAGCTCCTTGGGGTGAGATGCTGGCCTTAAAGCACAGAACCTCCTGCCAGATGTGGTGGCAGACTACCATGTCATAAGCAGAGCTAAAATGGGCCTGGAGGAAACAAATAGAAAACCCCAAAACCCCAGAGCAAAGCAAACCTGAAGCAAACAGGTCACCTTCTCTCCCTGCCTGCTTCAACCTCAGTCCCCTGCTGTGGTGGAAGGGGAAGTGATGCTGGCCACCATGGGGGGAAGGGGACATGTCCTCCTGGTGCCCAAGTGAGCAGTGCCAGCCCCGAGACAAGCATTGCTGGGGTAGGATGAGAGCACCCCAAATTCCTGCTGCAGTGGGGGATGGCATCTATGGGGCAGGATGAGACTGACATTAGGATGTGGGGCACAGAGCTGACCTATTGCCCATGCAAGGAGAGCTGAAGATGAGTGCCCCCCCCCCAGCCCATGAATGGCCCTGTGCGAGCAGTGCTGGGGCCCCTCAAGCCCCTGGGGCTGGGTGACATTCTCAAGCAGCAGTGGAAGAATCAGGTGCTTCCTGCTGACAGCAGAGCTGGGTGACCTTTGTGGGCAGGAGAGACACCCAACCTTTTGTTGGGTGGGGGGGGGGGGG
>VWZI01007939.1:239446-267880 GCA_013396835.1 Psilopogon haemacephalus | reverse complement strand
GAGGGGTGGCTGCAGAAACGCATGCACGAAAACACGCTGTGGGTGGTTCCTACCGCATTCACCCAGGACAGAAAGGATCAGAGAGCGGAGAGAGAAGAGCAACTTGTCTCTGCAGTGATGGCTGGCCCTGGAAAAGCAGCCAGGTTGGGGCAGGGAGCATGGAGAGGAACTAAAGGGGCTTAAGGGAATGGGAAGCAGCTGAAGCTTGACTTTGGGAGGCTGGAGGGTGTTTTAAATTACACGTAGAGATAAAGAAGGGAAGCAGGTGATGGGAGCTGATTTGTTTGTGTTTACAGAGCAGTGGGGCTTTCCAGTCAAGGCCTGCTCTCTCCCCAGCCATGCTTTACTTACACGATTGCTGGAGATCAGAGGTGACCACACTGTGGCCCCCAAGGCCAGGAGTGTCTTGTGGATTTCTCCCAAGTGCTGTGTTGGCCCTGCTGTGCAGCTGTGGGTGAGCCTGCCAATCTCTGAGAGTGATGCTCCCCACGAGTTGGGTGCCCTAGCTGCTTCCAAGGGTGGGATGTGCAACTCATCCCAGGGGCACTGAGAACGGTGGCAGCTTTGGGCACATCAACTCTGGCCCATGGAACAGGCAGGCAGTAGAGATCTGCCTTACACCCAGCCCCAGCAAGCCCCAATGCACAATGCTGGTGCTCACTTGGTTCAGCTGAGGCTTTCCTCATGGTTCATCAAGTATTAACCTCTGCACCCTCCAACCCATCTGGGGAACAGACATGTCTTGGGAGTGTGTAAAGGTAAAGGCAACACTTGAGATCAGTGCCTGAAGAGACATGAATTTACTGTTGCTTGGAGCAGAGCAGATGGACTGCAAAGAGGGGTGTATGAGAAAGTAATCAGTCAGAGTCTTAGGAGAGATGTTAGTTAAGGGAAAAGGAGACCAAGAGCTGGGGATGCACCCAAGACAGCAAGCTCCTTGCAGAAGGGGACACACTTGGAGTCCTAGTATTGGAGCAGAGTCCTAACAAAGAGATTACTTTGTTATTTGTACTGATTGATGTCCTCACAGGGGTATCACCACCTCACAGCACATGCAAGGAGGCATCTCAGAAGCCTCAGTCTGAAAGACTGCTCCCACATCCTGCTAAGATGGCAAAGATGCCATATCTGCCTGGACACTCCTGCCTGCAGTTGAGGAGATGGTCTGCTACAGATGATGGATGCAAGCGGAGGTCTCTTTTCTTTCTCAGCATCTATTGGGGTGTTCTTCCTGGCTCTTTCATGTGGCTGAGTTCTAGCAGAGCACAAGTGGTTATCGTCTCTGCATGGGGCATGTGAAAATATTTCCACAGGGTTATGAACTGCTGCCTTATGGGTAGACTTCACAATCAACATGCTGCGAATGTGGCAGCTCATTTAACCCACTCACTGAGGAAGCCTGAGCTTCCCTGGCCCAGAGTGACAGTGTGCAGAAGAAGTGTGACAGTCCCCAGTGGCAGAGGGGAGGACAAAGTGCCACGGGATGGATATTCTAGGGAAGTTTTGTGCCACTGCTGAGGCCAAAACTCATAAACCATTTTTCTACAACTTGGAGAAGAGGCTTATTAGGATCAGTTAGAAATGTAGTTAGTGCACAATCGCCGAAACAAAAATGACAACTATTTAAGAGCTGCCTGGTTTAACTGCCAACTATTATCTCTGTCAGGGACACTCAGTAGTTAAAACTACTTCAGGGAACAAATCATATGGACCTCTCAGTTTTGCTGTGAATTTACACCATTCCTACGTCACCTCCAGCCAATCCTGCACCCCAGAGCACAGTATACATGTGTGCACTGTTTAGTCTGTGTCTGTTCTTTGTGAGCTTTCATAACTCCCATCTGCACTGCAGCATGCTTTCTGATCCAGACCTTGTGTCGTGCTGCTAAGTGTTTTCAGTTCCTGAAGACTTCACCAGGAGGTACTCAGCATCTTGCAAGAGCAGATGCTCACCCCTACTTGAACACAGTGAGAGCATCAGAAAGTGCCTCAGTTCCTTCCTGTCCCTGTCCTGTTAAATCTTGGCCGGGGTGAAGCACCCTCACAAGCAGTCACCCATTCGTATGTGGAGGTTTCATAAACTGTACCTGCCTTTATAGGATGACATTAGAGAAAAATCTGCTCTTTGGCCCTCGTTAAAATGAAACAATCATACTTTGTTTAATTGAGAAGTCCTAGGACTCTAAGCTTGGAACAGGACTTGGAAAATGATTGGAAACGGGAGCCAGTCTTTACTGGATATATGCCTTTTTCTGTTCTTGTGAAAAACCACATGGTTTTGGCTATGTGATAAGCTTCTGGAAGAAAAAAAAAAAAAAAAAAAAAAAATCTCAGTTTGCACATGTTCTCAGGAGGACAGCTAAAAGCTCCAGAGACTGTCTGCAGTGAGCGTGAGCACTTGTGACCATGGAAGTGCAGGAGGAAGGCAGGGCTTCCTGAATGCTTCCATCTCTGCTCTATGGATCCGTGCAGCACCCAGCACAGAGCTGTTTCCCTCCTGTGCCCAGAGTGATCGTGCCTGGGCATGATAGCGGTATAGAAAGGGGTGCAGCCTGACTCAAAGAAGTCAGAGGATGAGTGCCAGATGGGAAATAGAGCATGGGACTGCCAAGCAAGGCAACTGGAAATGGGGTGGGATGTCCCTGCCCATGGCAGGGGGGGTTTGAACTAGATGATCCTTGTGGTCCTTTCCAACCCTGACTGATTCTATGATTCTAAATAGCAGCTATGATCAGACCAGAGGAGGAGTCAGGTAGGTGGGAATAACCACACAAGAGAAAAAGAAATAATCTCCATGGGAGAAAGACAAGAAAAAACAGAGAAGGCTGTAAATGGGATCACAGAAACATTCAGGTTGGAAAAGACCCCCAGGGTCACCAAGTCCAACCAAGTCTGGCCCTAGGACAAAGCCATAGAAAGGAGCTGGGAAGCAGGAATCGGGATCAGGCAGAACACCGGTGATGTAGTTGGGGCTCAGTGGTTGATGCTGGGGCAATAAAGCCTGCAGTAACTGCAGCTTTCTCCTCCCAGCACCAGGAGTGGATCTCATGATTGCTAACACCTATGGGCATCCATGAAGACTCCTGGTAAGGAGTTTCTCTTGTTCCATGGCTGATCCAACTTCCATAAAGGAAGATAACCCACTACTATCAGTTCCCATCAGCTGAAGCAGCAGGAAGCTGTGCAATGGAGTTTAAGTTTCTGACACTGCTAATGATCCATGCAAGGGCCAACATCATTCTGTGTAACAAAATTGGTTTTCTTTACAGTGGGCTGAATCTTCTCTCCCAACATTTAGAAAGAAGACATTAAGGCTAAAATGTCAAATCTCTCATACCTAGGAAATGCCACATGTAACACGTAGCTTCAGCACTGAAGCTGGCCAGTCACATGAAAATGGGCAGATGATTTGAATCTCCCTCTCTCTCTCAGGTCTCTGTAAAATAGGAGGAAACCCCAACCATGCTCATACTGAGGAAGTGCAAACGAGGTTGCTAACAGTTGTGAAGCATTAAGATGACAAACGTTGCAGGAAGGCCACAGAAAGGAAGGATCTTGCCTCTTGCATATTGTGCAGTAATTTATATTCCAGATACAAACTGAAAATGGACAGCAAAATGAGGAATGTGGGAAACCTCTGCATTCAGCAGCAAGCAGTACTCATTCTGGGTGTTGACCATGTCAGGGCACCAAGGAAAATTAAAAAAAAAAAAAAAAAAAAAAAAGGTGGCATAGAAACTGCACAGGAACAAGCACAGTGAAGTCTTAAGTCTACAGCCTGGTCATGGAGACAATGCTACTAAGTATGTACCAGGATACAAAGCTGAGATTACATCAGTGTCCTGGATGCTGGTATTTTTTTCCCCCTTTCTGAATATATGCTTTGCAGCAACAGCACTGCTGTAATGCACTTTTTGTGTGCGCAGTGACTGGCTGGAGAGTAGCCCTGCAGAGAGGGACTTGGGGGTGCTGGTGCATGAGAAGCTCAACATGAGGCAGCAGTGTGCACTTGCAGCTCAGAAAGCCACCCAGATTCTGGGCTGCATCAGAAGTGTGGCCAGCAGGTGGAGGGAGGTGATTCTCCCCCTCTACTCCACCCTTGTGAGATCCCACCTGGAGTACTGTATCCAGTTCTGGAGTCCCTAGTACAAGAGGGATGTGGACATGCTGGAGTGTGTCCAGAGAAGGGCCATGAGGATGATCAGAGGGCTGCAGCACCTCCCCTATGAGCATAGACTGAAAGAGTTGGGGCTGTTCAGTCTGGAGAAGAGGAGGCTCCCAGGTGACCTTATGGTAGCCTTCCAGGATCTGAAGGGGGCCTACAGAAAAGCTGGGGAGGGACTTTTTAGGCTATGAGGTAGTGACAGGACTAGGGGGAATGGAGCAAAGCTGGAGGTGGGGAGATTGAGACTGGACATGAGGAGGAAGTTCTTCACCATGAGAGTGGTGAGAGCATGGAATGGGTTGCCCAGGGGGTGGTTGGGGCCAGATCCCTGGGGGTGTTTGTAGCCAGGCTGGATGAGGCTGTGTGGGCAGCCTAACCTAGGGTAGGGTGTCCCTGTGCATGGCAGAGGGGTTGTAATTAGATGATCCTTGTGGTCCCTTCCAACCCTGACTAATTCTACGATTCTAAGCTGTCCCCAAATACCATTGTCTCCCTAATATCCAGTGCACATACAACACTCCTGCTTCAACAAGAGAGATGAAGGCAGGGGATACGGTGTTGAGTCTTGTGTCAATTTTGCTATTTCCATCCTCTCTGTGTTTTTACCTTCTCTGTTCTTGGTGCTGCTTGGAAGAAAGTTTAGGCTGCTTTACTGTAAATGCTTCTCCCTGGCTAACTTATACCAGATGTACTCCCTACTGAATCTGGCCTAGAGACTCCTTTGGGAACTGCACTCACTGACAGCAGGGCTCCCCTGACTCCCCAGCTGGCTCATCAGCATCACTCCCTCTCTCTAGTCCTATTCCAATGACTACATGCTGCATTTTAACATCCTCCTTCAAAATAGATTCATCCAAAAGGCTAGAGCACCATCCTAATAACTGTCTGCAAAACACTGACTGCTCTATGCAATTAAGTTCTTTCAGAACTGCTGCTTGCCATTTCCTATCCCTCTAATAATGACCTCCTTTCCCTTAAGGTGCCAACATGTTTTTCAAACTGCTACCTGTGTGAGATAGCTTCCACAAAGCCCATCTGGGAATTCTCTGCTAGCAAATTCCTTGAAAGTATGAAAGAGGAAGGAAAGTGGATGCTTCCTAAGAGTGGTAATAAAAGCAGTAGGAAGAGAATAGTATTGCTCTCAGGAGGCATGGCTTGCATATCCAGAAGTTTAATAAAACTCTGTACCCTGACTTTAAGAGGCACTTAAAAATACCATCTCTGGCCAGCGCTGTGATAGTGATGAAGTCAATGCAGGATCTGGATGTCATTGCTGACAGTTACCTGCCCCCCTCTAACTTTCTTTTCAGGCTAAAAGTAATAAGCTGCAGCTGATCTAGTCCAGTAGCCAGTGCTGGAGTGTTTCTCTCTATTTAGGTGCCCAGAGCTTTGCCAAGCCCATTATTAAGTGATGAGGTCTCCCACCATATCCCCGGGGAGATTATCCCACAACCTAGCAGACCACATCATTAGTAAAATGTTCCAGATAGCCAACCTAAATTGTGTTTAATTCAATCCCATTACTCCCAGCTGTACCATTTGGACCACCCTAAATATACCCATATTCTTTCACAGAGGGAAAAGGATCTGGGCTGGTTTGAGTTACGTTTGCCTATCATTTGTGGTAGCTGTTCTCCTGCCATCCTCCTTGCAGGGGACTGGAGTTCATTTTCTGAAAGGAGGTCAGTGCACCACTGGCTGGAAGAGCTCTTGTCCCCCAAGCCACCTGGGCAGCACTCATAGGGCAGAGGAAGGAGCACGCAGCCAGTTCTGCAGCAAAGTCAACTGTGGGATTTGCTTGGGATGATTCAGGAATATTTCTACCTTTGAAGAATCTTGGCTGATGCTTTGGAATAAGGGGCTGCTGTATTTTTTTAATGTTTCTGGGAAGGTGTATGCAGCTTTGCTGAGGAGTTTTCTAGTATGTAACTCCCAGACTAGGGTCAACAGCCAGCTGCTACTGCTTAGGTCTGCTGAAGTGTGATCAACTTGTAACAAAAGGTGGCTCCAACCCAAGAGAACTTGTTTTTCTTTTTTCTTTTCTAACCTGGCCATGGAGGTTCACCTTTGAAGAAGGAAAAGCTACCAAACAGAACAACACAGCCAAAGTCTCACTGAAAGGGAGAATATGGAAACAGACTTACAGGGCCACACCAAAAGCTTGGCACGAGATACAGGAAGTCTTGGGCAAGGGAAAGGAAGTCATGGCATGCTTTCACAGAGAAAAAGAGAGGGCCCAGTCTACTATGGGACCAGCCAAGGTCAGAAGAGACATGCTGGGCTGGAAAGACTCTGCAGCTCAGGAAATAAGTCATGAACTTCGCAGACAGATCCCAGACCACCGAGGAGAACCTTACCCCCCCTAGTCCAAAGAAATTCCAGAATGGTTAGGAAACTGAGGCAGGGAAATGAACTGAGGCTTTATTGTTTTTTTTTTCTTGCCCTGCATAATGGTGTATTCATAATCTACCTTTGCTAACGTGGATCGTACATTTCTAAACAGCTTAACTAGAGGGTCCACAGACTCATTAAGAAACTGGTTTAAGCTTTGGAGAGGTGAGCAGTAGACTCTAAAAGAACAGGCAAATGGACTATGGGGTTACAGCTCTATGAATCTCACTGCAAACACATCTACAGACCCTGAAAAATACTCAGACGAGGATGACAAGGACAATTAAAAAAGAAAGAATGGTTTCAACACTGAAATCAGCCAGACTAGGATCTGCACCCTGGAAAAGATTCATGAGGCAGGTGTGAGTGAGGTCAAAGGTTGGTATCTCTAACTGATATAATCACAGAATCACAGGATGTTAGGGGTTGGAAGGGACCCAAGAAGATCATTGAGTCCAATCCCCTTGCAGGACCATATAAATTAGCTCAGGTCACACAGGAACACATCCAGACAGGCCTTGAAAGTCTCCAGAGAAGGAGACTCCACAGCCTCTCTGGGGAGCCTGTGCCAGTGCTCTATGACCCTTACAGTAAAGAAGTTCCCCCTTGTGTTGAGCTGGAGCCTCTTCTGCTGCAACTTACACCCATTGTTCCTTGTCCTATTTCAGGGAGTAAGTGAGCAGAGCCTGTCCCCCCTCTCCTGACCAGCCCCCAAATATTTATAAACATTTATTAAACCCCCCTAAGTCTTATCTTTTCCAGACTAAAATGCCCCAGGTCACTGAGCCTCTCCTCATAAGGCATGCCTTCCAGACATCCCTGTAGTCCCCCACTGGGGCTACCCTCTCCAGCAGATCNAATCATAGAATGGTTTAGGTTGGAAGAGACCTCAAGGATGATCCAGTTCCAACCTCCTGCCACAGGTAGGGACACCTCCCACTAGATCAGGTCACTCAAGACCTCATCCAGCCTGGCCTTAAACACCTCCAGGGAGGGAGCAGACACAACCTCCCTGGGCAACCTGTTCCAGTGCCTCACCACTCTCACTGTGAAGCATTTCTTCCTAACATCCCGTTCAAATCTCCCCTCTGCCAATTTGAACCCATTCCCCCTCGTCCTGTCATTACAAGACCTTGTGAACAGTCCCTCCCCAGCCCTCCTGTAGCCCCCCCTCAGATACTGGTAGGCTGCTATAAGGTCTCCCTGAAGCCTTTTCTTCTCCAGGCTGAAAAGCCCCAACTTTCTCAGCCTGTCCTCATAGCAAAGGTGCTCCAGCCCCCTGATCATCTTTGTGGCCCTCCTCTGGACTCTCTCCAAATCCCATTGGCCTTCTTGGCCACAAGGGCACATTGCTGTCCCACGGAGAACTTGTTATCCACCAGAACTCCCAGCTCCCTCAAGTATTCATATTCACTAATATCCTAGCTCAATCTACACCCTGTCTCCTCATAGTTCATGCAAGTTAATGACCAAACACGACCTGACTGAGCTGTCCTCGTGATTCATGCAGACGTGTAGATGTGGCACTTAGGAATGCAGTTTTGGGGTGGACTTGGCAGTATTAGGCTTACGGTTGGACTCCATGATCTTAAAGGTCTTTTTCCAACCTAATTCTATGCTCAGAGGAGGGGACAGATCTCCATCTGTGACATCATCAGTGACAGGGGGGCAATGAACCCTGCAAGGGCCACTAATACAAACTGATGTGATGGGCAAAGCTATGAGTAGGCTCTGATTCTGGTATATTGGGACCAAGGCCACAGTCCACAGAATACTCTCTGGGTGTTCACAGAATCACAGAATCAATCAGGGTTGGAAGTGACCACAAGGATCATCTAGTTCCAACCCGCCTGCCATGCCCAGAGACACCCTAGCTTACATCAGGCTGCCCACAGCCTCATCCAGCCTGGCCTTAAACACCTCCAGGGATGGGGCCTCAACCACCACCCTGGGCAACTCTACAGTATCTGTAATTGTGGGATTAATACTTTGTTTTCCTAAGTCTTCTTTACTTCTAGTTTCCATTTAAAGGAAAATCTATCATACACAGCTGACAATAGGTTACGTTACACTACCTTAATTGCAAACCCTGCTCTGCATCAGGACACTTACAATTGGGAATCCACCCCGAAAGACAAAAAAGAGAGCAAACAAATCCTGACCTGACTAAATAACTTCACATGGAGCTTGCAAAGCAACTCACTTTTGTCCTCAACCCACACCCTACAGCAGGGATCTGCCAAACCCCAACTACAAATATTCATTTAAAAGCCCTCTGCTTGGGATGCAGTGGCTGAGACAGCCATTTCCTGCCCATTATCTCTCAGGGCAGCAAATCAACAGTTCAACTCAGGCAGTTACCACCCAGCCCTCGCCATGCTTGCACACTTCCAGTGCGTGGCTTAACAGTGTCCAAATTAAGAGCCACGCAGTTGTAGCCACTCTGAAGCCCCAGGGCAGCATGACACAGCAGGAAAGCAGATTTGAACACAGCTGCCTTTGTCTTTAGCATTGTACAATATTCCACCTTGAGCTTTTGTCTGGAGCAAGGTAAATGGGAACATGCTGGAACTGCGGGTTGGTGACATCTGTGTGATCAGTGATTTGATTGCATCATCCCTGGCACTGATGAAGATTACTGGTCAAAATATTAGCTGCTTCGGCTGAGGACAACTTCAGGCTCATCTAATTGTGGTCTCTGGGAAGAAGACCCTCTCAGCACCCAATCTTGTCCTCCACTACAACAACAGAGATTTTCTGCCAACTTCAGAGGAGCAAATCCACAAACTGTTACACTAAGGAGCTGCACTTTCCATGAAAACCAAATCCTAATATTATAGGGCACCACTCCGTAGAACTGCCACTGTTTACTGGCACTTCACGAAGAAGCAGAAGTAAAATCTTGAGGAATAAATATTGAGAACGATTACAAATGCACTGTGAATACAGCTCCCCTACTTACCTTTGGTTTCTATCCTCTGGTCACTTCCAATCAAGCAGTCTTTGATGTCTGCACCCTTCTCTATCACGGCGTTATGGCAAATTACACTGCCCTGAAGACAGCATCTACAACATAAACACAAAGCAAAGTAAGAATGGAATTTAAAATTGTACAAAACACAGGTATCCACTGGAGCAGAATCACAGAATCATAGAAGCAGTGAAGGTTGGCAGGGACCACAATGATCACCTAATTCCAACCCCCCTGCCATGCCCAGGGACACCCTATCCTAGGTTAGGCTGGCCACAGCCCCATCCAGCCTGGCCTTAAACACCTCCAGGGAAGTGGCTCCAACCACCTGTTCCAGGCTCTCACCACCCTCATGCTGAAGAACTTCCTCCTCATGTCCAATCTGAATCTCCCCACCTCCAGCTTTGCTCCATTCCCCCTAGTCTTCTCACTACCTGATAGCCTAAAAAGTAGCTAATGAGCCCCAAATCATCTTGTATGTCCAGTTCTGTTCTTTTCTCAAGAGCTCCACTGTTCTTCTCCTGACCCTCATCATGCAGTTGCTGGAAAAAATGATATAGCAGCTGTCAGAATGGGTTTGCAAAAAAAATAAGGGTTTCCAGTTTTAGAACAGCTTCCCTCTACTCTTCCTCAAAAGAATAAACACTGCCAGAGGATTTCATAGACAGGACACTGGCCTGGGACTTGGGACCTGGATCAAGTCTTGTATTTTCCACAAACAGCTTGAGTAACTGCTGCAGTGGCTCCTTTGCTCAACCTTCCCAGCAGCAGCCCAGTCCTTCCAAAATTTTGTTGGGAAGTTTCATGTGTTCCAGCTTGCCAGGCAGTAAGAAAGGGTGGTGAGAAGGGGTCTGCTGTCTAGTTTTGTTCGTGTTACATTCAAGCATCCAAACGTGATTACTCTGCAGAACTAAACCAATGAAACTCTTATTGGTCCTGCCCTACCTACTTTGGATATCTTCACACTCATGTAGTCCTTGAAACCACAAAGTCTGAAATGCTACATAGAGATGGAACTTTGTGGTGGTTTAGCAGTTACCTGCCCACCCCTACCCCCTCCCCCCAATTTGAAATCATAGAATCGTTTAGGTTGGAAGAGACCTTAAAGACCATCCAGTTCCAACCCCCCACCATAGGCAGGGACACCTCCCACTAGATCAGGTCGCTCAAGGCTAGGACTCAGTTGGCTGGAAGTTAATAAATGAAGGGATGTTAGGAAGAAATTCTTCGCAGTGAGGGTGGTGAGGCACTGGAACAGGTTGCCCAGGGAGGTTGTGTCTGCTCCCTCCCTGGATGTGTTCAAGGCCAGGCTGGATGAGGTCTTGAGCGACCTGATCTAGTGGGAGGTGTCCCTGCCTATGGTGGGGAGTTGGAACTGGATGATCTTTGAGGTCTCTTCCAATCTAAACCATTCTATGATTTACAGCTTTGCACAATATACAAACAGATATTTACAATGTATAACAGATATTTACAGATATATATACAGTAAAAAAGATAATACAAAACCACCACAGCCCTCCCAGAGATCAAAATCCCTAAGAGGGGTTTCTAACCACCCCTGCCACCTTCCCCCCTTCCCCAGTCCTATCTCACCATCTGTTTAATGCAGCAGATAAGTGAAGGTAGATTGACCAGATGGATTAGCAGCAGGAAAGAAGTTAGTGGAATTACTCAGATTCAGCTACAAAAGGAGAAAGCCATGCAGGAGCAGCCACAGTCCAGAGTGGTCAGAAACCGTCTGACTTATCTATGTTTGGGTTACAGCTCTTAAACCATTTGTTTTTCTTTCTCAGTAAAGCTATGAGTCAAGTAGCATCATCAGGTTTTGTTGGTTTTTTTTTCATTTCTCAGCCTATAGCCTAATTTCTCACTCAAATCTTCCAATTAGTTCAAACCAGCACAAACTTCTTCCAAAATGCATCTAAACCTGTGATAACCAACTTTCAAATCTGTAGATCTGATTGTCCAGTATGAAAAATGTTCAGAGTTCAAGCCTTCAGACTTTGTAACTCCTCTGCTCTGAGATGCTGAGTGAGCTCCCACACTGGTCTGAGCCCCTCTGTGCCGTAAAGTGGAAGTATCCCTGATGTGTCCTGAAATGATGTTCACTCAGAATCACGAGAAGTGTTAAATGGTATTAAATGGAATTTCTTGCAAAGCTACAGAGATAAAACAGCTACGATGCAAAATAATTTGTTTCCGTATTTTCAGTGTGCAAAGACAGACAGAAGCCATTGAAGGACAGAAAATTTGAAGGCAGTCCAGCTAAGAAGTATCTAAAAATGCCAAGTCTAGCACACATCCAAACCAGCTGACTGAGAGGAAGGTATAAGCAAGATATATAACCCCAGAGAGACGAAGGTGATCTGCTCCCCTATATTAATCCTACTGTGAACCATTTTGTACCTTCCCCCAATATTTCTGCTAATATCAGTTACAACAATCGTGGATATTCTTGCTATCCTCAGTCAAACAGCTGATTTATGTCTGAAATTTTTTACTTTAGTGACTTTCTGCATGGTTAATTCCACAGTTCAATGACCTTCAGCCATTCCCCACCTTGGCCACAGGCATCTACTCCTTGCACTAGTGAAACACAGCTGTACCACAACATCAGATTGGCTTGGGGACAGAACTGCTACCCTGGAGTTTGACCTAACAGCATAAAGGAGGTTTGATATCAGGTCAAAGTCCCAAACCCCAATTCTGTGTTGAACAGAGAGAGATACAAAGCTGTGGTCCTTAGGAGAAGTTAAAAACATCCATCCTCACTCCAGGCTGCCAATCCTGAAATTAATTCTTAGTGCTTTCCTCCTCGTACATCACTATTATCCAGTGTGCAGAATTTGTCATTAAACATATTACAGTTCTGTTGCCTGGGTGAGTCAGAGCAGAAACCATCTGCCCCACAAACCCAGCATTAATTCTGTAGGAGTAAAAGCAATAAAACTGGACCTCAGCCACAGTGGTTAGCAGTTAACGACCCCCCTTGAACAGACTGTCCCCTCTGAACAATTACTCTTTTAACTCTCTTAACCTCCCCTTCCTCTGACCTATAAGGAGGCAATATGAGCAATTAGGCTACGAGTAACCAGCTCAGGTTGCCTTGGCAAGGTTTTTACAAACATGCTAATAAGATAAAAAGCGGCAAAGATACACAGCAGACCCCCGCCTGCCTTTGCTCTTTCACTGTCACGATCTGCTTCCTTTCCAGTGGCTCCGTGTGCCCATGCAGCAGCTCAGGCCATCGTCTTGTGCAACAAGCAGTCACCCAAAGCGACAGCGGCTCTCTACACTGGCAGCCAGGCTGGGGAGTGAATCAGCCGGGGGAGGGCTGCCTACCGCTGCCATCCCGACTTGGCTTTCGACAGGGCTAGCAAAGGCGATGGGAGAGGTTGCTCATTCCCCACTGAAATGGCTCCCGTCCAAAATGCACACTTCAAAATACCTCCTCCTCCGCCGCTTCGAGCCAGTCAGATGAGAGCCTCCCCTTGCAAACTTTTAGGTTCCCACCATCTATCACTTCTTCTGAGCAGCTGTGAGTACGCTACACCTCTTGGCATTATCCTCACACAGGAGGACGTTCCCCAGCCAGAGAGGGGATTTCAGCTCACGGTCTGGAGTTCAGGATGGAGAATACTGGATGTGTGTTCAGAGCCTTCCTGGGGATAGTTTTACAACTCCTGGAGGAAGAATAGCATTGTAACCAAGAAACTGCTGATGACATTAACATCAAAGATAAGGGAGGTTCCTGCCAAACCATTTGTTGGGAGGGACAGGCCAGGGAACCCAGATGACCTTGTCTGTGCCAGGTGCTTGCAAACCAACCCTTCCTGGGTGCCAGGGTAAAATGAAAGCCAAAGAACTTCGCCACCCCATGATTTTCTTAAAACTTATAAACCCAACCAACTGCAGAAGTTCTAAAACCATACTGGATGCTCAGATTACCCCAATCACACAAACCAGCAGCCAATCTGGCTTTTATTGCTCAAGTGGAACAAAACTTCCAGAGATAAAAACACAATTTGTGGGTGTTCCCTTCACCCGCTGACAGATGTAACACAGCTATTTTGAAACCACTTGTAAATGTCTCTCTCTTTTTTTTAAAGAAAAAAAAAAAAAGGCATGTTATGAAGCCTGCCAAGAGAAGTATTCTGTGTGTTTATGTAATTTTTACTATTTTTTAAAGTCGAAGAGCAAGGAATAAACTCTTCTCCTCTTGCAGGGCAAATATCACATCTCAGGGCACTGTGCCGTATTCTGCTGGGCTAAACAGCCACGGTGCTTCCTGCCCTTGCTTGAGAATTAGGTGCTATTAGTCCTCAAAGGTGCTCCAACTGCATCCAGCTTCATCACCGCTGTTGTGTGTGCACACAGGCACACATTTGATGTACTGCTTTATAATGCAAACNAAAAGTAGTGTATTTTTAAACTTTTCAGCACGGTGGAAACGGATACCTTCTGACCTTAAAATCCAAGGAGCATGTTCAAACCCACAAGAGGAACTAATTTGGGGGCATTTGATTTATGGCTGAAATTTCAATTTGAATTTGTTTTAAGTGCAATCACAAACTGCAAAGGCTGGCAGCTGGGTGTTTTTTGGGGGGGTGGGGAATAAATAAAAATATTCCCTGTGCGCCTGCATTCTAGGGAGAGCATTTTACAAGCCCGGTCCTGTAGCGGGGAACAGATGTAGGTAAGACATTAATTTGTTATACAGGTACAATGTGTGAATGGAGGCATGTGAGAGAGAGTGTGTGTGTGTGTGTGTGTGCGTGGCTGTGCCTGTGCACGCGTGTACGTAAGCTTCCTGCTCGCATCTGCGAGACAGAGAGGCTGATTTTGGGGTGGTTGGGTTTTGGTTTTTGGGTTTTTTTTTTCTGTTTTTGAAAGTGAGAGAACAAGAGCAAAAGGAGTAATGGCCAAGGAGGCATGGGGGGATTACAAGGATTTAGGTCTTTAAACTGCAGACCACCTAACAAGATCACTCCGAAATGCCACTAATTTCAGTTAAGGCCACAGACCTCCCTTCCTCTGCCCTCCCTCTCTCCCCCATTGTAAACAACTAATCCCAGCAGAAAACAACAGAGAGCAAAATGTACACACATTCTGCAACNAGCCAAAAAACCTCAAGTCCATCTCTTGTGTGGGCTTGAAGGAAGCTGGGAGAAAGCAAAGTCCAAGAGCATACAATATGGAGCTTTTATAGCGCAGCAGTTCCTGGCCTCGGCTTACTTTCCCCTCCCTCTATTTGTGGCAAAGTCGCATAGCTTTAAACCAAAGGACAGGGTGGTCGATTACATCTGAAAGAAATGTAAAGAATTGAGAAAGAATTCCATCTCCTGTCGAAATTATAAATAAGGAAGTATTAGTCCCAGGGACAGGGTGATTTACGCAGCCCTGGAACTGCTGACTTTCAGCCCGAGTATCAGTCTATAAATCAGGCTCTTAAATCAAGTGTGTCAATTGCCGCGGCGCTGCAATACTTGGGAGAAGCAAGGCACCTACCACTGAAAGCAGGAAGGCTGCCAGGGGACTGAGGTGCCGTCCCCTTCTTAATTTTCTAAAGTGTAAATCTGAGATCAAACATCCTTTGGGGGAACGGGAAATCAAAATCCGCAGCGCTCAGCACACCGGCAGCAGGCTGCAGGAGTCCAAGACACAACCCCCTAATTACAGGCTACCCACTGATTATTTAGGACTCTGTGATTAAAGTGATGAACGCTCCTGGGAGAAAGGGGCTTAAGTAACTGAGGTCAAGACCTCGACTGCAGCTCTCGCCCTAGTTGTGCGAGCTTAGGAAGGTATGAATGTCACAGGTTTGCCTTACAGCAAATCTTCTGAAATGCCAGTGGAAGTTATCCAGGTCTGCTGGTTTAATCCAATTGTGCCAAAACCCTGACATAATCTCTGTTGGGCAGCAAAGCAAATGAAGTGTCTAAAATGCAATACTTAAAAAAACTACACACTGGCAAGGAAGAAAGGGCCTGGGGCTCCAAGCTCAGGACAGCTTGTTGGTACTGCTCCACCACGCCAAGAAGTTGGGTCTCTTTCTCCTTCAGCTGAGCTACGAAATGGTGAAACTGGTACAGGAGTCAAAAGCAAAGGGTGACATGCCTCAGCAGCTACTTTGCTGACTGAGGGGGTAATAGCTTTGGATACCCCTGGGAGCAACATCCCATTCTGCCCTGACCAAGAAGAAGATAATAGCCACAACAGGCACCTTAATAACACTGAGAGGTGGCAAGGAGACGGGTAGAGCAAGCCCTCAAGGAATGCCCCGTTAGCTAGCGAGTCGGTGGTTGGGACACATGATCACAAGGGCGAGGCACAAAGACCATGGGAAAACAGGGAAGAGGCAAAAAACACCGCTAGGAAACCTGAGAACCCAAAAAAGTTGCCTTCACCAACACCCTTCGTGCACCCTGACATTTTTATACCGACACTTTTTTTTCTTTACACGCTAACAAGCAAACTCTGGGCGCTGCGAATCTCACGTTAGACGCTCAAGCAAATACCAAAGACTACAATGGATGCCAGCAGTACGTGCCATAATTTATAGATACATTTCAAAGCAAGCATTCTTAAGTGAATTCGGGCTTTGATCTCCTCTTTTTCCCCTTGGGGGTAACAAAATCATTCTACCAACCCCACTAAATTCTTCACCCGTCTCTGAGGGTGTTTTTGCTAAGGAGCTTGTTTCATGTCTCTTTTCCAGCCAAGCTCATCGCTGTGGTATGGCTCCTTTGCACTTCTTCCCCACACCCTAAACATTTTGCATTACATATTGCATATACTTGCCAGCACTCGTATTTTCCAGGGAAAGTTCGACTGACCTTAAAAGAATTGCCTCAAACCTACCTGAAGTGAAACGGAGGCTGCTGGGGGAGGTCGCCTAGAAAGGTGGGTGCCCCACCTCTGAAACTTCAGTTAAACCCATCTGATCTTGGGACAAACAAATTGGTGGCCTTTTATGTAGCTGTGAGCTTGGTTTTACACACTTCAGCCAAAACAGGCTGTCAGGGGGTTCTACACCAGGAAAACTCACAAGGAGGAAAACTGACTTCCCTCCTAATTCTCTTCTGTGGAATGGAAGGGCCATGTCCTGTGTGATTTTACAGACACTCTGTGGATGCCTGGGAAAAAAAAACAAACCTATTGATGTCTTCATGAAGGTAACAAAGGAGAAAAACTATATGCTCATTTTCATCACTGAGTTTGCTTTACTTTCTCACTAGCTGCCACACGCTACAGAAATACACTTTCTGAGGTGTTTCCAAGGCAATTCTGGGTCCAACGTTGGTTGAATCAGCTTCTGTGTCACATAGGCTAGGCTGACAAGGAAAAGGATTTCCTAAATGTCATCCTTACAACTGATCAGAGAGCTGGAGCACCTCTGCTATGAGGACAGGCTGAGAGAGTTGGGGCTTTTCAGCCTGGAGAAGAGAAGGCTTCCAGGAGACCTTGTAATAACCTTCCAGTATCTGAAGGGAGCCTACAGGAAGGCTGGGGAGGGACTATTCACAAGGTCTTGCAATGACAGGACGAGGGAAAATGGGTTCAAATTGGTGGAGGGGAGATTTGAATGGGATGTTAGGAAGAAATTATTCACAGTGAGGGTGGCGAGGCACTGGAACAGGTTGCCCAGGGAGGTTGTGTCTGCTCCCTCCCTGGAGGTGTTTAAGGCCAGGCTGGATGAGGTCTGAGCGACCTGATCTAGTGGGAGGTGTCCCTGCCTATCGCACAGGGGGGTTGGAACTGGATGATCTTTAAGGTCTCTTCCAACCTAAACCATTCTATGATTCTATGAGCCCAGCTTCTCAGAGCCCAGCTCAACTCCACAGTCCCCATAGGAACTTACAGGCATAATCCTGGTACAATGTGATCATTTCTTCCTTTTCCATATGGAGGCTGGAAAAGATTTTCAAGAACACCAGAGATGCTCACACTCAGTTTCCCACCAAAACCCAACAGCCATCAGCTGCTTGTGAAAAATCTCTTTGATGAGACCCATGTGGCTCACAGGAGGCAGCAGCTTATTTATATCTCTGAAGTCAGACATAACCCTGGCCACCTGAAGAAGCAGATCAGCAGAATGAGGGATGTTTTAAAATGCCACTTGCCAGACCTGAACTGTATTTTAAGTTCAACGTCTGATGTACAAGATGTTTGGAAAATCGGGAAGAGCTCCCTGCACTATCAGGGAAACATCTGCACCTGAGATTAAAGAACAGGTGATTTATTTGAGACAGATTGATGTACTAGGAAGCTAGCCAGAAGAAAACTTCTTTTTGAGGAGCTGCTGGTAATAATGGTTCAGACGTTCACAAGATAACAGCTACTATGTGAGAAACATCCTAGAAACATTAGATACAGGAGAATCTGAAACTGAAAACTAGCCCTGCAAGTAGCTCAGCTTCTGGAGCCCACTGGTCTCCTAATTTGTCCATTCTCCTTTGATTTATCTTCCTGAAAGCAAACTCAGCCAGCCAGAGGTTGTTTTCATTCGGTATCTCAAATAGCATGTGGATTGAATTAAATAGCAGGATGAAAATTATGGTTCCTGCCTTAAAAACCTGTACAGTCTAAAACCAAGAGGTGTGACAGAAAGGACTGAACATAACTTACACATAACCAAGAGAAATAAGAGCCTTTTTTTACAGGCAAAGACTGGCTATACCTAGCTTTCTTCACACATTTATGTTTATCCATATCCGTGATATATTTTACCCATATATATATCCACGATATTCTTTATCCATATGCTTAAGCTCAGCATGTGCTTTTTTCTGAATCAAGTTCTCATTTTTAGTGTGCTTTGAGACCTTGAGCGACCTGTTCTAGTAGGAGGTGTCCCTGCTTATGGCAGGGAGTTGGAACTGGATGATCTCTGAGGTCTCTTCCAACCTAAACTGTTTTATGATTCTATGATTCTGTGATACTTCTTCTAAGCTCACTCTTTTTTTTGTTAAGATAGCATAGGTCAGGGTGCATTTGGTGGTGTGAGACAAACAATCCTGAAGGCAATATCTATCTTAAAAAATGGCTCAAGATAAAACACATTTAGGAGTCCCAGCAGAAGCAAATCTTCATTTGCAGCTTTGCTAGCAACGGTGCTGGAAACAGCTTAATCTCCTCATTCCTTCTCATGAGCAAATGAACCATAAAATATATTTTACAATTTCATCCTTGGCAATAAGATCATTCCTTTGTGCTGCCATTACCCAAGAGGGAAAAAGGCTGCTTATGCACTGAACACACCTCTAAATGCTCAATTCCATCCTGGTTTTAATTAGAACTTACTTCAAACTTCTGACTGTATCTGCATCAGGTACTGATTTGGCACTGTTGAGGAACCAACCAATAAACTTCACAATCAATCTGCAAGTCAGTTCAGCTCAGCTTGCCTGTTGTTTTCTTCCTTTGAACGTTTTTCTCATAGAAAGCAGCAACAAATTTGAGATGTGGTAAACAAGAGTAAGCCTTTGACCAGTCACACGTGGTGCCTCCTCAGCCCCCTTGCTGATCTACACTGCAGCACCTGTGCCATCTGCTTTCAAACAGGTAGATAGAACACCTTTAACAAAACCCAACACCTAACTTACTGTCTCCCTATGACTGAACAAGGCAGATGCTACTTTTGCCTGACATAACATTTTCAGTGCCAGTCTTTCCTCCACGGATCTGGGCACTTTAATCCTTCATACACATTTTTAATCTGGTCTACTCTTTCTGCCCAGGGAGTCAGAACACCTTTAACAAAATCCAACACCTAAATCCCAACACCTTGTTCAATCTCCCTATGACTGAACAAGGCAGATGCTAGTTTTGGCTGACATAACATATTCAGTGCCAGTCTTTCCTCCACAGATCTGGGTACTTTAATCCTTCACACACAGTTTTAATCTGGTCTATTTTTTCTGCCCAGGGAGTCAGAACACCTTTAACAAAATCATAGAACCATAGAATGGTTTAGGTTGGAAGAGACCTTAAAGATCATCCAGTTCAAACCCCCCTGTGCTATAGGCAGGGACACCTCCCACTAGAACAGGTCGCTCAAGACCTCATCCAGCCTGGTCTTGAACACATCCAGGGAGGGAGCAACCACAACCTCCCTGGGCAACCTGTGCCAGTGTCTCACCACCCTCACTGTGAAGAACTTGCTCCTAACATCCCAATTAAATCTCCCCTCTGCCAATTTGAACCCATTTTCCCTCATCCTGTCATTACAAGACCTTGTGAATAGTCCCTCCCCAGCCTTCCTGTAGGTCCCCTTCAGATACTGGAAGGTTACTATAAGGTCTCCTCGAGAGACAACACCTAACTTACTGTCTCTATGACTGAACAAGGCAGATGCTAGTTTTGGCTGACATAACATTTTCAGTGCCAGTCTTTTCCTCCATAGATCTGGGCACTTTAATCATAGAATCATAGAATGGTTTAGGTTGGAAGAGATCTCAAAGATCATCCAGTTCCACCCCCCCGCCATAGGCAGGGACACCTACAACTAGATCAGGATGCTCAAGACCTCATCCAGTGCCAGTCTTTCCTCCACAGATCTGGGCACTTTAATCCTTCATACACATTTTTAATCTGGTCTATTCTTTCTGCCCAGGGAGTCAGAACTCCCCAGTGTTTACCACAACTTCCCATGGGACTCAACTAACTTTTCTCAACTAGATAACTCTTTCCTCAACATTCACATCACCTCCCTGCAGTTTTCATAACCCTAAGCACTGTCATCTCCCTTGCACTCTAAATTCCCTGATGCTGCAAGGCTCTGCAGTTTGCTGCCATCCTTCCAGTATCTGAAGGGGGCCTACAGGAAGGCTGGGGAGGGACTATTCACAAGGTCTTGTAACGACAGGACAAGGGGGAATGGGTTCAAATTGGCGAAGGGGAGATTTGAACGGGATGTTAGGAGGAAGTTCTTCACAGTGAGGGTGGCGAGGCACTGGAACAAGTTGCCCAGGGAGGTTGTGGCTGCTCCCTCCCTGGATGTGTTCAAGGCCAGGCTGGATGAGGTCTTGAGCATCCTGATCTAGTGGGAGATGTCCTTGTCTATGGCAGGGGGTTGGAACTGGCTGATCTTTGAGGTCCCTTCCAACCTAAACCATTCTACAATTCTATGATTCTATGTGCAGCCTGACCCAAAACATGTCTGCTTGTCTTTTAAACCTTTTCCACGATGTGATCTTAGCAGTGTGTCACAGGGAGGAATTTCAGCGGTTTTTTTTTTTTTGAGCAACACGTTTTTATGTAGTTCCAACAACGTGCTGTAAGCTTTGCAAACACAACAAAGAGACAAAGTTATTGTTCAACAGCTCCTGCACACACAGACACAGACACAGACACACACAATAGCGTTGGCCACACCTGTAATTCCAGTCTTAAAGTTCCTGAACCAAGGCTGCCCACTGCATCAGGCTATCTGGCAATTGTAGAAAACTCCTCTCTGAAATGAACCCTCTCCTCCTCCCACTGCTATTCCCAGTTCCTTGAAAAAAAAGAAAAGCAGCAAAACACTTCAGAGACCAAATCTGCTAAAGCCCACATGGTACTGACTACCATAGAATCACAGAATCATAGAATCAGTCAGGGTTGGAAAGGACCACAAGGATCATTTAATTCCAACCTCCCTGCCATGCCCAGGGACACCCTACCCTAGATCAGGCTGGCCAGAGCCTCATCCAACATGTCAACAAAGCCATTTCAAAACATGGCTTACATTGGACTTAGTATTTACCCAAGCTTTCCACGCTTGCTTCCTCAATTAACCTCAAAGTAGTCCAAAGATTTGGTGTTTTTTTCCCCTATTATAGTCCCATCTGTTGAATCTTTCCCAGGGAAACATTCCTTTGCTACAACCAAGGAAGAAGGAGACGCTGTGCACATGACAAAATGGCCAAGATCCTTTCAGGAAGTGTATACACTGAGACAGTTTCACTAACAAGAGATTTTGAAATTTTTATCTCTAAGGGATGGAATAAAGGATTCAGCATGCTTTTCCTGTTTGCATTCTTTGTCATGCTCAGAGCACTTTGGGACAAGGTCCTGTACGACCGCATCCATCGGATGTCCTCGCTGCCACAAGTTAACAAACTAAGTAAAACTGCAAGTAACAAATGAAGTAAAACTTCAAGACTGGTGAAAATAAAGCCAATGTTTGAAAAACCAAACCAAAACAAAGCAAACTCAGCAAGCCAACCCCAAAAACCAACCAACCATGCCCACTGTACTCCCCCCACCCCCAAAACCCCAAAACCTCAAACTAGGAACCTGAAATTAAACAAATCCATCCATACCTAGGTTTCATTTCAAGACTATATCATATATCTCATTTCAAGAGTATATCAAGTGAAACACACTCAGGTCAGCATAATTTGTTGCAAGATCATCTGCGAGCTCCAAGAGCAGTTAGTTGCTGTTCCATGAAGACACTGGAGTGGAGTTAAAGTCATGCAATCACAGAATGTGTAGGAAGGGACTTTTAAGTGTTATCTGGTCCAAGAAATGTGCAGGCACATCTACAACTAGATCAGTTTGCTCAGAGCCCCATCCAGCCTGATCTCCAAAGTTTCCAGGAATGGGGCATTCACAACTTCTCTGGACAATGCATACCAGGGTCTCACTGCCTGCACTGTAAATAATTTCTTCCCGGTATTTCACCTAAATCTCCTCTCTTTTGATTTAAAACCATTGCCCTGTGTCACAAGAGGCCCTGCTAAAAAGACTGTCCCCATCTTTCTTCTAGGCCGCCTTTAAGTACCTGCAGTAAGGTTTCTACGTAGCCTTCTCTTCTCCAGACTGAGCAACATCAACTCTCTCAAGCCTTTCTTCACACAAGAGAAGCTCCAACCCTCTGATCATTTTTGTAGCTTTCCTCTGGATCTGCTCCAACAAGCTCATGTCTTTCCTGTGCTGAATACTCCAGAGCTGGACAGAGTATTGCAGGTGGGGTCTCACCAGAGCAGAGAGGTCCGAATTACCACCCTCAACGTGTTGACTACTTGTTTTGATGCAGCCCAGAATACAGTTTGCCTGCTGGGCTGCAAGCACACATTGTCATCTCCTGGCCATCTTTCATGCACCAGTACCTACAAATCCTTTTCCATAGGGCTGCTCTCAATCCATTCATAGAATCAGTCAAGGTTGGAAGGGACCACAAGGATCAGATAGTTCCAACCCCCCTGCCATGCCCAGGGACACCCTACCCTAGATCAGGCTGGCCACAGCCTCATCCAGCCTGGCCTTAAACACCTCCAGGCATGGGGCCCCAAAGACCTCCCTGGGCAATCTATTCCAGGCTCTCACCACTCTCATGGTGAGGAACTTCCTCCACACATCCAGTCTGAATCTCCCCACCTCCAGCTTTGCTCCATTCTCCTTAGTCCTGCCACTACCTGATAGCCTAAGAAATCCCTCCCCAGCTTTTTTGTAGGCCCCCTTCAGATATTGGAAGGCCACAATAAAGTCACCTGGGAGCCTCCTCTTCTCCAGACTGAACAGCCCCAACTCTTACAGTCTGTCTTCATAGCAGAGGTGCTATCCCCAAGCCTGGACTGATACCAAGGGTTGCCCTGACACAGGTGCAGGTTCCTGCTGAATGAATCTCATGAGGTTCACACAGACCCACTGTTTATGCTTGTCCAGGTCCTTCTGGGTGGCATCCCATCCCTCAGGCATGTCAACTGCACCGCTCAGCTTGGTGTCACCTGCAAGCTTGCTCAGGGATGTGCTCAATCCCACTGTTCATTTTACTGATGAAGATATTAATCAGCAGTAGTCCCTGTAGATGCCACTGAATGAAACCATTTGTCACTGATATTCCTCTAGACATTGAGCTGTTGACCACTACCCTCTGGATGAAGCCATTTGACCAGTTCCTCATCCACCGACCAGCCCACCCATCAAATCCATATATCTCAAATGTAGAGAGAAGGATGTTGTGGGGGACTGTGTCAAAGACCTTACAGAGGTCCAGATACATTACATTTGTAGCTCTTCCATTGTCAACTGCTGTAGTCACTCCATCACAGAAGCCTTTTAGGCTTCTATGGTCAGGCAGAACTTGCCCTTGGTGAAGATATGCTGGCTGTCTCAAGTCACCTCCCTGTCCTCCATGTGCCTTAGCATAGCTTCTAGGAGGAATCTAGGAACAAATGTGAGCCTGACAGGTCAGTAGTTCCCTGGGTCCTCCTTTCTACCCTTTATAAGAACAGGTGCAGTGTTTCCTTTTTCCAAACACCAGGGCCTTTGGCTGACTGCCATGACTTTCCAAATATCATGGAGAATGGCTTGGGAAATACCTCAGCCAACTCCCTCAGGACTCTGGAATGCATCTCAGATGGTCCTGAGCTTGATCTTCTAAAATGGTTGGGACTTTGATCTGCCAATCCCCAGTCCTGCAGTCCATCCTCTTGAGAGATGTGGGAAAAAAAGACTGACAGTGAAAATTAAGGAAAAAGAATTGTTGAGTAAGCTCAGCCTTCTCCTTGTCTCTTGTTAGCAGTTTGCTGGTCTGGCTCATCAATAGGAGTCAGTCAATCAGAGACATGACTTTTCATTTGCAGATGACACAGCATCCCCACATAACCTGCTTTGGTCAGTGTGCTGGTTTGAACTAATTGGAGGATTTGAGTAGAGAAATTAGACTATTGGCTGAGAGAGGTAAACACAGTGTGTCACTTCACCAGAGTTTTACTGAGAAAGAAAAAAAAGTTGTTTTTCAGAACTGTACCTAAAACACTAGATATCAGACGGTTTCTGACTGCTCTGGCTGTGGCTGCTTTTTGCATGGTCTCCTTTGTCTCTCTGTCTTGGTAGCTAATTCAGAGTAACTCTACTTTTTCCTACTACTAACCCCCCTAGGTGATCTACTTCAGCTTATCTGCAGCATCAACAGGTGGTGAGATAAGACTGGGGAAGGGGGGAAAGGTGGTAGGGGGTGGTTGGTTACCCCTCGTGGGGATTTTGGTTTCTGGGAGGGCTGTGGTGTTTCTGTATTACCTTTTCACTGTATATATCTGTAAATATCTGTTATATCTTGTAAATATTTGCTTGTATATTGTGCATTGCTGTAAATATAAAGCTTCATTTATTAACTTCCAGTGTTTTTGAGTCCTAGCTGGGGTTTATAAAAGGTGGGGGGGCAGGTAACTGCTAAACCACCACAGTCAGACTGTCAACATTGCAGATCACTCCTCTGCAAAAGAGCTATGATGTGCAGACTCCTGCACCAAAGGCACAGCAATCCAGGGACTCTGCTGTATGGCAACACCTCTAATGCAAACAGAAGAGGCAGCCCCTAGCTACTAAGGAGACTGAGGATGTGGACAGCTACTGCAGAAGCATTCAAATAGACAAAGTTTTCAAGTGACCTACAATTTCAGCTCCATTAGTATATTTTCTCCAGCTATGTAACTCGGTGCAGCCATTTGTCACTGAGCTCTGTCTGGGGAGCCATCCAGAGGGGGAACAAGAACAGTTTCTCTGCTGCAGCCTGTCACCTGGCCAGTCAGCATCTCTCAGCACTTGTGCTGTTGTATAAATTACATCCCTCCCAGTTTGGTCAAGTATGTCCATCACTCAGCACCTATGTAATCTTGGCTATTTTATTGTCTCATTGATGGAAGAATTAGCTGCACAGTGGGGAACACATTAAGAGAAGACTACCAATTATTTTCCCTGTGTTACAGACTTCTTTAATCCCCTCTAATCTCTTCGGGGGGCGGTTGGAGAATTCATATTTACTCAAATAAATTTCACAGGAGACATAAATAACATAACAGAAGCCCTAAATACCAGGGAAAACAAAAAAAACCACCCTGCTACTGATCCTCCAGAGAATCAAATACACCAGCCATTGCTGAAGAACAGATCATAAAGTGCAAAGAGCATGGAATGACACTATCCAAGCCAGCCCCAGTTCCTTGATCCATTAGTTGGGAAGGTCATCATCATGTGGGTCATAACCCCTGTTTCTCCAATAATAAGCCAACCACTGCCTATCAATAGGAACCTGGCTTTATTCTAAGCACCTGGTGGAGCCCTAATCTGCCCAGAAAGAACCTCTTTATCCATTTCAGAAGCTAGTATCAAACATGGTGAAGTCATTCAAAATGCAAAACCTTTTTCTAGTTCAGAGGTATCATTTTGCAGATCTTGATGCCATGGGAGCTAAGGCACAGGATACTCAAGACACATTACAGGAAAATCATAAGAGAAAAAAACTTCTAAATTTGGTGTATTTTTTGTTTTGGGTGTTTTTTTGTGTTGGAGTTTTCTTTCTTGCCTCTTTTTGTTTGTTTGTTTGTTTTTTCCTATGTTGACACAGTGGAGTGAAGCTACTGATAATTTTTGCAGCTGAGATGTGGCAAAAAAAACCCAAAACACATAAGTAAGATTCAACCCAGAGAAGCCAGAGCTGAAGGAAGTGGTTAAGGGAACTACCAAGGCAGTGTCATGTATGATCTTGATACATGAATTTAGAATGTGGAACGAATTTTGCATTTGATTGTTTGCAGTCTCCTGATTGTCAGAAATTACCTAATCTATCCTTGCTTTCTGGGTTATTTAAACAGCTTTATCTTTCCCATCACTTGTTCCACACTGCAGTCTGCAGTCAGCCAACTGCTTTAAGTTGGTACCACTGCAATGAGCGCTATCAGGACCACCCTTCAGTTACCACTCCCATCTGACAAGGGCATTGATAAACAAGTCCATTAGTTTGGTGGAGCTGCTCATGTCAGCATTAAGAAGTCAGTTCTTTAAATAACACAATTTTTCATAGAATCCTAGAGTGGTTTAAGTTGGAAGGGACCTCAAAGATCAGCCATTTCCAACCCCCCTGTGCCATAGGCAGGGACACCTCCCACTAGAACAGGTCACACAAAGCCTCATCCAACCTGGCCTTCAACACCTCCTGGGAGAGAGCAGCCACAACCTCCCTGGGCAACCTGTGCCAGTGTCTCACCACCCTCACTGGAAAGAACTTCCTCCTAACATCTCGTTTAAATCTTCCCTCTGCCAGTTTAAACCCATTCCCCCTCGTCCTGTCATTACAAGACCTTGTGAATAGTCCCTCCCCAGCCCTCCTGTAGGCCCCCTTCAGATACTGGATGGCTACTATAAGGTCTCCTCAAAGGCTTCTCTTCTCCAGGCTGCAGAGCCCCAATTCTCTCAGCCTGTCCTCACAGCAAAGGTGCTCCAGCCCTCTGATCATCTTTGTGGCCCTCCTCTGACTTGCTCCAACAGTTCCACGTCCTTCTTGTGTTGGGGGTTCCAGAACTGCGCACAATACTCCAGGTGGGGTCTGACCAGAAGTTTCTAACATCGAGTGCCTTTGAGAGTGTTAAAATTCTTTTACTTGTCGGACATTTGCTATGCAATGGAAAATGAATTAGGTTTGGTAAGGCACTTCATTATGCTCATTTTGACCCGTATCAGCCAACATAAACTAGCTTTCCAGTTAAAGGCCAAGATGTTTTCTGAAGTCAGTGATTAGATAAAGTCTGGGCTATTTTAGAGGCACTGGGGAGAAGAGATGTTTGTCCAGAGAAGTTGTCCATCTTGGGCAGTTTAAAGCAAAAGCCGTGTGATTCATCCAGCTGTTGCAAACAGATGCATCAGCACATGTTAAGAATCGTCAGCATTTGAACACAAATCTGTCACAGCTAATCAAAGACAGGAGAGTCAAAGTATGTGGAAGCTGAAAGTCAAAACACACAGAAGTTCTTCGGTAAGCTACAAGCAAAGCTTTCAACAAAGCAGCAGCTAGAATATTTCTGCATCTCGCTGTCTGCCTATGTGTGACTTTTATACCTTTCTAATCTCAAGGCTTAGCATAATGCAGTACAAATTACTTTATCAGCTCAGTAGCTGTACAAATGGCATCCTGGCTTCTATTAGAAACACGGTGGTCAGCAGTGACAGGGAGGTGGTCATCTCCCTGTACTCTGCACTGGTGAGGCCACACCTTCAGTACTGTGTTCAGTTCTGGGCCACTCACTAGAGGAAGGATATTGAGGTTCTGGAGCATGTCCAGAGAAAGGCAACGAGGCTGGTGGAGGACTTGAAGCACATGGCCTATGAGGAGTGGGTGAGGGAGCTGGGGTTGCTCAGTCTAGAGAAGAGGAGGCTGAGGGGACACCTCATTGCTCTCTACAGCTACCTGAAGGGAGGTTGGAGCAAGGAGAGGGCAGCCTTGGTGGCAAATGACAGGACCAGAGGAAATGGTTTCAAGCTGTGCCAGGGGAGGTTCAGGCTGGATCCTAGGAAGTATTTCTTCACAGAGAAGGTTATCAAACATTGGAATGGGCTGCCCAGGGCAGTGGTGGAGTTGCCATCGCTGGAGGTGTTTAAGCTGCCTGTGTACCTGATGCTTAGGGACATGGTTTAGGATCGACCCTAAAATGGGTCAAAGGTTGGACTGGGTGATCTTTGAGGCTTCTTCCAACTGTATCTTTTCTGTGCTTTGGAGAAACCTACACCATACGAATTATGGGGGGAACTTCATTGCTGTCTACAACTACCCGAAGGGAGGTTGTAGCCAGGTGGGCTTGGTCTCTTCTCCCAGGCAACCAGCAACAGAACGAGGGGACACAGTTCTCAAGTTGTGCCAGGGGAGGTATAGGCTGGATGTTAGGAGGAAGTTCTTCCCAGAGAGAGTGATTGGCATCGGGATGGGCTGCCCAGGGAGGTGGTGGAGTTGCCATTCCTGGAGGTGTTCAAGAAAAGACTGAATAGATCACATGGTGCCATTGGCTAGGGCTGGGTGATAGGTTGGACTGGATGATCTTGGAGGTCTCTTCCAACCTGACTTAATCTATTCTATTCTATTCTATTCTATTCTATTCTATTCTATTCTATTCTATTCTATTCTATTCTATTCTATTCTATTCTA
>VWZI01007939.1:219813-231666 GCA_013396835.1 Psilopogon haemacephalus | reverse complement strand
CTTAACTCAATAACTTTTTACTGAAGTAGCTGCTGCCAAATGTACATGCACACTTCCCCTAGCAAGCGGTGTTCTCCCTTAACCCTTTGGGCACACTTCTTCCAGATATTCCTGGGGAAAGTTTTGCCTTTCTGGCAGCAATGCTGCCCTCCTTTTCTCTTCCTTGTATTCCTAACTGCAAAACTGGTCACTTTATTTCTATGCTCCTTTACAGGCACCAAGGAGCTCCGATTGTGAACTCGGTCTGCCATGGTGCAACTCTAATTTGCTTAAATTCACACATTCATTTTATAAAAAAAGAAATCAACTCTGCTTGACAGTAAAGGCAAGGCAATGTCCACTTCCAGGGGTCATAGAATGGTCCAGGTTGGAAGAGACCTCAAAGATCATCCAGTTCCAACCCCCCGCCACAGGGTCCTAATACAACTTTATTGCTCTCATAGACCCTTGCCCAGAAATTTTAAATCTTTGCCTACTACACATCCTGTTAGTCTTTCAAAACTAGAGGAAACAGATCCATATTCACAGATTGCATTAGGTCGGGAGGGACCCTTAAAGGTCATCTTGTCCAACCTCTCTGCAGTGAGGAGGGAAGCCTTCAACTAGATCAGGCTGCCCAGGACCACATCGAGTCTGATATTGAATCATAGAATCAGTCTGGGTTGGAAGGGACCGTAAGGATCATCTAGTTCCAAGTCCCCTGCCATGCCCAGGGACACCCTACCCTAGATTAGGCTGGACACAGCCTCATCCAGCCTGGCCTTAAACACCTCCAGGGAAGTGGCCCCAACCACCTCCCTTGGCAACCCATTCCAGGCTCTCACCACTCTCATGCTGAACAACTTCCTCCTCATGCCCAATCTGAATCTCCCCACCTCCAGCTTTGCTCCATTCCCCCTAGTCCTGTCACTACCTGATAGCCTAAGAAGTCCCTCCCCAGCTTTTCTGTAGGCCCTTTTCAGATATTGGAAGGCCACAAGAAGGTCACCTGGGAGCCTCCTCTTCTCCAGACTGAACAGCCCCAACTCTTTCAGTCTGTCCTCATAGCAGAGGTGCTCCAGCCCTTTGATCATCCTCATGGCCCTTCTCTGGACATGCTCCAGCATGTCCACATCCTTCTTGTACTAGGGGCTCCAAAACTGGATGTTGTACTCCAGGTGAGGTCTCACCAGGGCAGAGTAGAGGGGGAGAATCACCCCTGTTGGCCACACTTCTCCTGATGCAGCCCAGGATGTCTCCAGCGATGGGGCCTCAACCACATCCCCGGGCAACCTGTCCCAGTATTTTACTGCTCTCATTGCAAAGAACTTCTTATGTCTAACCTAAATATACCCTGCCCCAGTTTCAAACCATTGCCCCTCATCCTATCGCTACAAGCCCTCCTAAAGAGTCTTTCTCCAAAGCTGTCCACTCCTGAAGCAATGAAGTTCATCACTAGCAGCAGTACATTACATCAGCCAGTGCAGTTAAACAAAAAAAAAAAAAATCATACTAAAAGCTTTTAATCATCAGCTCATTAGCTAGTACAAGGTTTCTCTAATGCTCCTCGGTGATTCTGTGTTTTGTGAATTGTCAGTACTGTGAAAGTGAAAGCCGCAACCATTTCACTTCTGTGTTTACCTGGAGGGCCACTTTTAGTGAAACCTGTTCATAAAGCAACTCTTTCGTAATGGAAAGCATAAGGCAATTTGAATGCATGGGTGGTTTAAGTCTTCCTGCAAACCATTAATAACCTCAACATTATTAAAACTAATAACTTTGATAAACATCTATTAGGAACGAGTCCAGTCAGAATTGACCTTGTCTTAAGGACATTGGAACGGGCTGCCCAGGGAGGCTGTGGAGATGCTGTCCCTGGAGGGACTGGATGGGGCACTTAGAGTGCCATGCTCTAGTTGATTAGCTAGGGCTGGGTGATAGGTTGGACTGGATGACCTTGGAGGTCTCTTCCAACCTGGCTGATTCTATGATTCTATGACATGGAGGACACTAATTAGATGAGATCTCAAAGCTACTTCCAGCCCTATTTTCCACACTTCTTGGCTCTTTGGCTGAAGATCTTGCCACCACCAAAACCCAGACGAGCATGTGGAGTGGAAGTGTTCTTAGCTAAGTCAAAGCTACGGAGGAAACCAGTGACAAGAAGAGCTTCCTGGCCTCACTTCCCAATCCAGCAAGCAGCAGGGTGATGTGCCTAGATAACGTGTGGCACCGTTTCAATTCCCACACACTCCTCAAGTTGCATTGCAGGGCGCTGCTCCTGGAGGCTAAAACGTCCCAAGAGCTACTGCTGCATTCCCACGCCAGCAGGTCCTGCTCTCTTCTCACCTGTCTGTTAGCTTCGATGTACAAGCCCAGAGTGTTCACTCGGTAGCAGAGTCCTTCTTTCATTATGTGGACGTAGCAGCGCACTTTGCCTTCGTGGAGAGTTTCGCTCATATCTCCTCTGTGATCGTTCCAGCAGGAGTTATCTGGAGCAGGTTTCAGCAAGCTATTATCTTCCTTTATGAAACTATAAATGTCTGGGGAACACACACATGCAGCAAGTCAGACGGGATTTAATGAAATACCTTCTGGAGAGGAATACTATTAAAACGCTGTCGGTGAAGGGAAATCTCTGCCTCGCATCACCTGAGTGGCTTAGATACTTAGCAATCATTACCAGATTTTATCACTCAGAGTGAGTAAGTGCTTATTTTTATTCCGCAGGTGGGAATCAAGGGATGGGGACAGATGCAATGTTTTGCCTAAGGTCACGCAAGGAGACAGCGGAAAGGCTAAAAATAAATCCCAAGATCTGAGATCCTGTCCGGTTCCCAGGGCAGGGTGGTTAAGGCTCAGTCTGCTGCCCAAGGCAATTTTAGGAACTCCTTCCTAAATTTACATTTTAGGAACTCCTTTCTAAAATTACATTTTAGGAACTCCTTCCTAAAATTACATTTTCAGAAGGGCATCTAGCCATATTGTATTCCAGAAGAAAAGACACAGAGCACCTATCTGATTTGCTTTTGATTTATACCCAAATAAGGGAGGATAAAAATACATACATAGTGCACAATGCTGTTTGAAAAAGCAATCCACTAGAATCTTTGCTAGGCCCAAATCCTCAAATTACTGTCTTGGGTTAATTCTGTACTTGAACCAACAATTTGGCTGTGGCTTATGAGCTTTAAGACCTTTATTACATCTTCCACTGACCTTGAGACGCTTGCTCTTTTTTCTTTTGGTCCTCTTCTTTGTTGTCTAGTCCTGGATGCAATGATGCAGGAGAAGAGAACTGTCTCCTAACCAGATGTGGAATCAGTTCACTCCGCAGAGATGTGATTGTCCTAAGGAGATGCACACATGAAGGTCACGAATGCTCAAACTTAGATGTCTTCACTTTCTTTGTCTATCAGGCATTCTGCACATTTCTCATCATCAGGACGAATCAAAATGTCAGCTACTCCAAGACATCTGGCCCTAAGACAATGTCCACTAGTCAAGGGCTTCCCTTAATGCATAAAAATATAAAGGAAGATCCAAAATAAGGAAATAGCTTCCATTTTCAGAACTAATTTTCTTCTATTTTAACAAAGATGCCTATAATGTAATGCGGCATCGCCCCACAACTCCTGCTGGTGGGCAGATGGAATGTACAAAGTACAGAGACATCATAGAATCGTAGAATCAGTCAGGGTTGGAAAGGACCACAAGGATCATCCAGTTCCAACCCCCCTGACATGCCCAGGGACACCCTACCCTACATCAGGCTGCCCACAGCCTCTGCCAGCCTGGGCTCCAGGGATGTGGCCACAACCACCTCCCTGGGCAACCCATTCCAGGCTCTCACCACTCTCATGCTGAACAACTTCCTCCTCACATCCAATCTGAATCTCCCCACCTCCAGCTTTGCTCCATACCCCCTAGTCCTCTCACTACCTGAGAGCCTCAAAAGTCCCTCCCCAGCTTTTCTGTAGGCCCCCTTGAGATCCTGGAAGGCCACAAGAAGGTTACCTGGGAGCCTCCTCTTCTCCAAACTGAACAGCCCCAACTCTTTCAGTCTGTCCTCATAATGACATCGTAATGACAACAACTGAAATCCACTTAAAAGATGGCAACATTTGACAGGAAAGGACAATAAAGAGCTTACAGAGGGAAAAAAAAAAAAATCAAAGCAGCTCTTCTTCTTTGTGATGAAAATATGGAAATGCCCAAGGAGAAGACTATGTGAAATATCAGATCCTTAAGTGAAAATGACAGACTGTAAAGATGTCTTCCTGCTCACATGAAATGTCAAGAACATTTTAAAGCCTCAGTCCTTTAACCAAGAGAAATCAGCACAAGTTTAGGTCCTAAGAGTTTCACACTCGTTAAGTCTCCAGATCCAAAGTACATCAGTGAAGAGCAACCCTCCAAAGGGTTCAGCTGGCAACACACACTCCTCTGTGTACATATTTCAACTCGTTTAAATTTTGACACCCCAATACTAGGAGGCAGAGAAATCACCTGCAGGGTTTCTGGTAAAGCAGAGCCTTGAACTCAAGCCACCTATACAGAATCATAGAACTGTCAGGGCTGGAAGGGACCCCAAGGATCATCCAGCTCCAACACCCTTGCCATTGGCAGTAACACCTCACACTAGATCAGGTTGCTCAGAGCCCCATCCAGCCTAGCCTTAAAAACTTCCAGGGGTGGTGCTTCTCCCAGCTCCCTGGGCAACCTGTTCCAGTGTCTCACCCCCATCATGCTGAAGAACTTCTTCCTAACATCCAATCTGAATCTACCCATTTCTAGTTTTGCCCCATTCCCCCTAGTCCTATCACTACCTGACATCCTAAAAAGCCCCTTCCCAGCTTTCCTGTAGGTCCCCTTCAGATACTGAAAGGCCACAATAAGGTCTCCTGAGAGCCATCTCCTCACCAGACTGAGAAGCCCCAACTCTCTCTGTCTGTCTTCATAAGCAGCCCTTTGATTATCCTTGTGGCTCTTCTCTGGACACGCCCCAGCATGTCCATATCCTTCTTATAATAGGGGCTCCAGACCTGGATGCAGTACTCAGGGTGAAGACTCATTCAATTCAAGAACTCTGATCACTCAATTGTCTTTCCTTTCTTGCATTGTAATGACAGGACGAGGGGTAATGGGTTCAAATTGGTGGAGGGGAGATGTGAATGGGATGTTAGGAGGAAGTTCTTCACAGTGAGGGTGGTGAAACACTGGAACAGGTTGCCCAGGGAGGTTGTGGCTGCTCCCTCCCTGGAGGTGTTCAAGGCCAGGCTGGATGAGTCCTTGAGCGTCCTGATCTAGTGGGAGGTGTCCCTGCCTATGGCACAGGGGGGTTGGAACTGGATGATCTTTGAGGTCTCTTCCAACCTAGACCATTCTATGATTCTATATGGTTCTATGATTCTGCTTCACTTTTATCAAGAAAAAACTCTCCCCACTAGACAATGCTGATGCACAAAGCCTACTGCACACAATGGGATTATAACCCTGGTAATTTCATTTTGACTATTAGAAGGTAATTTTATTTTTCAATAAAGCATTTGGGGGAAAAAAAAAAAATCCCAAATTGGTAGCTCTTCCAGCTGGAGTGCAGGAGATGCAGTTTTAGAAGAGCTTTATTGTTGTTAGTTCATTATTTTAACAACCTGCATTTAGTAACTGAATCAGGGATTATTTAAAGTAGCGCTTGGGAAAATCACGCAGAAAATGAACTCCAGCTTGGCACCAAGAAGAGGAAGTGCTTAGCTTCAGAGAGAGAACTGGGGGAGCTAACACAGAGAGCTTGGCTAGAGGAACTCAACAAATGATAACCCACAAAAGAAAGAGGATTTAATTAGAATGGAAGACAGAAAACTCAAAGCTAGCTATAGGTCAAATCTAAAAAGGAAAAGTACTAGAATAAACATCCCAAAAAGGATTTTGGTTGGCAAAAGCTCCAGCAAAGGGAGATCTTAAACAGTTCAAGCTTTAAGAAACGTGCAGCTCCTAATCTGCCTAGGCTCCTCTGCAGTGACAGTGAAGGAGAGCCAAGGATCAGAACAGTCTTTCCTGTCCCTAGCTTTGATGGAAAGATTCATATTAAGAGAAGCGTGGCCGGCAGAGCAAGGGAGGGAATTCTACTTTGCTCTCGTCAGACCTCACCTGGAGTACTGTGTGCAGTTCAGGAGCCCCCAGCACAAGAAGGATGTGGAACTGTTGGAGTCAGTCCACAGGAGGATCATGAAGATGATTAGAGGGCTGAAGGGCTAATGGGTTTAAGCTGGCAGAGGGGAGATTTAGATGGGATGTTAGGAGGAAGTTCTTCACAGTGAGGGTGGTGAAACACTGGAATGGGTTGCCCAGGGAGGTTGTGGCTGCTCCCTCCCTGGAGGTGTTCAAGGCCAGGCTGGATGAGGCCCTGAGTGACCCGTTCTAGTGGGAGGTGTCCATGCCTATGGCACAGGGGAGTTGGAACTGGATGATCTTTGAAGTCCCTTCCAACCTAAACCATTCTATGATTCTATGCGACTGCCAGTTTGGCCCCACAAACAAGTACAGAATTTTCTTTTTTTTCTTGTCAAACATTTCCTTCAGTCCTCAACTGCAGGTTGTGTCACATCCTCTGTCTTGTGACCCTGCCCCACAGCTGAAATTCTGTTTCCCATAGAATAGAATCATAGAATGGTTTAGGTTGGAAGAGACCTCAAAGATCATCCAGTTCCAAACCCCTGCCATAGGTAGTGACACCTTCCAGTAGAACAGGCTGCTCAAGGCATCATCCAGCCTGGCCTTGAACACTTCCAGGGAGGGGCAGCCACAACCTCCCTGGGCAACCCATTCCAGTGTCTCACCACCCTCGCTGTGAAGAACTTCCTCCTAATATCCCATTTAAAAGTCCCCTCTGCCAGCTTAAACCCATTACCCCTCCAGCCCTCTGATCATCTTCATGTCCCTCCTCTGGACTGGCTCCAACAGTTCCACATCCTTCTTGTGGTGGGGCCTTGAAGCCCTCCAGGGGGGGAGCAGCCACAACCTCCCTGGGCGACTCATTCCAGTGTCTCACCACCCTCACTGTGAAGAACTTCCTCCTAATATCCCATTTCAAACTCCCCTCTGCCAGCTTAAACCTGTTACCCCTCCAGCCCTCTGATCATCTTCATGTCCCTCCTCTGGACTGGCTCCAACAGTTCCACATCCTTCTTGTGGTGGGGCCTTGAACACCTCCAGGGAGGGAGCAGCCACAACCTCCCTGGGCAACCCGTTCCAGTGTCTCACCGCCCTCACTGCGAAGAACCTCTTCCCAACATCCCTCCTAAATCTCCCCTTTTACTTTGTTTCATTACAGACAAAGCAGGTCTGTAATAGTTCTCGGTCTCTCCCCCTTTTTCTTTTTTTTTTTTTCTTCTTTTTTTTTTTTTTAAAGAGAAGATTGTGACCACCTTCAGATAGCTGCATCATTCAGGAACTAACGAAGCAAAACACTTCGTCCTTTAATCACCAAACTTCTCCCTGCTAACCACTTACAGGCGTGCTCTGCCATGGCCACCCTGGCCCCTTGCGCTCCGACACACGTGTGGCTGTGCAGATGGGCAGTTTACTAGCTTACAATATTTGCCTGCAGCTGTGCCATTCAGCAATGATTTCCTGCTCGGGTTTTCTACTCCATCCAAAACCGACAATCCTGTGTTTCCCTCAGAGGCTGGCCATGGCATTTATAAGATATATTACCTATAAAATATCCAAGTTATTTGGCAGCCTTAAATAGTCTGATGCAAAGGACAGCACAACACGGTAGGAAATGAGAGTAGTGGAAAAGGGAGAAAGACAAAGTTTTGCCCGGTTTTGGAGGGTTTACTCTGTCTTGGCCAAACTCCTGAAGCTTTCCTCAAATTCTCTGAAGTGCTGGCCACATTCCTTCAGCAAAGGTGGAGGAAATCTTTGGGTCATCCATAAGATGTGACTCAGAAACACACCCTACTTACTGGAAAAGGAAAACCAGGAAGGTTTCCCTTTGCTTGCTGTTTAAGCAATTTATATGCAACACTAAAGGAATTTGCCTTTGGAAAGTATTAAAAAAAACACACAGTAAGGTACTCAATGATAAAAATTTTGGGTTTGTTTTTTTTTTTGTGTGTGTGTGTGTGTGACAGATCTTGCAAAGGTTGATTTACAAAATGACAGTGTGAGAATATTATCTGACCGTCGACAGCGAAGGAAACCAAACATCTGCCTGGGACAAGGAAAGGAATTGAAATCAAAGGAGGGATAGGACTGAAGACCCTTCATCAAGAGAGGGGAAAAAAAAAATAGCAGGAATTTGGAAGAACCAACTAGCCTGTAACCTAGATTGCAGAGAAAACAAACCCAAAAGGTTTCTGGTCTAGTGAGTTAAAAAAAAAAAGTGCCTACGTTAAGAAGAAATAAGTGTAAGTCTGTATATGCTGAAGAAAGCAGTCTTTTTTTTATTCTGTTCAGCTTTTAAAACTTGGCATCCCCCTGCTTTCCAAGCTTGTTATTTTCTTTAGCACCAAGAAGTAAGAATGAAATACTCAGCGAGATCAACATAAAGAAAAAAAAAATCTACTATAGCCAGGAGAAAGAAAGAGGAGGGTGGATGGAAAGAGAGGAAGGCACAACATTTTGTTGGCAGAAATCCAGGTCTGAGCCTACTCAAAGTAACCCTGCTCATACACCTCACAGGAAAATCTGTATGGTAGAGAGGATAAAAATGACCCTGATATTAGAATAGAATAAGCCAGGTTGGAAGAAACCTCCAAGATCATCCAGTCCAACCTAGCACCCAGCCATAGCCAATGGCATTAAGTGCTCCATCCAGGCTTTTCTTGAACACCTCCAGGGATGGGGACTCCACTACCTCCCTGGGCAGCCCATTCCAATGCCAATCACTCTCTCTGGGAAGAACTTCTTCCTAATATTCAGCCTAGACCTCCCCTGGCACAACTTGTGACTGTGTCCCCTCATTCTGTTGCTGGTTACCTGGGAGAAGAGACCAACCCCCACCTGGCTACAACCTCCCTTGAGGTAGTTGTAGACAGCAATGAGGTCACCCCTGAGCTTCCTCTTCTCCAGGCTAAACACCCCCAAGCTGCCTCAGCCTCTCTTCACAGGGCTGTGCTCCAGGCCCCTCTCCATTCTTGATGCCCTTCTCTGGACACCTTCCAGTACCTCAACATCTCTCTTGAATTGAGTGGACCAGAACTGGACACAGTACTCAAGATGTCACCTGACCAGTGCCAAGTACATGGGCAGAATAACCTCCCTTGTCTTGCTGGCCACATTGCTCCTGATGCAGGCCGGGATACCACTGGGCACACTACTGGAGGGCACTCAAGACCTCATCCAGCCTGGCCTTGAACACCTCCAGGGAGGGAGCAGCCACAACCTCCCTGGGCAACCTGTTCCAGTGTCTCACCACCCTCACTGCAAAGAACTTCCTTCTAACATTGCGTTTAAATCTCCCCTCTGGCAGTTTGAACCCATTCCCCCTTGTCCTGTCATTACAAGACCTTGTGAACAATCCCTCCCCAGCCCTCCTGTAGGCCCGCTTCAGATAAATTGCTGCCTGTAAAGGAAAAGGGGACAACTAATCATCCCTGAAGCACCTTATGTGGCTTTAGACCCCTTGAGAACATGGAGGAAGTGGCAGTAATTTTGGAAGGAACAGATACTGAACACATTTTAAGCATATTAAAAAAAAAAAAAAAGAAGAAATATCTCTGGGATGGAATCTGCCATTCACATAGCAGGTCACGACAAAGAGGGATGTTGGCAAGAGACAGTGCATATGTGGGGGAAATGAAGGCAACCAGGCAATTGAAATTCATGGTGCACGTGCAAGAAACCGCTGGGAATTCAAGAGCAAATGGATTTGTTTTAAAAGCAAAAGAAGCCCCTAGAAAAAGCTATGTTAAATGTAGCTACGAGGTCAGAGCACACAGCAGTCACTACATTAGCTACGCTGACTGCAGACTCGGACCTAGACATCATAAGCTGAGACTATTCAAGGTTAATTGCATTTAAAATCTACAGCTCTGAAGTACAAAAATGGACACTCGGTCAGATAACTGCAATTTGACTGTGTACTATTGTTACCAGAGAGACAGAATCAGTCAGGGTTGGAAGGAACCACAAGGATCAGCTAGTTCCAACCCCCCCTGCCATGCCCAGGACACTCTACCCTAGGATCAGGCTGCCCACAGCCTCATCCAGCCTGGCTGCAAACACCTCCAGGGATGTGGCCCCAGCCACCTCCCTGGGCAACCCATTCCAGGCTCTCACCAATCTCATGCTGAAAAACTTCCTCCTCACATCCAATCTGAATCTCCCCACCTCCAGCTTTGCTCCATTCCCCCTGGTCCTGTCACTACCTGATATCCTAAAAGGTCCCTCCCCAGCTTTTTTGTAGGCCCCCTTCAGATCCTGGAAGGCCACCAGAAGGTCACCTGGGAGCCTCCTCTTCTCCAAAGTATTGTGCCTTTAGAATTCCTTTAAACCCTGGTCCCTGTGCACTGGGGATTCCTCCCTGGTGTTCCTGGGATTTTTGCATGACAGAAAAGGCACAGGTAAGGTTCATGCTAAACTAAACACGTTCACTTGTGAAGAACAATAGGTGAAAATATCCTAGATCTTTAGGTTTCACATTTAAACACAGCTGCACAGAAGTTTTCAGTGAGTTTTAAGCACAAATAAAACCAGAAGAGGCAGTGATATGGAAGAATTAAGTTTGTATCTATGTATTTTGTATTATACTACACTACATTACATATGTTATGGCCCACAGAGGGACATTTTTTTTCTTGTTGCTGACGTACAACTGACCCTAGGATCAAGGGAAGCTTACTGTAACTTTAGCAAGAAATGAAAACCAAGGGAGGCAACTGCAACACAAGAAGAGTTTGGGGGAAAATAATGAATGCTGACCACCGAAAATCACAATGAAAAACTGCATTTCACAATTATGCTTCAGTGGGCTGTGATTTCTGCTCTTAGGTATTGTTGGAGGCTCTGTCTTTTGTGTGATACGGAAAATGATGGTTCTGACCAATGCTAGTGAAGAAAAATGTCATATAAAATATTTTATAGCAATAAGAAAGTCTATTTCTGTGTAAGTTTAGATGATCTTGCAAACAATCTAGGTGCCAGGAGGTGCTGTTTGGCTCGATCCACAGCAGAAAAAGGGAGCATCCACAGCTTTTATTGCCTGCAGCTAGTTCTCACCAGCTTCAGACACCATGAACACACAACTGTCAGTGCCATTTACCGGCTGTCATTCATTTTCATTTTCCATGTTTAATGTTAAACACCATAAAACGGTATTAATGAGTATTAGCATTTTAATATCCTCCCCGTTTTATTAATCTGTGATGAAGCATGAAATCTACCATTGCTGTCAGCACCCACCTGTGAAATCTGCTGTTCCTCTCCACGGGCTGGTTGCAGGGGGTCTCCCTTGCTATCATTATTAGCACAATCAGTTACATCTACAGGTGCAAAAAGTGACTGTGACCCCCCACTACAAACAAGCAGATTATTAGCCCTTGTATAACCTACTTTAGCTTTTTTTCCCTTTTTTCCCCCCATTTTTAAAAGATGTTAGCTCTTGTACAACTATACAAGCACACAGTGGCTTGGGTTCTGATCTAAACTGCACGGCCTTCAACTGAGATTCTTCAGATCACATCAAAAGAAGAACGTGAGGCTGTATTTCAGACTGGTGCTCATAATTAACGTTAGAAATGTATACATAAATACAACTAAACAAATCCTAAGGCACTTACAGTTTTGGCTGAAAAGAAGTTGCATGTTTATGCAGAACAATAGAGATGTAAGAGAAAGGGAGGGAGTTAGAGAAAGAAGAAAAAAAAA
>VWZI01007939.1:186299-213538 GCA_013396835.1 Psilopogon haemacephalus | reverse complement strand
TTTTGTCCCCCCCCCCCCCCTTTTTTTTTCCCTCTTGTTTGGAAAGCTACAATCTATTTGCCCTGTCTTCATACAGTACACTTCCTGTAGAAGCTATTTGTTTATTTACCCCTTTTAATCACAAGGAAAGTATTCATTATAAAAATCTCCCTTTACAGCAAAGGAGAAACCTTCCAGCCACACGGCTGACACATGTTAACTCGCAGGTATTCACAGAGCAGGTTCTGTTTTAAGCCATCTTTCAGGCAGCCACACAAAGACCACCAAAGCTGGGTGTTCAGCTCTGCCAGACCTCCCCCAGCCAGCAGCCCTTGCCAGGAAACACAGGTGACAGCCTGAATGATAAAAAGGCATTTAGAGGGGAAAAAGAAAAAAAATGTGCTGGTTTAGTCTGGGCAGCACCTTAATATAAACCTGCAGGGGCCTTTGTGTACAGCATAGCACACAGCCATCCAAGCAGGAGCTTCAGAGCCAGTCACACACATCTCTACTTTTCAGAGATCTCACACTGCCCCTGCCATTTACTGGGGAGGAGAAGAGCAGCTCCACGGCAGCAATTCTCATGGCCACAGGTCTCAGAACACATCACTGAGACAGTAAACCTTCCTTTCCCCTTTCCCTCCAGAGGGACCTGGACAGGCTGGAGAGGTGGGCACAAGCCAACCTCATGAGGTTCAACAAGGCCAAGTGCAAGGTCCTGCAGCTGGATCGAGGCAATCCCAAGGACAAATCCAGGCTGGTCAGTGACTGGCTGGAGAGCAGCCCTGAGGAGAGGGACTTGGGGGTGCTGGTGGAGGAGAAGCTCAACACAAGCGAGCAGTGTGCACTTGCAGCCCAGAAAGCCAACCAGAGCCTGGGCTGCATCAGAAGAAGTGTGGCCAGCAGGTCGAGAGAGGTGATTCTCCTCCTCTGCTCTGCCCTGGTGAGATCCCACCTGGAGCATTGTTCTGGAGCCCCTAGTACAAGAGGGATGTGAGAAGGGCCACAAGGATGCTCAGAGGGCTGCAGCACCTCTGCTATGAGGACAGACTGAAAGAGTTGGGGCTGTGCAGTCTGGAGAAGAGGAGGCCCCCAGGTGACCTTCTGGTGGCCTTCCAGGATCTGAAGAGGGCCTACAGAAAAGCTGGGGAGGGACTTTTTAGGCTCTGAGATAGTGACAGGACTAGGGAGAATGGAGCAAAGCTGGAGGTGGGGAGATTCTGACTGGATGTGAGGAGGAAGTTGTTCAGCATGAGAGTGGTGAGGCCCTGGAATGGGTTGTCCAGGGAGGTGGTTGGGGCCACTTCCCTGGAGGTGTTTAAGGCTAGGCTGGATGAGGCTCTGTCCAGTCTGATCTAGGGTAGGGTGTCCCTGGGCACGGTAGGGGGGTTTGAACTATCTGATCCTTGTGGTCCCTTCCAACCCTGACTGATTCTATGATTCTGTGTGCTGGCTTAGCTGAGGCTTTCTGGACGCAGCAGAGGGGAGCCCAGAAGGAGCAGCTTGCTCTGGGATTGCAGCTGAAGCAGTTTGGAAAGTCAGAGCGCTATGACCTCACACAATTTGCTCTTATTTATTTCAGCAGTTCAAAAAAACCCCCAATGTTTAACTTTGCAAACAAATCATACTGACTTTGGCTAAAAAACCTTAACTGCAAATTTGCTCAGTTCAGAGAAGAGTTTCCTTACTGGCTGATGCTGGCAGGCAGCTCTCCAGTACTGGAAGAACTGGAGAAGAGCTGATTTGTTTCCTTAGCTCCAGCTCAGCCTCTCATGGGGTGCACCCTGAGAGAAGGGCTCCCTGGGGGAAGCGGATTTCCCTGGTGGCAAGCAAGATGTGAGCACTCAGCATTCCCAGGGCAAGGCACTGTGAACGCTTACTCAGAGCTTTGGAAGCGGCCCCGGCACTGCCGTTTATCACTCTTGCCTCTCCTGTACCACGCAGCATTCCTCCTGGCCACAAACAGAGCTGCCTGCTCCCCAGGTAACCGTGCTAGGGAAGCAGTGGCTTTTTTTTCCACGCCCAGCAGTTCCCAAGTGCTTGATTCAGGACAAAATGGGGAACTGCAAAACACCATAAAAACGTAACCTTGGCTTTGCAGGAGGAAGGGGTGGTGGGGAGGTAGCCCACCACAGAAATATGCGAGGTGTTCTCATGTGTAAGAGGAAGAGGGGTGCTGTCGACTTTAGTTTATGATACATGGATGTTGTTTTTTTGGTTGGTTTTTTTTTTTTTTTTTTTTTTTTTTTTAAATGAAGTCCAAAGCTCTCCTTATGTTAGAGAATGCAGCTTGCCACTCTGGTGAAGAAAAGAGAAGCCCTAACCTCAAACAAACCCACAGTGGCATCATAAAAACTGCAGCAGCTAACTTTCAGAGGTGGTGCAGTTGGGGGTCCCTATAGCTAAACTGCTTTGCGTTTCCTATTGTGAGTTGCTATCATTATCTGTAAACTTTGCCAGATTTTAACTGTTTTGGCTGAAATTATCCATGCCAGGTGCTTGCTTCAAGTTGATTTTTTTTTTTCTCTCCCTGATAGCTCCATCAAAAATGTTTCAGCTGTTTTCAATAATAAGACTATGGAAAAACTCCGTTGTTTTGACCATGTTAAAAAATATTTCAGCTCTCACACTTCCATGCTTGCAATCTGGCACGGGGTTGCCTTTTCCTCAGGGTGTTACATTTGTAAACATAAAAAGTGCCCATACTACATCAAGCTAAGTCTGGGGAAAAGAGGAAAAAAAAAAAAGCACTTTGCTATCCTGGAAGTTAAAAATGAAGCTGATTTGGGTACTGTGTTCAGTTTTTCCTTCTCTGATTTTCTGGTTTTTGCATAGATGGCTTGTGGCAACAATTGATACCTATATTTGGAATATATCTTGTAAATATCTGCTTGTATATTGTGCATTGCTGTAAATATAAAGCTTCATTTATTAACTTCCAGTGTCCTGAGTTCTAGCCGGGGTTTATAAAAGGCGTGTGTGTGAGGGGGGGGGGGGGGAGGGTAACTGCTAAACCCACTACAACATGCTTGGAAGAGACCTGTTCACCAGCTAAAGTTTTTGAGTCCTTCTACATTGGGCATGCTCCATTCTTTCTCTCTCTCTCTGCAAAGTAACTGAACTGCTCACGCAGTGCACTCCACAGAGTAACAGAGTATGCTGCAGGCCAAGGTTAGGAAGGCTGAGCTGGATATTCTTTGAAGTTTACAGCATCTCCTCTTCTGGGGGCTGACTTGACAGGTGATAAATCTATGCTGCTAGAAGCTATTCCATGAACAAGAGCCACGGTAGCCCCACTGATTAATTCTAAAAGTGGCATATCTATAAATATATACACACAGAGAAGAACATCAGGGTAAGATAAATTAAGGAAAAACAGAACTATGTGGCTCAGATAACCTTCAATTAAGATGTCATGTGTACAGATTATGACACAATCCTTAAAAAAAAACAACCCCCAACAACACTCATCTACTTTTCCTCTCTGCCCAGCCTCAATCTCTTCTTCACCCAATGTAAAGATGGACTATGCCCTGGGGATCAATCAAGGTTGTGTAATGAGGCAGAAGAATGCCTGCCTCATTTGTTAGAACATGTGTGCTCAACGTCCTAGGCAGCAGAGGGCTGTAGGAGGAGAAAAGAACTGCTAATATTAGGGCAAATTAATGATGCCTCAAAAACTGATTTTTAAAATACTCTTTTTACAGTTCTATCAGGGGAATTTACAGATGCTGCTGAAGGTAGAACTTAATTTCTGCAGGTTGCGACTCATCGTGTGATTTGGATTTGCCAAGTGTCACCCTGTGACAGTTCTCATCCATGGAAAAGATTATATTAACATAAAGAGCTCTCTGTGCAATGTTAAGGGCTGAAAAATGGCATATTTAAGATGAGGATGCTTCATACTTCAGGTCGTGCGCCTTAGTTTTCCTCTTTTGGAATGGGGCAAGACCTACAGCTTCACTAAAAGGGGGATTCAAAAGACAGTTAATGAAGTGTGTGCAGAGTATGATGGTATCAGCGATGAGCACCAAGAATCCAAAAGGAAAGTATTTATCTTCAGAAGAGGGTTTAAACAGCAAGCATTAAGTACAGCTTGGTGCCCTTCACCTGAACAACAGAATCATAGAATGGTTTAGGTTGGAAGGGACCTCAAAGATCAGCCATTTCCAACCCCCCTGAGCCATAGGCAGGGACACCTCCCACTAGAACAGGTCGCTCAAGGCCTCATCCAACCTGGCCTTGAACACCTCCAGCCAGGGAGCAGCCATAACCTCCCTGGGCAACCTGTGCCAGTGTCTCACCACCTTCACTGGAAAGAACTTCTTTCTAACATCCCATTTAAATCTCCTCTCTGCCAGTTTAAACCCATCACCCCTCATCCTGTCATTACAAGACCTTGTAAACAGTCCCTCCCCAGCCCTCCTGTAGGCCCCCTTCAGATACTGGAAGGCTACTAGAAGGTCTCCTCAAAGCCTTCTCTTCTCCAGGCTGCAGAGCCCCAACTCTCTCCGCCTGTCCTCATAGCAGAGCTGCTGCAGCCCTCTGAGCACCTTTGTGGCCTCCTCTGGAATGGCTCCAACAGTTCCATGTCCTTCTTGTGTTAGGGGCTCCAGAACTGCACACGGGACTCCAGGTGAGGTCTGATGAGCGCAGAGTAAAGGGGCAGAATCACCTCCCTTGCCCTGCTGCCCACATACAACATTGAACAGTGCATGTCTCAGTCAACAAAAGAAGCGATGGTTACAGAGGGGAGGAAAAACAGGTACAGTCATGTAACTGGAGACTCAACCATAGTATGTGGCACATACAAAAGCAAAAAGTGGCATAGAGAGACTCACAATATGGCACTTCCTAACTGCCAGGTTTGCAAAGTTAATGCAGCTTGTTGTGTGCCCAACCTGTAACTGAGGTTTGTCTAACACATTCGTGACAAGCTCTGCCCTGATGAAATTGGGTAAAATTAGGAGATAACTTCCTAAGTAGGGCTACATACTGCTTTGGTTTAGTCTGCCTTCATCCAGCTTCAGATTTTCTGTTCTGCCCCAATAAGAGATTAAAATGGCAGCCTCTACATGTCTACAGGTTTAAGCTGTGAGCAAGATGACATCCTTACAAATATCATCAGAACCTGCACAACTAACTGAGCATAATGCCATTCATGCATTGGGCCACAAAGATGATCAGAGGGCCATGAAGATGACCAGAGGGCTGCAGCAGCTGTACTATAAGGACAGGCTGAGAGAGTTGGGGTCTTCAGCTTGGAGAAGAACAGGCTTAGAGATCTTATAGTAGCCTTCCAGTATCTGAAAGGAGCCTTTAGGAAGGCTGGGGAGGGACTATTCACAAGGCCTTGTAATGACAGGACAAGGGGTAATGGGTTTAAACTAGCAGAAGGGAGATTTAAATTGGATGTTAGGAAGAAGTTCTTTCCAGTGAGGGAGGGGAGACACTGGCTCAGGTTGCCCAGGGAGGTTGTGGCTGCTCCCTCCCTGGAGGTGTTCAAGGCCAGGTTGGATGAGGCCTTGAGTGACCTGATCTAGTGGGAGGTGTCCCTGCCTATGTTGGGGGGTTGGAACTGGATGATCTTTGAGGTCTCTTCCAACCTAAACCATTCTATGATATATAAATGCACATTACATATACTTTTAAGCATATACACAGGATATATAGAGAGACACTCATCTTCAACACTTAAATTTCCAAAGCAAATTTGCATTTTCCACATTAAAATTTTCCTGGGGGAAGGGGCTGCTTTGTATCTATCTCCCAATTCTCCTTCCCCCCCCAATCAGGTATCTTATTTCTCCAGGCTTGAGCTTTAGAACCATTCTGGAAAACCAGAATACAAAACTACCATGAATCTTCACTTCGATCCTATTTCTCCTGCTAGTCGATCTGCTGGAATTGTTAGCAAGCAAACTGTCAGCACACAGTAAAGAAATATCAGTGCATGCCTGTGCAACTGGCCAAGCTCACAAAGCACAGGCCTAGATCCTGCCCTCCACTACAGATGAAGTTCACAGGGGGAAGGGAATAAGGACTCTTTTTTTTTTTTTTTTCCATCTGCCCTGAATGCAGCAGCGAGGCAGGATTCCAACCTAGCACTCAGGAGAGTGCCAAAAAAGGGACTGGCTACTGTGCTGGCTGCCACCCCAGGGCCCCAGGGGTGTGAGGCCCGCCAGCTGTGGGGTGGAGCCGTGCCCCTAGCCAGCTACAGCCTCTGCTTCTGTCTGTCCTGCTGGCTCAGCTCATGCAATGATCGTTTAAAGAAAAGCAATATTGTGCAGCTCATCATGTGGTGCAGGTGTTCACCTTCAACTATCCTTGCCCTGTGCTGGCAGAGCAGCTCTGGCAGCACACATGGCCTGTGCTTGCCTGTCTTCTCCATGCCACCAAGCCCAGCACCTGTAACATCCTCACATGAGCTCTATCCTAAAAAGAAGAAATGTTTTGGAATGAAAAGCTTTTGTCTGGACACAAACATTTACCTCCCTCCAGTGCAAAGACCTGATACAGTCTGGCAGGTAGCTGCCAAACCAAGACCAACCACAGCAACTCTTAACTCCAATGATGCTAAAAGGAACCTGGAGAAGAACCAAAGATCACTACAGGAAAAAAAACACCCCAGGGACAGTTACCATCAGGAAAGTTCAGCCCAAACAAGCTGCTGCTTGTTCAGACTGAGGTCACAGTCTCTGTTCAGACAGGATAAATCCAGCTTATGAGTATGGTCCATGACCCCTTAGGAATCTAATGAAAACAGAGGCAGAAGTCACCAGCACCAGGTGTTTACTGTGCATGCAGAGATGAAGATGTCCATTCCAGAACAGAGCCCCTAATGCTCCTGCTGGCACCCCTGGGCAGAGTATGAGTATGGTCCATGACTCCTTAGGAATCTAATGAAAACAGGCAGAAGTCACCAGCACCAGGTGTTTACTGTGCATGCAGAGATGAAGATGTCCATTCCAGAACAGAGCCCCTAATGCTCCTGCTGGCACCCCTGGGCAGAGTATGAGTATGGTCCATGACTCCTTAGGAATCTAATGAAAACAGGCAGAAGTCACCAGCACCAGGTGTTTACTGTGCATGCAGAGATGAAGATGTCCATTCCAGAACAGAGCCCCTAATGCTCCTGCTGGCACCCCTGGGCAGAGGCTACCACTACACTGGAGCTGATAAAGATGCATCAGATAATCAACCTGCCCCAGTGATGCAGGAGTGTGGAGAGAAGGAATCAATTCCAGATGAAGGGAATAGTGAACTACTACTAGGGGCAAGAACTTCAGCTGTTCCCCAAGCCACTGTGGAACCATGAGTGTTTAGCCTTGGTAGATTCAGAGAGGGTAGGACTGACACACTCTTGAAGGCTCAATTTCACTGCAACCCAGTGCTGACCCAGTTGATGAGACAGAGATGGAGACAGTTTTAACAGCCAAAATGCAAAATTTCCTCCTAGGAGAGGAAAAGGTAAGCAGTATCATTCCCCAAAACCAGATTCTTCAGCTTTAAACAAGGGACATAATTTCCCATCCCCTTCCCTGAAACATGTATTTGAAGGGGTTCTAATAAACTGATCTTTTCTTCTTTTATTCAAAGGCACCACTAATCTTTGCTTTTTACAAGTCAAGAATTCATTTGGTTTGCTACAGTGCAGTAACACTCCAGGCAGAAGAATCTACTCTGCAGTCCTTTAATGACTACAGACTGAGTTACAGACTATCAAACAGCATTTGGATCTCTCCTAACATCTCCCAGAGTAGATTCTCACTGCTGCCAAACAAGCACTGATTACACTCCAAACAATCCCACCCAAGAGAGGAAACAAGTGCACAGGAAAATTCAGAGAGCTGTCTACTACCACAAAGCAAAACAGTGGCTGAGCTGAGGGTGGTGTGATACTGAGATTTTATTGTTTTGGAGCTGAACAATAAATTCAGCCTTTTCCCAGAAGTGTCATGTAACAAAGTTGTCCCAAATCCTAAAGCAAGATTCACCTATTTGAACAAAGGCTTAGCCATTTCGCATTCTTTTTTTCCCCCCCCTGTTTTCATATTAGTTGCTAGCAATGACATGACATTAATCCAATTAAAGTGGAGGAATGTAATTTACCCTTACAGAAGCAGGTGCAGTACAAACTACTTTCACTTGGGGAAAGCTTTTTCTTGCCATATCTTTACAGCTAAGATGGGACTTCAATAGACTGTTAGCCCATTTCACAGGATCACAGGATGTCAGGGGTTAGAAGGGACCCAAAGAGATCATCGAGTCCAAACCCCCATGCCAGAGCAGGACCAGACAATCTAGCACAGATCACAGAGGAACATGGCCAGACAGGCCTTGAAAGTCTCTAGAGAAGAAGACTCCACAACCTCTCTGGGAAGCCCCTTCCAGTACTCTGGGACATGTACAGTAAAGAAGTTCCCCCTTGTGTTGAGCTGGAACCTCTTCTGCTGCAACTTAGACTCACTGCTCCTTGTCCTTTCACAGGGAGCAAGCGAGCAGAGCCTGTCCCCCCACTCCTGACCAGCTCTTAAATATTTATAAACATTTATTAAATCCCCTCTAAGTCTTCTTTTTTCCAGACTAAAAAGCCCCAGGGTCCCTCAGCCTCTCATCGTAAGTCACACCCTCCAGTCCCCTCATCATCCTTATAGACCTCTGCTGGACCCTCTCCAGCAGATCCCTGTCCCTCCTAACTGGAGAGCCCAAAACGGAAGGTAGTATTCAAGATGGTGTCTCACCAGGGCAGAATAGAGGGGGAGGAGAAACTCCCTTGGTCTGCTGGACACACTCTTCCTAATACACCCCAGGATTCCATTGGCCTTCTTGACCACAAGGGCACATTGCTGTGCCATGGTTAACTTGTTATCCACCAGCACTCCCAGGTCCCTCTCCACAGGGCTGCTCTCCAGCAGATCACCTCCCAGCCTGTACTGGTGGAATTTATTAATCCCCCCTGGGTGCAGGACTCTGCACTTGTCCTTGTTGAACTACATTTCGTTCCTCTGTGCCCGGCTCTTCTATCTGTCCAAGTTTCAAGCAACCAATGCCACATACATAACCACATCAGCTTTCATGCAATTATTTGACCTGGGCGTAATCATAATTTTCTTCTGCGAAAGAGTGAGCTCCCTGCTGCACACCAGAAAAAGTCCTGCACCTGTGTGGAGGCAATCTCAAGCACAAATACAGGCTGAGAAGGACTTGGAGATGCTGGTGGACGAGAAGCTCAACATGAGTCAGCAGTGTGCACTTGCAACCCAGAAAGCCAACCAGAGCCTGAGCTGCATCAGGAGAAGTGTGGCCAGCAGGGTGAGGGAGGTGATTCTCCTCCTCTACTCCGCTCTGGTGAGACCCCACATGGAGTACTGCGTCCAGTTCTGGAGCCCTTAGTACTAGAGGGATGTGAACATGCTGGAGTGTGTCCAGAGAAGGGCCACGAGGATGCTCAGAGGGCTGCAGCACCTCTGCTATGAGGACAGACTGAAAGAGTTGTGGCTGTTCAGTTTGGAGAAGAGGAGGCTCCCAGGTGACCTTCTTGTGGCCTTCCAGGATCTGATGGGGGCTTACAGAAAAGCTGAGGAGGGACTTTTTAGTCTATCAGGGAGTGACAGGACTAGGGCGAATGGAGCAAAGCTGGAAGTGGGGAGATTGAGACTGGACGTGAGGAGGAAGTTGTTCAGCATGAGAGTGGTGAGAGCCTGGAATGGGTTGTCCAGGGAGATGGTTGTGGCCACATCCCTGGAGGTGTTTAAGGCCAGGCTGGCAGAGGCTGTGGGCAGCCTGATGTAGGGTAGGGTGTCCCTGGGCATGGCAGGGGGCTTGGAACTAGCTGATCCTTATGGTCCCTTCCAGCTCTGACTGATTCTATGATTCTAGGATCTGAAATTTTTACTGCTGGGCAGGATCTTTTTTTTGCTGTTGCATGTCAAAATAATATTTGGGGGGAAAAAAAAAAAGAAAGAAAAATAAAAGACTAAAATAAATGCTTCACTGAGCTACAAACAATGAAAAGAAAAAAAAAAAAAGGTGTTCTGCCTGCCATCAAACCATGCTGTTAAAATATTAACACAATGTAAATATTGTAATATTGAGGAAGTACACTGTGTCAGCACTTCCTGGCACCGTACAAGAGCTTCACTGTTCACTTCAGTCCCTGCTGTTAATTTTAAACACACACAACTTAAACAAGGCATCTGAGCTTCTCCAGTCCTGGTACGGCATTGCAGAGAGGCAAAAAACTTACTGTAGATTCTCTCTAGGCTGAAAAACAAAGTATTAAAAAGAATTCTTAAACCCAAACAATTATGTAGATGTCAGGACTCCTGGGGCAAAAATATTCCACAGGGTCTTTTAAGAAGTCCTGGTGTACTGCTGCCAAACATGGAAAGATCTTTTGGTATGCACTGTCCTCCCCTACCTTGGAGAAGAAAAACAATCTGCACATGCCCACCAGTGCCAGAAGCCTGAAAGCCCAAGTTACTCCACACTGTAAAAGTCCCTCTCCCTAGTTAAGCACAGTACTAGCAACTGACTCTGTTAATTAATTGAATAAGCAGCATGTGTGTAATCAAGAGAATAAAGCAGCTACCTGGCCACTCGTATGCCAGATGCTGCTATGGAGTCTTAGAAATGCTGTTTAGCTGCTGCAATTACGTATTTGTTGTGGAGGTGGCACAGAAAAGAAGTACAGCTTCATAAAATAATGAAGACAGAAAATTATCTCCTTGTGGAAGACCAAAAAAAAAAAAAACCCAACTGGTCATACTTGCAAAGAGCAGAGCCAGTAGACTTGTTCTGGAGCAGCCTGGGAGCAGCTGGAGGAACTCAGTGGATTTTACTCTGCTGGTTAACACAAAGTAAAATCCTGTCGCTGACAAAGCCAAAGATCTCACCAGTTCCAGTGGAAAGAGCAAAAAGCCTTGAAATCTGAAGTTGCCACCATTTACACTTTGAGGTGTCACTGTGTCACGCACGGGCTGTGGCACATCTGACCCAGGCTGTTCTTGTCCCACAAACCTAATGATCTAAATTTAAACCAGCACGAAATACCAGTGAAGAAAAAAACAGAACTGAAGGTGTGAAATGTTCAATATTCTGGAATTGCCTCATCCCAGCAAAACTGTACAGCTAGGATTTCAAGAGAGGAGTTCTACATGCTGTTGTGCTGCTTTGAACTAATTGGAGAATTTGAGCGAGAAATTAGACTATTGGCTGAGAGAGGAAAACACAGGATGTAACTTCACCAGAGCTTTACTGAGAAAGGAAAAAAAAAATTGTTTTTAAGTATTGTAACCAAAATATAGATAGGGCAGATGGTTTCAGACCACTCTGGCTGTAGCTGCTCTTTGCACGGTCTCATTTCTCTCTGTCTTGGTAGCTAATTTTCAGTAATACTACTAACTTCTTTCTACTCCTAAGCCCCCTGGCTGATCTACCTCCGCCTATCTTCAGCATCAACAGGTGGTGAGATAAGACTGGGGAAGGGGGGGAAAGGTGGTAGGGGGTGGTTGGTTACCCCTCTTGGGGATTTTGTTCTCTGGGAGGGCTGTGGTGTTTCTGTATTACCTTTTCATTGTATATATTTGTAAATATCTGTTATACATTGTAAATATCTGTGTGTATATTGTGCATAGCTGTAAATATAAAGCTTCATTTATTAACTTCCAGTGTTTCTGAGCCCTAGCCAGGGTTTATATCAAAAGGTGGGGGGGGGGCAGGTAACTGCTTAAACCACAGCTGTATACTCACAAAAGAAAGATACAAACACTTGCACAGGAAATAAAACAAAGTCCAAACTGCCATTGGCTTTCTAAAGTACACTGAATAAATGGGTTTACTCCTGCTTTAAATAACTTGCTTGCTCCTGAATCTTTCTCACCTTTCAGACATTCTCCCATACATAAACAGCAACAAAAATGACTTGTACAATACCCCCACGTGCCAGTCACAGCGTTGGATAAGCTTTATTCTTATGCATGGCAAGAAAGTGCCCTGGGGGTTAACATAGATTTTCCACTTTTTAAAGCTCACTCATAGAAGCTTATTCTGGAAGAGCTTCTTCAATCACGTATCCAGCTGCATCACCAGATTTGTAGATGGGTCAAGACTGCCACACACAAATCCCCCCCCCAGTGTTTTTTTTTTCACATGTCAGTTTATGTGCTATGAACACAACACTTAAGTCAGCTGTTTTAGCTTTCTTCTTAAAAGGAGAGAAAAACTCCTGAGAACTCAGGGAGCATCCAACACATGCAACGGGCATGAGAGCACTATGGAAAATCTAGGAACAGGACATCATTCCAAACCCTTCTACTTACTGTGAGGGGGGTGGGGTTCATTTGTTTGTTTTCAAGTATAAACACGTTTTGGTTTGGGGTTTTTTTTCTGGTCTATTTCATGAAATATTATAGCTAAGATCCTTCTCTGCTTCCATAAAAGGATGTTTGTCTTACTCTCAGTGGGTGGTCTCAGAGTTTTGACAGAGGAACATCACAAGCTAAAAAACAGGATGCTACAGAGATAGCCCACCTGCAGTGGTGCTGGATGTGAAGGGGGAGAGAAAAGGTGATTGCAAAGGCCAAATCAGACTGTGGTGGGGGAAATCAGAGGTCAGAAATGTATTCACGGCCCTAACAATGGGGGAGCCCTGGTGAAATAAGCAGCCAAAAAGCACAGACACATTAGGAAAACAAGAGATGCAGAAGACAGACCCAAAAAAAAAAAAAAAAAATTAGCTTTCCCTCATGGTGTTAGCAGATTTCTTTTTGTTTTTAAAGGTCTGAATAACAAACTCAGACATGATCCTTGGCATTCTGTTTAGTGCAGTTAAAGCATTTTGAAACTAATTTTTTTTTTTTTTTTAACATTTATACAGGCCAAATTGGTGAAACAAATCTTCCTTTAAAAACTCTGTTCTGCACTACGTGTCAGTGCAAACACCTGCTACTATCCTGTTTGGTTTCTTACCTATTTTCTACGAGGAAGTCTACCACGTATTTCTTCAGACAGTAGAGGTGGGCATCCATCAGCCCTGTTCTGATGTGCATCCTTGGGTGCCTGGAAAAAGGGGACAAGAAAAAGGAAAATCATGCAGCTTTGCATGCCATTTACACAAGCTTGACTTTGCAAATGAATCAGTGGATGGTGAAAAGTGTGCAAAGGCAGATCTGTTCCTTTCCACCTACCACTGGATTGACAGAGAAGAATAGTGCAGGGTGCCATTATTGGACTGTGTCTATAAAATTACACCTGCTGGCCCTGGGCTGATTTGCTGCAAAAGAAAACACCTCCTCCAAGGAGTCATTACTCCAGCTACATCTTCTTATGTAAGTGGAAATTGCACATTACTGGGCAGGAAGCCAAAGTAATGGGCCCAGAGTGCTAAAAGTTACAGTGGGTAATGTCAGGGTACAATAATTCAAAGCTGCTGGCTAAGTGCCTGCCTTAATATGCAAGGCTGTGCATGTTCTGCTAGCAAACACAGCACCACTACTGTATTTTTTCCAACACTTCCTGGAGGGGAATAGGGCAAGGAGATAGGGTCTGCTCACCTTTCCTACACCATGCATTACAAATGACTGCCTCAGCTCAATAACAAAGTGTTTGCCTACTCAGCCCAGCAAGGTGGAAAAGATCAGCACAACTCCTGCTCACCATCAGCCAAATAACAGCAAAGCAGGGAAGTCTTTGCTTTCAGATCAGGGGCAGGTTAATATTTCAGAAACTCAGAAATGTCCAATAGCTTTAATATTTTAAGAAAAAAAAATCATTAAAAAAAGGGAGCCTTTAACCTCTCCTTATGCATTTTGTGCTCCTAGATAGTGGCAACTCTTTTTGGACCCTGTCTCCAAGCAGCTAAGTACTTTATGCCATCATTACTACCTCTTCCACATACCTATGGCCTAATTTGAGAGTGTTAAAGCTGTCTGAATATTTGCCCCTAGTTCTCAGGACAGGAATATTTAGCTCATAGGTTACACACAAGAATATTTATACACAAGAATATTTAGCTTGCAGGTTACTATTTCAGAAGCTCAGAAATGCCCAATATCTTTAATATCTTAGGAACAAAGTTTTAAATCATTAAAAAAAGGGGAGCCTTTAACTTCTCTTTACACATTTTGTGCTCCTAGATAGTGGCAACTCTTTTTGGATCCTGTCTCAAAGCAGCTGAGTATTTTATGCCATCATTACTACCTCTTCCACATACCTATAGCCTAATTTGAGAGCGTTAAGGCTGTCTGAATATTTGCCCCTAGTTCTCAGGACAAGAATATTTAGCTCATAGGTTACACACAAGAATATTTATACACAAGAATATTTATACACAAGAATATTTAGCTTGCAGGTTGATATTTCAGAAACGTCCAATAGCTTTAATATTTTAAGGAAAAAAAATCATAAAAGAAAGAGCCTTTAACTTCTCTTTATGCATTTTGTGCTCCTAGATAGTGGCAACTCTTTTTGGACCCTGTCTCCAAGCAGCTAAGTATTTTATGCCATCATTACTACCTCTTCCACATACTTATAGCCTAATTTGAGAGCATTAGGGCTGTCTGAATATTTGCCCCTAGTTCTCAGGACAGGAATATTTAGCTTGTAGGTTACACACAAGAATATTTATACACAAGAATATTTAGTTTGCAGGTTGAAAAAGCAAAACACAACAATAGTCAAGGACTACACTGGGCTATTTGAGATCTCTGACTGCACTCACAGTCTGGAGGCTATTAAGAACAGAAATTTCAATCCACACCTGAAATTGTCTACATTTTTTCCCCCTCTTTGATGCATGAATTTTGAATTAAGGTATCTTGCCAGCATATTCCTTCCAACATCTGTTCGCTCGCTCCAGAACACAATGAAGTCAGATGGTTTGTGATCATGATGACTTTTGTTAGTTAGCTCAGCAGAGGGATCACTCACAACATGTACCAAACCAAGCACACCAAGCATTCAGTAACACCAAAGCCATTCAAGTTAAGCACATTATTAACTACAATGAAATTCTTGAAGTCTCACTTGCAGAGGAAAGCTCCTTTACTGCGTTGCAGTAAAGTATGTGGTACCAAAAAATTATATATGCACTTTCAGTGGATTACCTCATTAACAAAACATGAGCTCACCTAAGCAATGCTCCAGTACTGATGTTATCGGTGGCCCAGATGTTGCTGTGGAAGTCAGCCCAGACAGCAATGTTCCTTATGCAAAGAAGATAGGGAATCCACTAATTTTAATGATGTCTTGCAGTTGGAAGTCAGCAGACTCCCTTCCTGCTCTGCATTCTGAAGATGGTTTTCCACATTCTGTGTATTTATGAATGGAGGGAGAGGAGGGATTTTCATATCTTCCTTGACAAAAATACCTCACCTGTATTCATCATGAATATTGAGTTAATCAAAATCATAGAATGGTTTAGGCTGGAAGAGACCTCAAAGATCATCCACTTCCAATCCCCTGCCATAGGCAGGGACACCTCCCACTAGATCAGGTCACTCAAGGCTTCATCCAACCTGGCCTTGAACACCTCCAGGGAGGGAGCAGCTACAACCTCCCTGGGCAACCTGTACCAGTATCTCACCACCCTCACTGTGAAGCACTTCCTCCTAACATCCCGTTTAAATCTCCCCTCTGCCAGTTTGAACCCATTAGCCCTCGTTCTGTGAGAATGACAAATAGAACTAAGTGAAGCAGGAAGGGAAGCTGGGAAAACAAAACAATGGAACACCGCAAGACATATGAGGGAAGAAAATAATTAATTAATTAATTAATTAAAGGATGTTAACAGGGAAGGAGAGGGAGAATAGGAGGAAAACTCACAATTCTCAACCTGAAGATGTCAAACAGGACACAGTTCCTTTAGTGTCAGAATGCCAGTTTATCTCCCTATTCAAGATCTATCACAACAACCCTTAAACACGAGGCAGGGGAAGGCTGCCAGGGTGTGACATCATGCAGAAAAGTTTAAAATTGGCACTCCCCAATAAACGGTGGTTCTGTTGCCAGTGTCTGTGCAGCTCTCCCAGCGTCTCCCCACCTGTAAACTGGAGTAACATTATTTAGCTACACCGCGGGATGCCAAAGATTTGTGGGCTGAAGCTTCTATCTGCAGGCAAGAATTGGAGGGAGCTTTTCTGTAGCTAAGCAACTTTATAACAAAGTTATACAAAATCAGTGTAAGCTACAGAGAGTAGCACAGTGCTGTCCAAACTACAGCTCCATTCCACATACACCAAAAAAAAAACCAACAAAACAGCCAGACAAGATGTACTGAAACACCAATCATAGAATCATAGAATGGTTTAGGTTGGAAAAGTCATCCAGTTCCAACCCCCCGCCACAGGCAGGGACACCTCCCACTAGATCAGGTTGCTCAAGACCTCATCCAGCCTGGCCTTGAACACATCCAGGGAGGGAGCAGACACAACCTCCCTGGGCAACCTGTGACAGTGCCTCACCACCCTCACTGTGAAGAATTTCTTCCTAACATCCCATTCAAATCTCCCCTCTGCCAATTTGAACCCATTCCCCCTCGTCCTGTCATTACAAGACCTTGTGAACAGTCCCTCCCCAGCCCTCCAATCTGAGTTAGCTTTCAATGTAGAGTATACTAACAATAACAGAACATCGTGCTGGACAAGAGGGAGGTCCCACAGTGAAAATCCTCTGGAATACAGACCACCTAAGTGATTTGCAACAGAATAGTCCCATAGATTAATATTATAATCACAGCTTCAAAGGTCAAACAGGCAAGTTTGGGCACCAGCATAAACAAAGCTGCCATTTCTGTAAACCAGACTGGAGGAAGAGAATAGCCACCCTAAACCAGACTGATAAGAGCAGTCCATCATAACAAGCCGCTAAAGATGATGCTAATTTTCATTGACTAGCACTCAGCCCTGTTTATCTTCAGGTAAGAGCCAAGGAGCCAAATAATCTAAGAGATAACAGCAAACCCCATCACCATTTCAAATGAGCATCTGGTTACTAATATCAAAAGCAAACCACCACCACCCCCCCCCTTCACCTTCTTCTGCTTCTGATCTACCACTCCCATCAGCTAATCTATGAAAAATGAGCCCATGTCATGAGGAACAGCTGATACAGAAGGCATCGAATAACAAACAATGCATGTGCCCAGAGCTGATGCACCTACACTTATCACTCTCAGCGAGATAATACAGAAGCCTTTTAATTATATCATCAAAGCAAGGGAGGAGGTACGAGGAGGGGGCTGGATGCAGACGGTTAAGTGTTAATGAACGCTGGGTTGGGTGGTTTATCAAAAGCCAAAAGAACAGTTATATATCTGAGAGGGTCACCCTTGAGATGAAAGTCCTCCTAACCAGCCACTGTTGGGAGCTCTTTAATGAGCAAGGAATGTCAACTGGGACCCCTCTAAGAATCACACCAATTACTAAATGAACTTCGGTTCAATCTAGCAAGCGTAATCAAGCACGAGTCATTAAAATACGTGGTGAAACTCCCCATTGGTGCTGCCACTATAGCGTCTATTATTGCCTGCGCTCCCATGCAAGGGAGGGGGCTGCTCCCAGTTGTAAGCTCCGTGTGTTATGTTAAGTGACGGCAGGTTTTAGCCCTAATGATGAGGCACGGAGGGCTCCCTGGCAGAAAGTCGGCAACGAGGAGGAGGCTCGGGGAGATCTGGGGAGAAGTCAGGGGAAGATCAGCAATTAAAAGAGCAGTTTCAAAGGACGCGAGCCGACGTGTAAAATTAGCTTCTATTTAGGATGTAATTCCACAAAATCCTGACTCAGGATGAGAGTGCATAAAGGTCTGCAAGAGTCCTTAGAAAGGTCCGTGCCCGTAATTCCTGACACGCCATTGTGAAATAATAAGCAGTACTAACAGGATTGAGGCATGCTTCATACGTGGCCTTGCTTTGAAAGCGGAGCCCCCCCCGAGCTTTTCTCTCCCTGATAACCTCCCTCAGGATTTCCTCCCTCAGGAAAAGCAACCGCTCATAGAGCAAACTTCCCTCGTTTCAAGGCAAAAAGACGGACAATTGTTTCAACTATAAACTAATTAAGCGAGATTACCACCAAGAGCTGGAGGTTCAAACCGGCCCTGCACTCCCACTGACAGTGCGATAATGCCAGGCTGGGGTCAAAATCATAAATCTGAAGGGAGCGCACACAATGCTCAAAGCCAAAAAGCCTCTCTACTAAGCATGGGATATTGCCACATTAACCTCACCACCTCACAAATAAACTGGCTGAGAAGGAGAAATCCCATGGCCTCTTTCCCTTTAACTTCATACAGCTGTTGACGGAAAATATGAAGGTCTTTAAATAAGCCCAAGGACCTGAGGCTGTCTGTACTTTAACACTAATCCAAGCAATGACACAATAAAAATCCACTCGTAGCTGCTATTAACCTGGCTCCTGAACCGATAGACCTGAATTACACCCACCATGGGCTCAGGGGATATTAGTTTGTCTTCCTCCTCATCCCTCCAAAAGAAGGAAACAAATAACAGCACATGGAGGGCAAGCTATGCATTCTGTCCTCATTTTTTTTTTTTTTCCTAATTAATTGCATGGAGCTCACATAGCCCATGCAGCCAAACAGTCTACCATGTTCTTCCTATCCTTCACACTAGGTACTGTATTCTTGTGCGAAGAAGTGTGCCACGCAGCTCAGACACACACTGCTCACCCCGGACTGCCTGCGTGGAGGCGGTGCTCTCACGTTGATACAAAGCCAGCCTAGGGATCAACACGGAGAGAGAAGTCTCACGGCAAAAACTGCCAGACCACCTTTAATGTCTCGGGCATTCCTACTTTTAAAGAAGGGGGGAGGGAAACAAACAAAAAAAAAAAAAATCCCTAAATTGCATTGCTCATTTACGGGACAGCTCTTGGCTGTAAACTCACTAATAATAAAAGAACACTGTTAGCGTTGGCTCTTCAAAAATCCCAGACACCTTATGACCTTAATTTTTTTTTACACAGTGCTTTTGGCCAAAAAGATCCCAAAGCACTTAGCCAGATGAATGTCCCCACTGTGTCCCAGGCTCCTTTGCCCACCAGTGAAATGCTGCCACCTCTGGGCTGAACCAGCAGCAGCTGGAGCGGCTCAGACTGAGACCCCCCCCTCCAAACCCCTGCGGCTGCAGGACCTCCAGCACCCCTCTGCTAGAGAGCTATAGAGGAGGGGGAACAGAGCTTAATTACTGCATGCTGCTACTGGGGTGGTTCAGTTCAGTCTGTGAGAGAGAGCTGCTGTGGAGAGGAAAAGGACACAGAAAAGCAATCACTGGAGATTTCAAGACAGCAGATGATACTATGAGGTTTCTTATAGCACACGGTGTGTGACCCCGACCTCAGTTTCCCAGCTCTGAGGTACCCTCTCACTGTTTCTCTTCATTCAGTTTTAAAACAACTTTATATACAAAGACAGGAAGGCAATATGCATTCTGGTCCCCTGAGGACCTGGCAAGGGGACACATGACATATTTGCAGCTGAATATCCATCCTCTAGTAACTTCCCACCAATCCACCCTCAGAGTCGCTGCTCGCGAATGGAAAGCACTTTCCAAATGAAAATGTTTTTATTGACATAGTGACCTAAGTTGCTTGAAAGCCTTCTGAATAATAAATATTTTCATTTAAAACCTTTGCCATGCGCCATTTTTCTTTGTTGCATTATATTATTAATACACCCATGAGACCGTAACACAAACTATAAACCTCATTCTGACAAAAACATGCTGAAAACTTTTTGGTAAAGGAACCGACTCCCCTTGAAACCCAAAGATTAAATCATTTCCTCTAGTAGAAAGAGTACAGGTTAGGAGTCAGAATTAGTATTTCTTTAAGGCCAGTAATGATCTACAACAAGCTCGTGGCACATCCCATAGAGTTGCTGTCATCACACCAACACTTTGCTGTTAACATCTCTCTGGACTTCAGCACTGGACAGTGAGGGTGCCAGTGGCTGTGCAGCTAACTCATCCAATCACCTTATATAAAATGGTTTTCTTCACCCCGATTCAGTTTCCCATATGAAAGTGAGGACAAGAGTAATTCCTCACCCACCCCAAGTTGGAAGAGTGCTCCCTGGAGGTGCGTGGTCACACCACTGAATGCAGGTGCATCACCCCGGGAGCACAGCAGACACAGCTGCTGGAGAGAGCATTTCCCTAAACTTTGTTCTGAGGATCTCTCCTCTGCCATACTGAGTGCTAACAGCTGTAGCAAATAACACAGAGGCCTGAGTTCCCCACAATACCCCTGCCCCTGGAAAAAGAGTTTGTGCAAATATTTTATACTAGACACTTTTATACCACATTCAAGTTTGCTAGAATACCCCAAAGGCTATGTTGAAACTGGGAGAGCAAAAGAGAGAGACCAAAATGATAATCAGTATGGAGTTGAGTGTGAACAGAAGAGAATACACTGTGAAGGAGGGCAAGGACTGCCAGAGACATTATTAATAGGTTTTACCCTTGAGCTCTGGCAGCTACTTGTTCTATACACAGAGGAAAAGGATTAATCAAGCCTTGCACGTAAAGGTTCTTTCTGTGGTCTGCCAAAATATTTAAAGCAGTATATACAAAATGTAAGCCTTATTATTATACACATTCAGTGTAATCATCTTATGCTACAGTTAAGGCTAGGATGACAATAAAGTAGGTTATTGTGCACTACAACCAATTCAATTCCAACACAACGGGACATGGCTTAGTCACTTGGTTCAGATCTGCTATTTGAGCTTATTTTTCTTATGCTGGCTAAACTGTGATTTAAGAGATTTAATCAAGCTTTGGGTACTGCTTTCTTTGCTAAAGAAGGGAAAAGGACTAAAAGTCTGCACCTGGCAACCCTAATCATTTCCAATTTTCAGCTTATTTTGCTTCCTGCATCGTGGAAATTCACCTTAGCAAATTGCTCCCTAAGATCACTAGAGCTGAAATGATGACAAGACATAAGAACAACAAGATTTAAGCAAACAACTGTAGCTGGAGGATTATACAAAGGCTACTGAAGAGCAGCAGCTCCTGCTGATCCCTCCTACACCAGCTCCCACAGGGCTGAGCAGCAGATATATGATATATTTTCTTAAATCAAATAATTACTGTAAATGCCTGGGAAATAGTGAAACTGAATACTAGGTCAAAGCTGTAGGTCACCAGCAATACACAGCTTAAATGCAGCAAGGCCACTATGAATTCTTTATGTCACTGGCCTAGACTTAAAGGCAAATGAAATGGTACCTGGAAGCATGATTAGCTGCTCCATAAGGCTCCAAAGACCTTCTGCATCTCCCAAGTGAGGTGGGTTCTACTTAGAATCTATGATGATATGCAAAATTTGGGGATTTAAGGGAAAGGCATACCTTTAGAGTACTAAAATAGTAAAAAAGAAATTCTCCCTTCTGCAACCTCAAATGGCAACTTAAAGCATAAGTAAAAAACACAAATCACCATAAGCATTATAAGGGTTTCCTTCTTACTTTACAGGATAAACTGAAGCTGTTACACATACCTTTGGGTTTCCCATTGAGAGTAGCCTTCCAGGTACCTCAAGAAAAAAACACTTACTTCTACAGCACCAGTTCAATAAAATGAAAAATCCCTCTTTTAACCTGCTACTGTGCAGAGGCCATATCTGACCACTCACCTTCCTTTGCTAGGATCTTCACTAGACAAGCAAATGGGTTCTTATGAGGGAAGCTGCATGGTTGTGAGTCTTACTTTAGAGGACACTTGTATTCAAAGCAGCTGACTTTCATGGGGCTGGAGAATTATCTGACAAGGCTGGAGAGGTGGGCCCAGGCCAACCTCATGAAATTCAACAAGGCCAAGTGTAAGGTCCTGCACCTGGGTCGGCACAATCCCAAGCACAACTCCAGGCTTGGTGGGGAATGGCTGACAGCAGCCCTGAGGAAAAGGACCTGGGGGTCTGGGGTGATGAAAAGCTCAACGTGAGGCTGCAGTGTGAGTGCAGCCCAGACAGCAACTGTGTGCTGGGCTGCAGCAAGAGCAGCTGTGGCCAGCAGGGCAAGGGAGAGGATTCTGCCCCTTTGCTCTGCTCTTCTCACCCCCCACCTGCAGCACTGTGTGCAGTTCTGGAGTCCCCAAAACAAGAAGGACATGGAACTGTTGGAGCAATCCCAGAGGAGGGCCACAAAGATGCTCAGAGGGCTGCAGTAGCTCTGCTATGAGGATAGGATGAGAGAGTTGGGGCTTTTCAGCCTGGAGAAGAGAAGGCTTCGAGAAGACCTTAAAGTAGCCTTCTAATATCTGAAGGGGAACTACAGGAGGGCTGGGGAGGGACTATTCACAAGGTCTTGTAATGACAGGACGAGGGGGAATGGGTTTAAATTGGCAGAGGGGAGATTTAAATGGGATGTTAGGAGGAAGTTCTTCACAGTGAGGGTGGTGAGACACTGTCACAGGTTGCCCAGGGAGGTTGTGGCTGCTCCCTGGCTGGAGGTGTTCAAGGCCAGGTTGGATGAGGCCTTGAGTGACCTGTTCTAGTGGGAGCCTACGGCAGGTGTTTGGAACTGGATGATCTTTGAGGTCCTTTCCAACCTAAGCCATTCTAAGTGTCCAACAAAAAAAATCATCAGGGATAGAAGAGAGAGAGAAGAGAAGAAAGAGCAATACATGCTAAGTTTTAGACAAAGCGGCATCTGGATCCCATCCAACACTTACTGTCCAGAAAGCAAGAAAACACGAGCTTTGAAACCAAAGATGGGTAAAAGTCCAGTGTTAAAGTACCAAAACCTACCAAAATTCAGCCCATGTAGGATGTCTTCCGCAGTATATCTAGCAATGCTTATTTCCATCACCTGTTACGTGAATTATCTCTGGCTTGTGATCCTTGAGAGTCTGTAACTTCTTCAGCTGATACCTTAACCTGTGTTTCCTTTTCATTTCCCACTGGAACCTACTGCTTCTACCTCACTTCTGATGCACAATAAGCTTTTACAGTTGTATCTGCTCAAATCTCCACTCCATTGAAACCTGAACACTTCAGCATTTGGCAACACAGGAACCACACTTCACCCTGACAAGATCCCAACAACTCCAGGTATTAGATACTTAACCAGGCAATGAAAACAGCTTTATCTCATGCATAAATTAAAGTGGGCACAGAACCTGCCTCTGCTGCCACCGCAGAGGGCAGTCTGGCAGTGACTGCCAGGACACAGGCTACTCTCCATCTCAGCAATGCTGAATGGGTACATAGGAGACAAATACATTGTAGAGGAAAGTACACTAAGGTATTAGCTCTCAGATTTGATGAATCTTGCTTCTCTACAGAAAAATAGGAGGGGTTTCCCAACTTGGCTACACTGAAGTAATGACGGAGCCTGTGTATTCAGATATATCCTTAGAGGCATGACAGCCTGGATTTAGGTAATGCCAATCTTGAGCTACAAGATTTCGGGACACAGAGAGCTGCTAGGGCTTGGGACATCATTAGCATTAGAGTACAGCCCAATTCTGCAGTGAAAGGATACCTCAAGTCATAGGAACACTGCACAAGAAACACAGAGATGCTTGTGCTCTTTTATAGTTTAAGAGAACCTACACTGTTCAGTTTGTCAGCCAATATTTTGACAATATGAGTAAGAGCTTCAGTACAACAAAGCTTTAAGTTTAAAAAATGTAGCATTGTGTTTTCAGAGTGACAGCAGAATTTACAAAGCAAAGCACGGCTGAATGCAGACCGAAGCTACTTGCACACATTTCGTGTCTTTTCAACAGAATAACACCATGGGCTGATGAATATAAGTATCAGGAAAAATGAAGGAATGAAGACAAGATACACAAAATTCGTCACTACCACAAGAAGAGGTTAACATCCACCCAAACTCCAAATCTGCATTTTTTTTAAACAAATAACTGCAGTGGTTACAACCACCCTGGATTAGTCTCTGGTTAGATCAGATTACTCATGATTTTAAATTTCCAGATTTGTTAATTGCTACAGCAGAAGTTGTTGCTTCATATTACTGTAAGAAAGTGAGCCTACAGCTAACATGCTTTGGGGAGGACACTCAAGTTGGAGCACTGCAGCATTAAACCTAACAACAAAACTAGACTTAGCACTGAGGACACATGAATTTCCAAAAATCCTTCTTGTCTTTCACCTATTACTGACCTGAATAATAGCTTAATGTTGGGTAGGAGGAATTTCCCACCTTTTTGAATAGTGATAATACCTCAATTAGAATATTGCAGAGAAGAAAATCCTGGCAAATCCAATTGCAGTGAGATGGTGCTTTGAGCAGTAAGTTAAATTCCTTCACTGGGATCAAGGCTGCTGATCTGCACAGCCCAGTGTGTGCCAACTCAGCTCAGACAGTAGGTGGGAGCTGCCTTTATGGCAAGTAGTAGACAGTCATTGTTCACTTTTAAAATCCAAACAAAATGTTCTGGAAGAAAAAAGGTGTCTGGACAGCTAATACAATATTGCTTAATTGTTTTGGCCAAAATTAGCCAGCATTTTATTTCTGTGATAAGGAGACATCAGCACACTGCTTGTCAGGAGACAGTTTCAGCAATGAATCTAAACTTTAGTGGTCCCTAATAACAAAAACAGTAGCAGAGAAACTTTTTCACTGCTGATCACAAGCTGGTACTGAAAAGCAAGAGAGAAGACAGCAACTGAACCCTCTGTGGCTTGTGCCACCTGGGGCAGCAAGTTAAACCTCACAGCCTCAAAGCAATAAATTGGCTATGGCAAGTAACAGAGTTCAAATGCCTCTCTAATTTGCTCTTAGTCAAGAAGCTCATTGTGCAAAGACCAGAATGGCAACAAAGCCAATCCTTTTCCTTTACAAGGCTAAACCCATGGTAGGACAGTTTCCTCATCCTGAAATGCTTAGCCTAACAGAAATAAAAAGCAAATGGATGGTGGGTGACCTGAAGATGATCATTTACAATTTTATGGCAACCTCAGATACTATTAAAACAAAACAACTTCTATTCCCTTCTTGCTTGGCATAGATTTGGACTATTCCATCTGTGGTTGTGGACTGTTTTAGTATTATCCAACTGCATAAACGAAACTAGTGTCAAAATTAAGTTTTAAATGGCTTGAGGTTTATAGGAATTAAAGAAGGAAAAATTAAATTTGAAACTCTTCTTGTTTACTAGCACTAATTAAATATGCCAGATTTCTGGGCAAGCTTCCTAGCCTGTGGCTACTATGTTACTGGCTTGTAAAACAGTCAACAAGTACATGAGTACAAAGCACAAATACAATAACAGAGATTTCGTGTACAGTCCTGCCCTTGCTTTATAAAGAAAAAATATATTAGAAACAATCTGTAACTGTAAAGACCTGTGCTAACCCTCTAGACTATATTACTAGTACAAAAAAAAAAAAATAAAGTGCCAAGTCTACAATGGTTTTGCTGAGAACAGTTTGGGAAAAAAAAATCAGAGAGAGGTAAGAAGCAATAAGCACAATCAAAATGAACAGGAAGCCTTAACAGCCCAGTTTACTTCTAAAAATCCCATGCTTCTGGGCTCTGCTCTCAAAGTAATTTGCTATTAAAAATAAAAGGTTTTGTTTGGTTTTTTTTTTTTTTTTGCATTTTAACAGAAGCAGGTCTGGTTATTCACGCTACAGAAGCTGCACTCCCCACACACAGCAGATTTTATTCTTACATTTCAATTAACTAGAGAATAGGTTTACTCTGAAGAGCTGGAATTTCACATCTAATGGGAGCATATCCACATCTAGCCATATCCATAACTGTACAGCCCACTTAGACTCTAAACTTTTAAGACAGGCAGCATCTTGGCATTCTGCATTTTAAAGGAGCAAGCACAATGAGCTCACAGTCTGTATGAGGAAGCTAGAAATCAGCCAAGAAAGAGCAAACTAAAGCCAACTTCAGATAAAAGGAGCCTCTGGAGGCTGCTGCTCACAGCACACAGGTGAAATGAAACAGGATAAAATGCAATGATAGCTGCATCATCCCCAGTAGGTAGGGGCGGAAGGCGAGACAGTAAAATCCCACTGTGTGCTGGTTGGAACTAACTGGAGGATTTGAATGAGGAATTAGACTATAGGCTGAGAGAGGAAAGCACTGATGATACTACTTCACTCATAACTTCACTGAGAAAGAAAAAAAAATTGTTTAAGAGCTGTAACCCAAATATAGATAAGTGAGACTGCTTCAGACCGCTCTGGGACTGTGGTAGCTCTTGCATGGCTCCTTTCTCTCTGCCTTCTGTAGCTGATTCTGAGTAATTCCACTAACTTCTTTCCTGTTGCTAACCCCTCTGGCTGATCTACCTTCGCCTATCTGCTGCATGAAACAGATGGTGAGATAAGACTGGGGAAGGGGGGGAAGGTGGTAAAGGTGGTTAGAAACCCCTCTTAGGGATTTTGATCTCTGGGAGGGCTGTGGTGTTTCTGTATTACCTTATTTACTGTATATAGCTGTAAATATCTCTTAGATATTGTAAATATCTGCTTGTATATTGTGCATAGCTGTAAATATAAAGCTTCATTTATTAACTTTCCAGCCCACTGAGTCCCAGCCTGGGTTATTTCAAAGTGGGGAGGGTGGGGGGCAGATAACTGCTAAACCACCACACACTGGCATTAACGCTGTTTGTTCTTTGCACATCCTTCTTTCAGGAAAAGCTCCCAGTTTACCTTCTGTGGCTGTATATTGTGCATAGCTGTAAACATAAAGCTTCATTTATTAACTTCCAGCCCACTAAGTCCCAGCCTGGGTTATTTCAAACTGGGGGGGTAGGGGGCAGATAACTGCTAAACCACCACACGCTGGCATTAACGCTGTTTGTTCTTTGCACATCCTTCTTTCAGGAAAAGCTCCCAATTTACCTTCCATGGCTGTATATTGTGCATAGATGCAAATATAGAGCTTCATTTATTAACTTCCAGCCCACTAAGTCCCAGCCTGGGTTATTTCAAACTGGGGGGGTAGGGGGCAGATAACTGCTAAACCACCACACGCTGGCATTAACGCTGTTTGTTCTTTGCACATCCTTCTTTCAGGAAAAGCTCCCAATTTACCCTCTGTGGCCGAAGCAGCCATTTCTACAGAAGCAACAAACAACTGGGTGAAGAAGCACTTGAGAACAATTTGCTGCCTTGACTGCTTCTTTAAATGAACAGCCTTTCACAGCAACCCCCATCAATGTGTGCACCCACCGTACAGTAGCCTCGCTCAGCTTTAAGGAAACCAGGAATTATGCTTCAATTAAAAAAAATTTAAAAAAAAAAAAAAAACAA
>VWZI01007939.1:104728-175539 GCA_013396835.1 Psilopogon haemacephalus | reverse complement strand
GCAACATGCTGAATACATACTAAGGCTGTAAAAAAAATTAAATAAAAAAAATTAAAAAAAAAAAAAAGTCACCTCTCCCCTAGCCACTCAGAGGAACTTTTAGATCACAGAGATTACATTCAGATGAATTGGGGTAAATACGTCACAAAACCAGCTGGTGACGGCTATACTTGCCACCAGCTCTGTGAAATAAACTGATTCACAGCACTGCTGAAAAACACACAGTGGCAGCTGTATTAAAGCATCAAGGCATCCTTCTACAATGAACAGAGCATTTGTCAACTTTTCAAGACCTAAGCCTGAGTGTGAGCAACAAGGAGATTCAACTTCAGTGTTGTCCAACCTGATGACTCATCCAGAGCACTGCACTTACCAAGTCACATGGACTCAGGGGTGTCCAAGCAATACAGTCATCCCTTCCTCCTCTGAAAAGTAAAACCAAGCCATGGGCTCAATTTGCTGGTCTGAGCCCACAGCAGGCAGACAAATGACTAATGTCAATCTGCACAACATACATTTACTGCCTATTAGGAACCAAACGCTGAGCCTCAGCGCTCTCTGTTTTGAGTTTTAAGTGTGCTCTAACGCTGGCAAGAACCTTGTGGTAAAATTAAACCTGTTACCACCAAGTCTTTCTATAACTACATTCAACAGAAGTTCCTGCTAATATTCCAGATTCTAAACTTCACCATTTCTTACCTGAACAGGTGACAAGACACAGATGGCATCACCTTTCTTTTATAAATAGAACCTTGAGTACTGCATTGTTTTGGGCTGCGCAGTTTAAGAGGGACAGAGAGCCCAACGGAGGGCTACGCGGATGATTAGGGGACTGGAGCACTGCCTGATGAAGAGAGGTTGAGGAACCTGAGGCTTTTTAGTCTGGAGAAGACTTAGAGGGGATTTAATAAATGTTTATAAATATCTGAGGGTTGGGTGTCAGGAAGTTGGGGGCAGGCTCTGCTCAATTGCTCCCGGGGACAGGACAAGGAGCAATGGATATAAGCTGCAGCACAAGAGGTTCCACCCCAACACAAGGGGGAACTTCTTTACAGTAAGGGTCATGGAGCACTGGAACAGGCTCCCCAGAGAGGCTGTGGAGTCTCCTTCTCTGGAGACTTTCAAGGCCTGTCTGAATGTGTTCCTCTGTGACCTGAGCTAGATTGTCTGGTCCTGCTCTGGCAGGGGGATTGAACTCGATAGTCTCTTTGTGTCACTTCCATCCTGTGATCCTGTGACACACTGTACACTCATTTCAACACCCCCCCCCTAAAGAACGAATAAATAACAATGCTCCAGCAGAACACAACAGAATCTCATGGAAGCAACAGTATTAAAAATCAGAAATATCACTAAGTTATTTAAAATAGAGGCACTGTCTGACTGCTTTGATTGTATGTTCACGATTACTGTTGAAGCATAACATATGAAAGTACCAAATTAAAATGCTTTCCATATATTTGGCTACATCCATTCTAGAAACAATAAGCATGTTAAAAATACTCTGTTTCTGAAGTTGAAGACTATGCTCATCCCAGCATATTTACAGGAAAGGCAGAGCAAGGTAAGGAAAGTGTAAGAGCATAATAAAAGAGTAAGCTTTTTTTTTCTTTTCCAAGGGGCAAAGCTACTCAGCAAACTGAGAAACACCTAAACAGGTATGCAAGACCTCCAAGGGCATCTCGAGAGCATCTACTTCCAACTCGTGGCTCAAATAACTACTCACAGGCCTGTGTTTCTTTCTGAAATGTTCAGCAAAATCCTCTTTTGGACAGAAATGTGATTAAAGCTGCAGCAACATTTTTAAAGTGTGGTTATAGTCTGAGAAGTTAGTATGTAAAAATCACACCCTCTTATTCACTAGACCTAGTTCCCCTGTTTTAATTCAGAGTCAGATCCGCTTGCTTTACTGGCTAAAATAACTTTTTACAGCTTTCTAAATTCCTCCTAGTACTGCAAAACCAATTGAGTTCTGGAAGGGGGAACCAGATTCTTTTCTGTCTTGTGCATCTGCAAAAGGATCATTACCTAAATCAACACATGCAGTTTCTATTTTTGTGATGGAGAAGCCAAAAAGAAGCAGATCTTTTCTTCTGGATGCTAGTGAGAAAAAAAAAAAAAATTATGAAAGGAGCAGATCTACAATAACTGCAGGACCAGCTCTGGACTGGGAAGAAATGAAGATCTACACATCACCCTCTAAATGTTACATTTCAGAGAATGAAAACGAACAAACAAACAAATAAACAAATAACCAAATAAATATCCAACATCTTTCCATGGCATTCCTCAAAACATTTCTTGAATGCAAAGGAAACTCAGTAGCAGAAAGTGAGAATCAACAGAGGAACAGCATGATACACATATATTCAGCAGGTAGAAGACAGCTGAGCTCAGCAAGGAATTCTTGCTGGACCAGGAGCTCCCTGGTCTGCCCTGAGTCGCTCCTCCGGATTTTCCTACTGCGTTAGGTTATTGCACACCTCCCTGCTTCCTTGCCAGTGGCAGTGCTTGTGGGCACCACTGCCTAATGCACAAAGTAAAAAGAACCAAGTTATCAAAGCCCTGCTGTTCAAGCAGTAACATAACTAATTTTGACACATGTGGCTTGTGAAGTGCTTGAGCACACTTCCAGATCCGGGTAAGCTGGAGGTGACAGACCCCTTCACTGGATCTAGAAAAGGACATCTGCCCACGATGTAAGTTTAGGATGCTTTACACAGTGCTGCATCTGCCTATACCAGTGTCATTCCCAGCCTGTCTCATGAAGTAGATTTCAAAAGAAAAAAAAAAAAAAGTTCAAAAGAACCATCACAGGTCTGGCAGAGTTATCTCAGAGATGCCAATTCCCCCCAATGCAAGCAGTTTCAGAAAACAGAAACACTGAAGAAGGTTTGCAGTGTGTTTATATATGATCCACTTAAAACAAATTATCAGCAGGAAATAAAAAAAAAAAAAAAAAGAAGAAGAAAAAAAGGAAGATGATATCCCAAGGCAACAGAAAGGAAATCAAGTGTATCAAAACTACTCCTGAACTCCCATTACCTACCAACTTGGCAACACTGCCATTTAAGATTATACTATGCCGTTCATTTCTACTCTCATGATGCAAGGAGAAAGGAAGAAAAACTCCCCCACCTTACCCTCCCCCCCCCCTTTTTTTTTTATTAAAATATCTTAAAAACAGATCTGTATTGTTACTTCAAGGCTAGTAATGTTAGTACTGTATATATTTATAGATGAGGTATTCCTTTTTGTCTGAAGGACATGAGGTAATAAGTAGCTGGAATTGTCACAGTGATTTATTAACATATTCTCTAAGAGAAGCCCTGCACCTGCATCTGTGCAGACAGAACACCCACGAAGGCTGAACTCACCCTTACACAGCCCACAAGATCTTAAAAGGAAACGCTCCAAATTTAGACCTGCTCCAACAGGTGTCTTTTACTGTCTCACTTTGCATGACCATAAATATCAGAGGTGGAGCAAAAAGCTTCCCCCATCCATTGTAATCGTGCTTTGAAAACAAATACTTTTGCCCCCTCTGAAAGCCAAGGCAGCAGCTATGGAATTCTCATCATTTCCTCACTCCTTCATCCTGCCAAGACCCAAGTCAGCAAGATGTCACCGGCAAAACCAAGCTCCAGGATGAGCACATAACTTTTTTTTTTTTTCTCCTTCAAAGGGCCCAAAGCTAGTTCTGAAACTTCCCCAAACTGTACTTCTTTCATTCTAGTATCTCATCTTGCAGCTATTTGCCAAAGTGAATGACACACACGGGCAGTTCATGGCTTTTTATAAGCTCTCATTACCCAAACAGGGAACCATTTCCTTGAAATGCTTTCCCCAGCAGCAGCAATCTCTCTCTAGGCACCGCAACTAACTTTTGTTTCCTGGACCATCCAAAATATGCCTGCCTGGATGTATTTGATACTGTTTTGCACTTGTTTACTGGAGGGAGGACAATACCTGAGGGACTTGTCATCAGGTCATCAGAGTGATTAACAGCACAGGGAGAGAGAAAAAAAAAAAGGACAATTTTAACAGCTGAATGGAAAGCTTTGCCAGATTCGTTCTGGCAAGCAGAGGAGCAAAACCCTGACTTCTTCCTAACTTTCTTTCTGTGGTGTAACAAGGAGAGACATTCAGAAAACCAAAATAGCTATCCACAGCTCACAAAACCCCCAAAATAGATCAAAACAACAAATGTGGAGAAGCAATTCTAACCCAGCTGAGAAAGAGAATTAGAGGTTACACCGTGGACTTAAAAATCCTAGTAAAATGTTTCGTTCTGTAACACTTCCATTATTACAAAACGTCTGAGTCAAAAGCAAATAAATATTTAATACTCAACAGGTACTCAGGAGAATGTGTGTTTTCCCTTGTCCCTCCCCACCAGCTGCTCTTTTATGGCAGGAAAGTGAAGAGCGTGAAATCCAATGATAGGAAAAAGGCAAAGGTCAGGAAAAAGGTTTTTCTTCAAGGATTTGAATTAGCGTTCTACAGCTTTGGATGTTTTGTCAACACAACTTCCCTCCTGTGAGGAGGGGAAGCCAAAGGTCCTTTGAACCATTTCTGCACGGGATCTAGATTTTTACCAGTAACAAGATTCCTAGCTTTAAAGCAAAGTTCATCTTCCCTCTTCTCATTCCTTTCACCACTCCCTCCCCGTCCCTCCTCCATCCTTTCCTCCTAAAGGGAGAGGAAAAAAAGAAAATANGGATCTGAAGAGCAAAACTAGAACTCCTCTGGTGCTTGAGTTCACTTAACAAGACCATTACAGCCCTTCAAAGGGACCATTAAAAGCAAAACAAACAAAAGCAACACCCTCAAAATGTCTATTGTATTTCAGGGAAGAACAAATGAGCGTACTGGAAATTCTCCCATCTTGCCACAAAGTCTGTTATTTCATCCAAACAAAGTCCAGAGATCAAGAAACGGCCAACATGGTAGCTGAAAGTCAGTCAAGCGATCCATGAAGAAAACGAGATTGGGCTTGCTCTTTTTTTTTCTTTCCCCTCCTTGCCCTACTATGATGTATTAAAAAAAAAAGAAAAGGAGACTTCAAAGATTGTTTTAAGCCTCGCTTTTGTTTCTCACATGAGAAACTCACAGCTTGAGCAGGTCTAGACAACCCAGTGGTTAAAACATCAGGAGCTGCCAACACTTTGTCTTCCTAGAGCTCCCACAGTTTTTTGCTAACCTGGAATTGCCTCATTTGAAAATATCTGACAATTTCCATACGCTATTTTGCTTCCCCCAGAGCTTCTCCAAGATGGCAGCTGTAAAATGGAGACAGCGCAGGAGCATCCAATACAGTTTGAGACGTCAGAGGCTTACCCCAGTGGCTCAATACTTCTGCCCGATGCTTCAGAGCATTTTTTTTTTCTTTCTTCTTTATTAACACTTAGGTCTTCTCTCTTTGTGCTTCTAGACTATGCCATCATGTATGGGCTTTACTTGGAGGGTGACTAATGCTTGACGTTGTTTGTCATAGCTGTGCGTAGGGAAATGTAAGACAGACAGGGAGCGGGACAGATTTTTATCCCATCTGTGCACTTATCCCCAACACCACGTTAACCAAATCCCAAACAGATAGGCTCAAGAAGATCTGAAGACAGTGCAACTGAACAGGTGTTCCTGAAGGCAAAGCTAGGCTTGCAGGATAAAGCCTGATTAATTTAGCTACAGGGTAACAAGAATGAGAATCCTCTGGTTGGACGAACCTGTAAAATCAGAGGTCAACCAAGATCACACGTTACAGCAGTTTCTAGGTCATTATACCACAGTCACCAGCTAGCACTAGGAGGAAGTAATATTCCTCCTTAACCCAAAATAGATCCATTAGTCTTTGCTTGTGCAAAAACACAGACTGCAACAGTGCTGAACTTCCTACACTATGCAGATCAACTGCTGTGTATGCAGGCACAGAAGACTTGCTGGAAGCCTGGTCCCTGCCATTACCAAGAAAACACGAGGAAAGAGAAAGTTGGGACAGGCTTTTTCCATCACAGCAGTTAACAGGGCTCACTCTTGACCACCTCCCTCCTGAGGTAATCTTCAAACACAGGTAAAGATGGGTCCTCTTTCCATGGGCACACAGCACCTCCATTACATCTGGCAGCAGAACGTGGAAGGAAAGATCACATCTCACTGCGGCCTACAACCCACATCAGATGCATTTTCACAGAAGAGATTTATCTGAGACCAGACCCCAGATATCCACGTCCTTGACTTAAAAGGTCCACATGGATGAATTTCCCAGCTTTCAGATGACTGTCCCACAGGTGTCTAATCTTGCAGTGGTGAAAGTCTGTCAAGCAGTCTAAAGCAGTCTACAAAGGCAGGCCTCTCAAGGGGTGAGTAGAGCTTTTCCACAGAACATGTCAGAAAATACATGTCAAAGAAAACTCAAATCACTGTACAGAGAAGTGTAAAGAGCAACAAGCCATCTTTCCTTCTACTAATGGATATGAATTGTGTTGTGGAGCTATTCTGGCATATTTAATAAATTCATTCAAGTCTCTAGTGCAGTTTAATGGTGGATATGACCTGGATTCTCTAATGAATCTTCCTGAGCCTGGAAAAACAGCTGAAGTTTTGTGTCTCATATAGAGATGAGTGTATTGAAATTTCAGATACTCTATAAATCCATCTGGGTCTCAGCCAATGAGTCTAGTATAGGATATGATCCTACACTTCTGAGTCTCTGACCCTAAAATGTATCTGAACTATAGTAATAGTAGTATCAGACATGCCTAACAATTGGTTTTAATGATGTAATGAATAATGCAGTACTGCTCCATGGATATTGCAAAAGCTGCTCTTCCTCTTCCCTTCTCATCCTGCTTCATCTTTAACTGTCTCTCCTAGTCCACAGTTGTCTTGCCCCATCCCGAGTTCAATTTCTATTACAAGGACTCATAAGCTTACTTCTGAAGGATGGATCTTTTAATGACAAGTTCTTCATCCAAGTCAGCTTCGTTAGCCATGAAGAGCAATCTTTTTCCTGTGTCATCCACTCCAATGAAGTCACGCTGCTCCACTGAAGTAGAAAATCAAAAGACAATCATTACATAAGGCTACCTTAATGCAGACTGGAAAGAAAAAGGGGACCACCAACCACACCCCCCCCAAAAAAGTGAAATATCAGAGTAACCCAACAAATCACTGAATTTATGAAGTTACCCACAATATTTATTAAGTTCTTTTTAGTCAGGATGGCTGACAGGCATTGTGACATTCAAAACACTGGGGTATGAGCTTTTTGTATCCTTTTAATGGAGGTGCCAGCTACAGGCCCTGACATGTGACACTCAACTTTGAGTTGTGCTTTCCTTCTCTCTCTATTAAAAAAAACCAAACACCCAAAGCAAACAAAAAAAACCCCCACTATCTGAATTTATGTAACAACAAACACAAATCATGGAGAAGGAAATTAAAAATCCAGCTGCTTCCTCCTCATCGTAACATGTTCAACGCTTGTGCTGGTTTGAACTAATTGGAGGATTTGAGTGAGAAAATTAGACTATAGGCTGAGAGAGGGAAACTGATGATGCTACTTCCCTCAGAGATCTACTAAGAAAGAAAAAAAAAACTTGTTTTAAGAGTTGTAACACAAATACAGATAAGTCAGACTGCTCCAGGCCTCTCTGGGCTGTGGCTGCTTTTCTTGCATGGCTCCTTTGTCCCTGCCTTTTGTAGCAGATTCTTAATAATTCTACTAACTTCTTTTCCTACTACTAACCCCCTGGCCGATCTACTTTCACCTATCTGCTGCATCAACAGATGGTGAGATAATACTGGGGAAGGGAGAAAGGTGGTAGGGGTGGTTAGAAACCCCTCTTAGGGATTTTGATCTCTGGGAAGGGTGTGGTGTTTCTGTATTACCTTTTCACTGTATATATCTGTAAATATCTGTTATACACTGTAAATATTTGCTTGTATATTGTGCATAGCTGTAAATATAAAGCTTCATTTATCAACTTCCAGCTTTCTGAGTCCTAGCCTGGGTTATATCAAAGGGTGGGGGGGGCAGGTAACTGCTAAACCACCACAACGCTACAACTAGGTGGTCTGGAGAGGATTATGGTTTCCACTTTGCAACTGACCCCTTATTTTAGATAAATACTGATAGCAATAGAGAAACCTAAATTACATACACAAACACACATGAAAGTATACATAGTCTAGGACTCCCACCACTGATGTTTCTGGTTAACTTGGTTTAGATGCCTATTTATAAAACTGCCAACCAAGAGAGTACCTAATAGTCACATATACTATTGTGACAACTCCCATCTCCTGTAATCAGTGACTTGCATCAACAGTGACTTTGGTCTACTGAAATGTAAAACATTTGGTTCTGAACAGTTTTCTACAACATCCAAATACGGTGATGGCAGGTTACTCTAACTTGCACTTCGTAGTATGAGCCACTACTCTGGTGGCAACCATACACTGATCTTTACAGGAACACAGAAGAATGCCATGGTACAATTTTACAAAACCCCACTTTTCACCCACTAAATAATAGTATCTTGAGCCAAACTGGCAAATATTCAATCTCCTGAGCTCTAAAACTTTAACCACACTGGAGTAACAGCATGCTGTATAAGTAGTTAATTCTCTGTGATCTTTTCCTGGTCAAACTATTTTTAACCCTATTTTTTCCCAGTTCAGCCCCATCCCTTTATTTATTTTTGTTTTTTCTTTCAGAGTTACCATAGCAATAACCACTATCAAAATACAGTCAAACATGCAGCTGTTGAAAGTTCTCCTCTTGGCAGTCTTTGATCCAAACGATCAAGCATACCCTCTTTAGAAATCTCCCCATCCCTTCCCAGAAATTAATCATATGGCAAAGAAGTACAAAAATAGGCCTGAACTTGCAACACTATGACAAATGAAGTACTAGAATAAAGCTCCCTCGCTGTAAATGGCTGTAAACTCATCTTGAAAACAGTACTGATTCTCATACTAAGAAGGGTGATGAAATTTCAGAGTTGGGGCTAATCAGCCATCACCACTGCCACCTAACTGGGGTCTCCTGCCAAGCTAAAAACACAACAGTTACCAATCCTCCTCCATAAAGGTCCCAACCAATACTTCTCTCAAAGTTCGTGTTGTGGCTGCCCTTCCTCTGACTGTTCCTGCAGTAACATAACACACTGTGACTGCAAAGCTCTATGCAGTAAGAAACAGGGAAAACCAAAACAAAACCCATAGCTTCATTGAAGACAGGACCAGGTACGTGACTGCCACCAAACCAGCTAGGTAAGAAAAAGGCAGTGAAAACATGTGAGAGTCCTGTGCGTTTTTAGCAGCAGAGGTCAAGTCAGGTTTTCCTAGGCACACTGGCAATAAATAGCATTACTTTGGTAATTTAGAAAAGACAAAACTTATTACTAAAAATCAATTGCCTAGAGACACAAGAGTGCTGCTTCAAATCACATTGGGGTTGGACTGAATGATCCTGGAGGTCTCTTCCAACTCGGCCTATTCTAGTCTACATTTAGTGGAGAAAAGTAAGAATGAATATATATGAAGACTATAAATCCCTGCAAGGGATGAATATATATGAAGATTATAAAATCCCTGCAAGGAAAAGCATGAGAAAATTCTCAAAGCTGCTGTGATGCTACCTAAAAAAAAAATAAAAATTGTTACAAGGATAAAAATGGAACACAGGATTTGTTTTACCTCCTTGCTACGCATGAATAAGAATTTGGCATAGCTGTTGCAAATTTATTAACTACTGCAGAAATTAGATGCAACTCTAAGTGCTGTAATGACCTAAAAAAACCATTAAGTCGTAAGAGAAAGGAAAATGAACAACTCAGTGACGAGAAGAAATAATTTGCAGCAAGATTTTCTGAAATGCTTTAAGATCAAATATAATTAATTGACAGTTGTGAAAAAGACACCTTTGTTGAAGACTCAGTATCCACACCCTTTGAGTCAAAGGGAGAGAATTCACACGATGCAGCCTGCAAGACCACCAAGAGGTCTTCTGGCAAACACAGGGAATACCAGTGATGACATGCCTGCTGCTTTCAAGACAAGAAAAACAAGCAGAAAAGAGTCACCATCTTTTCTGCCTTTCTTTATACACAGAAAGGTTCAGACACTGTTTTCCACTCAGTCCCTCGCAGGTCATCTTTAAGCACATGGCTCCATTCTTGGGTGTCTGAATTCCTGACACTCTCCATTTATTTGGGTTACTATCAATTGCGAGCACACTTTGTGGGTTTTGGCTTTCTTTTGGGTTTTATTGCCATGCCTCTTATTAATCAATTTTAAAAGCTACTGAGGTTATAAAAGTCAATATATGATCCTCTAAACAGAAAAGCAAACAAACTTCACCCTGTAACTTGCTGCTTAGTTGTGTCAAGCATTTCAGGAAGCCATCAGTATGAATTTATAGCATGAATTTGTTTTAAGCAGCTGATTTTGAAATTGTTCCTTATATTATCAACACAAATTTATAGCATGAACTAGTTTTAAGCAGATAATTTTGAAACCGTTCCTTATATTATCAACATGAATCTATAGCATGAACTAGTTTTAAGCAGATTTTTTAATTGTTCCTTATATTATCAATATGGATTTATAGCACAAACTACTTTTAAGCAGATAATTTTGAAATTGTTCCTTATATTATCCATATGAATTTATAGCACGAATTGGTTTTAAGCAGGTAATTTTGAAATTGTTCCAAAAAATATCAATATGAATTTATAGCACAAATTGGTTTTAAGCAGGTAATTTTGAAACTGTTCCTTATATTATCAACATGAATTTATAGCACAAATGGGTTTTAAGCAGGTAATTTTGAAATTGTTCTTTATATTATCAATATGAATTTATAGCACAAATTGGTTTTAAGCAGGTAATTTTGAAACTGTTCCTTATATTATCAACATGAATTTATAGCACAAATGGGTTTTAAGCAGGTAATTTTGAAATTGTTCTTTATATTATCAATATGAATTTATAGCACAAACTAGTTTGAAGCAGGTAATTTTGAAACTGTTCCTTATATTATCAATATGAATTTATAGCACAAATTGGTTTTAAGCAGGTAATTTTGAAACTGTTCCTTATATTATCAACATGAATTTATAGCACAAATTGGTTTTAAGCAGATAATTTTGAAATTGTTCCTTATATTACAATCCTTGAACATTAAAAAAATACCCTGAAAGCAAGAATTTTGTAGTTAAGAATCTTGCTGCTGCTCCTCAAATCTGAATGCATTTTTAGGAGCAATGAAATTATAAATAAAATTTGGAAATGTATGTAGTGGCTCATCAGGACTGAGGATCCATTTCCCTTTCAAGTTCCTAACACTTGAGCAGTACAGTGCAAGTACACAGAAATACACATGTCAACATTTAGAAAAAGAGGTCACTGTGCCACATACTATGAAGAGTGTGCAGTTCTGGAGCCCCCAACACAAGAAGGACATCGAATTGTTGGAGCGAGTCCAGAGGAGGCCATGAAGATGCTCAGAGGGCTGCAGCAGCTCTGCTATGAGGACAGGCTGATAGAGTTGGGGCTCTGCAGCCCAGAGAAGAGAAGGCTTCAAGGAAACCTTATAGTAGCCTTCCAGTACCTGAAAAGGTTGAGGAGGGACTATTTACAAGGTCTTATAATGACAGGATGAGGGGTAATGGGTTTAAACTGGCAGAGGGGAGATTTAAATTGGATGTTAGGAGGAAGTTCTTTCCAGTGAGGGTGGTGAGACACTGGCACAGGTTGCCCAGGGAGGTTCTGGCTGCTCCCTGCCTGGAGGTGTTCAAGGCCAGGTTGAATGAGGCCTTGGAGTGACCTGTTCTAGTGGGAGGTGTCCCTGCCTATGGTGGGGGGTTGGAACTGGCTGATCTTTGAGGTCCCTTCCAAGCTAAACCATCCTACGATTCTAAGAGCTGCCTAACACACTGCTTGTTAATATCTTGTCTTCAGTTGCCTATAAGCTTCATCAAGTTTCAATTGTGTGGGATGAAATTTCCAATGCCTGCCTTAAAAGGAACATTTGGAAAATTTCAGCAAAAACAGTTCAACTGCTTCTAAGGCTAAAGACAGTGTAGGGGGGAATTAAAATTAAAAAAAAAAAAAAAAGAAAGAAAAGAAAAGAAAGAAAGAAAGGTTAGGTGTCTATTTCCTTGGAAAGCTCTGATATTCCAGTTCTTTAGAGAAGAAGCATGACATTCAGTAAGCTCTGCTGACCTGTGTCAGGATGTACTTTTTGCCATTTGACTGCGTTATCAATGTTTGAAACACTGCAATTTCATGTGCTCTTGCAAGACTTATATTTTTGCTGCCAAAAAGCCCTGGACATTTTATACTAAAGGAAAGGTTGCTTGAATTCCTCACCTCCTGGAACTGATCAAATAGCAGGTGCCAATCTAAGGCCTTCTGTACCACCAAGATGGTACAAGAAAAGCACAGAAGCCACAAGGCTCCACAGCCATGCTCCAACAACTGCTCCAGAGAAAAGAGTTTGATCTAGTTTCTGCAAGGAAATAAAACTCATAAGCTCATAGGGGTGAGGGAAAATAAAAGCACAAAAAAAAGGGCTCTGGAAGACAAGCTGGAAGGGAGAGAAAGCAGTCCTTAAAAACTGGTGGAAATTTGGACTCTCTGTGAAAGAATACTGAACCACAGAGACAGGAATCAAAGAGAAGAAAAAAAGGTGTCTATGGGCAGATCAGTGAAGCAGGCTTAGATGAGAAGTCGGAAGTGGAACAGAGGATGGGACTGGTAGTAAATGAAAAGAGTAATATATGAGAAAAAGAAGCTGGAATCTTGTCAAGGATCTTTGAAGGAGACTAAGCAAAGAGAGTAACAATGGAGGCTGGTGGTGGCAATAAGCCATCATGCACAAAAAGATAGGAATGAGTTAGGATGATGAGAGCAATAGAGTGTATTCAGTCAAGTAGGAATAAAGGTGGGAGGGCCTGGTCCTCCCTAAATTACATTGCCCCTCTCAGAACCTGAGGAACCCAAAATCCTTGTTTAGGCACTCCTCTCCTTCTAGCAACTGACTGAAAAAAGTCTAGAAGAGTTCACGTGTCATCATCTGAGGCAGTTCATAGAAAATAATTTACTTGTGTAACTCACAATGGCTCAAGCATAGTAGCTTTGAGTGGGAGACCTTAGCATCCAGCCCCACAGAAAAAATACTGAGGATGTCAAAACACTTCCACGGAATGGAATGTTAATGTTTTCAACTTTGGTCTTCCATACATCTGACAAATCATATACAAATTTTAACAAGTCATGCAGGAAGAGTTATACTACAAAGGCAAGCCCACAGACATGAAAAAACAAGCAAATGAAGAATGCATGTGCAACCTGATGAGTTTACATTTGCAAAGGCTCTTTAGATGATCTTGTTTATCTTTACAGACCTCACTCCGGCTCTGCGTGCTCAGAGCTCACATACTGGGCAGCTCTATGATGTTCCACCACAGACACATTAGTTTATAACTCCTGAATGCTCAATGTGGCTGTCACAGTGCTCTTGACAATCTTACATGTGCCATTATCACTTAACATTGCCTTTTGAATAACAGGAGGGTTTAGAGCTGTTTGAGAGTCCAAGTGCTAAATGCTTTCAGCCCTACAAACCTTTCCGCTCCAGAAAAATCTTTTGTGCTGGTTTGAGGCTAACTGAAATATTTTATTAAGAGAAATTAAATTATTGGCTGTGGAAAGAAAACAATGGTGATGATGTCTACTTCGGTCATAGGTTTGCTGAGATATACTAAAACAAAGGCATAAACATAGATAAGAGGGAGTTTCTCTGGCCTGACATCTGCCTTTTGGTCTCTCTCCCTCTCCTTGTCTTCTATCTGGATCTGTCTAACCCAACTAATCAAATTCTGCTTCTAACCCCTCTCCCTCTCCTTGCCTTCTCACTCTATCTGTGTTACCCAACTAATCAATTTCTGCTTCTAAGCCCCCTGGACGATCTTTCCTGTTTACCTGGCACATAAGGCAGATTCTGGGATAAGATTGGTGGTGGGGAGGAGGTGGAAGATTGGTTGGGAACCCCTCATGGGGACCATGATCTCTAGGAGGGGTGATGTGTTTCTGTATCACCTTTTTACTCTACATAGCTGTAAATATTTGTAACATATTGTAAATATCTGCTTGTATATTGTGCTAAGCTGTAAATATAAAGCTTCATTCATTAACTTCCAGCTGCTTGAGTCTAGTCTGGGCGATTTCAAAAGTGGAGTGGGGCAGGGAACTCCCAAACCATCACATTTTTTAATGCAGAGTTTAAGCAGCTTTCTTTTAAAAAGACATCTTCTCCACTTTCAGACACACACGTAGTCCAACGGTTGGTTTGCATTTCACTCCTGTCTCAAGCAGTTAGAAGCTACATTTTCTTATTTGTATTACTGTAATGCCTCTGAGCTTTAATCACAGACCGGGACCCGCTGGCATTAATGAAGCCTCAACAATTTAACAGATATCATTAACAGAAAATGAGAGCCACGGTATGGGAACAACTGTATGGTATTTAGTACTTTTAGCATTTAAGTGAAGGGGGATAATAGCCCTGCCCTGCCTTACAGCAGTGTTGTGAGAACAGATACATTAAAGATTACAAGGCACTACTAAGATATTATGGTAAGAGGGACAAGATAAGCATCTAACCAAGTCCTTTAAATCAGTGGGAGTTTTGCCTAGCAAAAGGCTTCTGGATGTGATCACAGAAGAGTAATTCTGTACGTACCACGAGAGAGGAGAATTTCTAGAAGCATTTCTAACCCACCCAGCGTGGATCCCTACAGTCAGTCAATGGCAAAAGCTCCCAGCTATAAGCAGGTTGATGCCTGGTGCTCTTGAAAAACCTAACGGTTTCAATGTTCACATGTAGCAAAAATTCAGAGTTTGATCCAAAACTCACTGAAGTCACCTGGAGCTTTTCCCTTAACTCTTGTGAGCTTTGGATCAGAGCCTGCAAGATTACATGAGTTTAATACTTAATTCTGAGCTGGAAAAAAACAAGTCCTGCCCCTATCAAGGAACCTGATGAAAAATCGGGTATCTCCTTTATTTCCTTTGCTCTGTGACTGATAGCTAAACACACGATACCTACAGATGGTTTGTTAACAAACAAATGTATGTATTTCTGTCTACATACCTGGCTTTTTTTTCCCTTTCTGTCCTGGTACAGCTTCTGTGGGTTCATGAGTTTTCTTCATCAGCATGGAGAGCGTAGCATCGTGCGTCCGGAAGAGATCCACGACTTTATATAGATCAACATCTGTGATCAGATCGCAGCTCAACACCAAGACATCAGTCTGCCAAAGAGCAAAAAAAAAAAATAAAACAACAACCCAACCAGTGAAACCCTTCAGAGATACAAATGACCACATGTGGATTATCATTTAAGGAATCAACAAGTATACTGGTACCTTTTTTTTTTTTTTTTCTCCTTAAATGTAAAAACAAGGTCTGCCAAAAATAGTTAGTGGTTCTTACCAGCTCACTTTTCTTGAGTCCTGCTGGTACTGATTTAGTTACTTCATTAATGCTTATCCAATTCTGGACCATAAAGAGCATGTGACCATCTAACTGCCATTATCTGCTCCTAAGGGAAGGAACCAGGACGCTGAAGCTAAGGCTTTTGAGATTGCCACGAAATTCTGCAGTATTTGCAGCAGCTACTTTTAGTTGCATAACGATGTAGAAAAGAAATCTTTCTGAAGAAATATTTTTTAGCTGACTTTGCATCTGGCTACTCACCACTGGAAAAGATATTTGAACTGTGTTATTTTATCGGGGAGGGTAAAAAAAAAAAGCCAACAAAGACTGAAAAAAAAACCCAGCAAAGACTATCTAGGATGTGATTTACTCAATAATTGCACCACGATGGTGGGCTCAGTTTAGAAATACAAAATACATTTCCCAAACCCAGAAATATTCCATATGTATATATATATATAAAAAGGAAGTTAGGTCCTATTTAATAACAGCCTTGTATTTAATTTTGATCTCAAAGGATTCCAAAATGCCTCGCAAAGTATTTAAGAGAACTGCTGTATATATCACAGAAGCCTTGCCACATATTGAGCGAGACACAGCAGCTTCATTAACCATTCACACTATCAATATACCCTGGCTGAAGACTCCGACTTGGAGACTCTTTTCTGTATTTCACGTGGGCTGTGGAACAGCCTGCCAAAAAGCGGCAATTATCTTCATTTAAACTAATCCTAACATAATATTTGTGCAGCGTGGCCTACAGAAAGGTACTAAGTTTCCACTTTATTTTTAGTTAATGATCAACCCTCTAAATGCATCTCAAGAAGATAGTGTTTCTTTCTTGCCAATTACCATGTTCGCTTTCTGTGCTACCATTTACCATGGCAAGCCTCCCTGCAGAGCGTGACACAGTATCCTAGTTTTTGTCTTTTCAAAAGACATTATTTTATAGGAAGGGCACTAGGTAACATTTGGCAGAACTCATGGAGGGTCAGCAACTTTTGGTTTTTAAAACTTTCTTGGTTCAAAGCAAACGACTTCGGCGTCGACCTTTTGTTAGAGAAAGAGATGTTTGCGTTGCAGACTTGATTTAGTTCTAGGAGATTCCACACTGTAGGTGAGACTGAGGTCTGCTATTTGCATTGTTTGACAGGTTGCCTTACAAGTGTTAGGCAGTTTCGTGTGTTTACCAATAACTCACTGGAATTCACCATGTCACAAACTCTTAAAACTGCTGATTTGGCATGCTGTGTAAAAGGTCAAGCTCTTCAATGTTCACTTGATTTCTCCCCACTTTACCCAGAAACACCTGGCTGCTCTACAGGAAAGGACAATGTGCAGGTTGAGAGTTTTACACATTCAAAACCCAACCTGCATTGCCCATTTTAACGTATTTTCAGAATGTGTATTTTATATTACGGTTTTGCCCAGGAGAAGTGTTTCAATTATCACTTCTCTAAAACAAACAACATGCACACATTGGGAAAAAAAAAAAAAAAAATTACACCCCAAACCACTAAAGCAAGCTGCCCAGCACTTTGGAGCAGCCCTGCTCCAACATTCCAGTGTGTACAAAGAAAAGTCAGGGGGAAAAAAAACCCCAAACAACAGCTTAGTATGGAAGTAAATCTCCCACTTCATAGCTGTAAATAGTGAAGAAACACACACTAAATATCCCGGAAAATCCTGCAAAATGCTGGGATATTCTGTTTATACAAGAGCAATAGTGAGTTACAATATTTGCAGAAAAGGCCAAAAGGTATCCAAGACCCACATAAACAGACCTGTACTTTTCAAACTCAGTTTGTAGAAGGAAGAGATCACCCGCTTCAAATCTAAATGCATTCACTCCAGTGGTGAAAAGAAGAAATAACAATAAAAAAGAGAGGCAAAGACACACCAGTGGACCTATCCTTAGGCACAAGTATCTGGAGTTGAAAAACAAACCTTGTAATTATTTCACATTTTACTAAACGCTTTAATCTGTCATGACGGCAAAAACCCAACAAGCGTTTCATAGTGGTGAACAGGCTCTTGGGTTTTCTCTCCTCACTAGAGGACAAGCTTTTTGCAAAAACTGAATGCAAGACCCCTGAGGAGCCTACGGGAACAGAACCACCAAATGTCTGGTTGCCATCTGTTCTACCCATTTACTCTCCCAATATGTAAATAAACGTCAGTGAGCGCAGGGACCAGTGAAACACACAGTTGCTCTGTAAAGCCCACATTTCTGCCTCTCCTCCTGATGAGCAGAGCAGTGGCCTCAGAAGCACGCTGAGAATACACCATGAAAGGCTCTTTTGGGACCTGACAACCTCCCCTTTGAAACACCACCCCCTCTCATAAATAAAGCCCTCACTGTCTAATGGATGCACTCTTTCTTTTTTTTTTTCCCAGTGTACAACTCCTGAACGAATAAACTAATGGCTGAATGAAAAAATAAACTATCCTAGAACTCTAGCAGGAGTGTGTGTTTTTCTTTACTCTTTTTCTTTTTCTTTTTTTTTTNNTTTTTTTTTTTTTTTTTTTTTTTTTTTTTTTTTTTTTTTTAGGGTGGGTGTAGAAGAAAGAAAATAAATGGTAGAGCTTGTGGGTTTTTACATATATACATGCCAAATAAATACAGTGCAACCTTCGCCAGTGAAGGGGAAGATACAAAGAGAAGTACGCCCTGACTCTGCGCGCTAGTGCTAACAAAGGGTATGTGAACATACTTGACTTCATGAATTATGCAAACACCTAAGTACACACACACACAACTCTTAATGAAATACATGTAACAATGATTACATCAACCCCAAACTATTATACAAACAGACGATAAGAATCAACATGAACTGATTAAAAAAAAAAAAAAAAAGAAACCCAGCAAGCACACACCCCAAGCAGAACCACTGAGAAGAAACAAAAATGCATGCACAAATGCACCCTCAATGTCCATTACTACCACGGCAAGGACAGGGCAAGAGTCATAACTCAAAGAGGACTATCTCGTGGATGGGGTATGAGACACACGCTTGGAATTTCTGGCATTTTCCTGTTCTGCCAAACTTGATACACGCTATTTTGTTTACTACTTTTGTAATGCAGAGGAGCCCTCATCACAGACCTCATCACAGAAGTGGCTGTACGGACGAGGTGAAAATACCATCAAGCAATTAAAAAGAGAACAGCAAATGATGCTGGTTTGGGGAACACAAGAAAACAGTGCAGATCGCTTTACTATGAGCATCACAAGAGCCACAGAAAAGACAAGGGAGATGACAACACTTCTTGAAAGAGTCGCTTTGGCCTCAGTAACCTCATCTAAGCTCGGATTTGCAATTTAGACACAAGTTCAGAATTTAGATTTGGCTGTTGATCAGTGGGGAAAAAAAAAAAAAATTATGTCCTGCAGAAATCACCCTACCTATGATCAAGATCTTTCTCTATTCCTATGGACCATGGATGGAACCTTGAGCTTCTGATCTAGCCACAGCTGAACACAAAGTGTTCTGTCAAAGATTGGAACACAGCACTTACGCACCTCGAATCTTGACTCTCCCTTTTTAACACCAATTGACAGCACTTCACTATCAGACCTTTCCAAACTGTGAAGTGTTCAGCTATTATGAGGCACCTTACGTACGAGCTGGATAAAACACAACACTACAACATAAAACATCCCAAGATTTATACAGCGTAGAGGAAACAAAGCAAAGAAAAAAACCAAAAACAACCCCAAAAGTACATGTCAACAATTATATTAAATCCAGCACAATATGGAAAAATCTACACAAAAACAAGACCAAAAAGCAGAATGTTTCAAGAACTCTGTTCAAGACAGCCAATTTAAAAATAGAAAACATGTTTTCAATGGAACTAATTCATACCACGGATCAAAAGATGGATGCAATTATATGGTGTAATATACCAGCATAAATAAAAAGTTTTTGGACTTTCTCACACCCTGCATACAAAGGCAGCGCTAAAAACTTTTTTTATATTCAGCAATAATTGCTGGATCCCTTCTGTTCAAACAGAACATATCAAGGTTACCACAGATAGCTGGCAGCAAATGCTAATTTTCAGCAGTATTCACTAGGCTTTTTCTATCAAGTATAGACAAGGGCAGGACCTCGTAGCCTAAACTGCTGATGGCCTCAAAAACTGCAGACTACAAAATGAGAAAACATGTGTTGCAAGGAAATTTCTAATTTGAACAAAATCAGCCTCAAGAGAAAGAGGAAAACAAATGTCAGATTGCATTATAAAGAGAAAAGTAGCGAAATGTCCACCAGCAGTAAAACCAGCTCTGAACACGAACAGACAAAACACTGAAGTTTAACGCTAGACCTTTCCAATTGCACAGTATTACAGCTGAGACTTTGGCAGGGAAAAAAAAATATATATATAAAAAGAAAAAAAAATCAAGAGATTAGATAGACTCTTTCTACACCCAGCCTAAGTTAACACATGCACAGGGAACTTTGCATCACTTCCTTTCAGTGTTACCATGCAACAGGGAAGAGAGGCACAAGTTATAACTACCGCTGGAATTAAGCCTTGAGTTTTTATACACAATAGCCTGGAACTTCACCCACATGTTGCATGAACAGTGGAGTTTGTGTGTAATGCTTTTATTATTCTAAAGAGTGGAGAGGGAAAGAACGGTTTTGTCTATGGGCAAGCTTTTTGATTGCTTGTTAGCATGCTCCAGGCAAACCCACAGATACCTCCTAGCAACTGCATTACTCACCACTCCTCAGGATCAGAAACCTACATCCAAAGCTTTAGAGAATCCCTTTTTATCTCAATCTCCATTAAGAGTCCTCCAATTTCCACACCTGTGACCTCTTTGAAGCTCTATGGCTGCTGCTGCTGCTGCTGTAACCGGAGCAGGGAATCTCATTTATTTTTTGATGTCTGTAGAATCTTGTTAGCTACCAACTGAAATGGCTGCCTTTGGCTGGGAATTCCCACTCTGCTTTTGTAATGTCCTCGATGGCAGGATTCAGAAGAAAATGATGATTTAGTACTTTGTTAGCAGATGTGAAGCGTTTACCTACTGTGCACTCACCCTGCAGCAGTCAGTTTGCTGTAGACCACCATTTTCACAACTCTTCTAAGGACAGATGGCAGTGGAGGATGCCCCTCAATCTGAAATCCAGCAGCAACCTCCCCTCAGTAAAAGAAGGAAAAAACTTTTTTTTTTTTGGTAATATTTAAAGAGGCTTTTTTTTTCTTTCTTTCTTTTTTTTTTTAAGAGAAAATAAAAGAGTCTAATGTGGGAGCCAAGGGAGTCTCTTCTCATTTCTTGGATGGCCTCGAATTCATCAGGTGAAGATATCTTAAGGCAACGTGAATGCCTTCACATACGTAACCTGTCAGCATCACTGTTTATCTTCTCAAAGGAAGCTGGAAGGAAGAAAGATGCCAGAAGCTGGGGAGGAGACTTAACCCTGGTCCCATCATATGGCTCATCCTCTGCGTTGTATCAGATGGGATCATACAATGAAAACACCATTTTAGGTTATCTCTGTATCTCCAGAGCTATCATCCAAAATCAATATTTTTAAATTTACATACATATAAGCTAGGAACAGGAAAGATATTCAAGCCTAGAAGGCATCCTGTCTCCTCCCAGGAGGAAGTCTCATTACCTATTGCTCAAATTGTCACGTGGGGTGGAAAAGAATAATTTACTGTTATCAGCAACCAAAAGCAGTTTAGTTTAGAGCAGCAGTTTAGAGATGAACACAAGTTCATAAAGCTTCTTAAGAAGGTTTTCAAAGCAGGACGTTGCTATTATAACACTTACTGAACTGCAAAACTTCTGGTCTGGAATACAATGGGATGAGATTTAACAAAGCTAAGTGCAGGGTTCTACACTTTGGCCACAACAACCCCAGGCAGCACTACAGGCTGGGGATAGAGTGGCTGGAGAGCAGCCAGGCAGAGAGGGACCTGGCGGTGCTGGTAGATAGGAGCTGAACATGAGCCAGCAGTGTGCCAGGTGGGCAGCAGAGCCAATGGCATCCTGGCCTGGATCAGGAACAGTGTGGCCAGTAGGACAAGGGAGGTTATTCTTCCCCTGTACTCAGCACTGGTCAGGCCACACCTAGAGTACTGTGTCCAGTTCTGGTTCCCTCAATCCAAGAGAGATGTTGAGGTACTGGAATGTGTCCAGAGAAGGGCAACAAAGCTGGTGAGGCGCCTGGAGCACAGCCCTGTGAGGAGACACTGAGGGAGCTGCAGTTGTTTAGCCTGGAGAGGAGGAGGTTCAGGGGTGACCTCATTGTTGTCTACAACTACCTAAAGGAAGGTTGTAGCCGGATGGGGTTGGTCTCTTCTTCTAGCACCCAGCAACAGAACGAGAGGACACAGTCTCAAGTTGTGCCGGGGAAGGTATAGGGGAGGTATATTAGGAAGAAGTTCTTCACAGAGAGGGATTTCCCATTAGAAAGGGCTGCCCAGGGAGGTGGTGGAGTCACCATCCCTGGAGGTTTTAAGACTGTATGGGGCACTTAGTGCCACTGGATAGGGCTGGGTGATATGTTGGACTGGATAATCTTGGAGGTCTCTTCCAATCTGGTTTATTCTATTCTACTCTACTCTAGCTTTGCAATTCACCTTTTCCTCTGGCTCTGACTAACACAGTTTTGTCCTACTTACATAATACTCCAGAAATAATTTTTTCAAGCTTCCTCCTCCAACCACATCACCCTTCCTGACTGCTTCCATTTTCTGTGACATCAAGCACAAGTTGTTTAACCTCTTTTAAAAGCCTGCCCCTTCAACTTGCCATGCACTTACCAAACATGCTTCTGCCTTACATCAATCCAAGATGCCAGCTCTACTACCTACTTGTATCTTCTAAAGGACATGGTTTTAAGCTATGATGGTGTTTTTTTTTTTTTTATTAAATAAAACAAATCTGCTACTGTAACACTTAGGGAACATTGAAAATTACCAGGCTATCAGTATGCTGGGGCAGGACACTGATACATTGATGCTTACCGTCCTCTTTCACTAGGCTTTCCCATTTGTCTGAGGTTAGGAGTTATCTCCTGGGTTTATGTCCAGATGCAATGCATGCTACAGAGGAGACTGCATCTAAAAAGCATGCACTATCACTCACCATGCCTGCTAAAGCTCAGGGGAGCACCCCATAAACCATGCCCTGAATTCACCAGTTCACAGAGGGTGAACCTGGCATGCCAAATTCTCCCTTGGTTCAACACTGCACAAACAGATCTCTCCTTTGCAGGCAGAACTCCAGAAAGAAACAGCACTCTCCTGGTCAGTTCTGTTCCTGGAAGGCAGGTTTCCAAGACTACCTGGACTGCAGCATTACCAGACCTGCTGCACAGCTGATCTTGGACTATCTCACATGAACAGAATGGAGAAAGCTGCAATCAGGTTCCAGTCTCAACAGCAGTGGCGCAGCAGGCTTGCTGCCAAAGCCCAGAGCTCAAGCCCAGGCTTAACACTTCATGTAAGCAGAGCCTTAGGCAGTCAGGTGCTGTAGTCACACAAACAATAATAATAAAAACTAGTCCTAATGGAGCTCAACTGGCTCAACTTATTGAAGGCAAAGAAGCCCTTTACCCACAGCTCACAATTTCCTAAGCAGCAGATCTGTCAGCAACACAACAAAAAGCAGGCATGACTGGACTCAGTGGTGTTCAGCACAGAAAGAAAAGGCCAAGTGGTTTAAGAGAGAGAATAAGTATAATCTAGAATAAAAATGCCAAAGGATACAGTAGACTATTCATGTAGTAAAACATAAGAATAAAGCCTTGCTACCTTTCACAAACACATTCACAAAGATTCAACTTCATCCACAAGTTCCAACACCACTCCAAAAGAAAATCTAAGTGCCCACCAGCCCTGCACAGCACATGCCCTGTGAAGCACAGCTGGATTGCACTGCTGCTTTGTACTACCTGCACTGGCTCAGGTGTCCACTTACCATGAAACCTGATTGGCTTTCTTCAAATGTCTGGTTTTTTTCTGCAGAAACTAATCATGCTATGTCAAATAAAAGTACTGTTTTGAACCATAGATTCCTCTAATACCCTCCATGCAATACTATTTTCTCCTCTAGCACCTCTCTATTTTTTTTCCCAGTGATATTTGCTTTGCAGTAACTGTTGTCTTAAGAAAAACGTTATGAACCTGTTAGGACCTCCACTGCTCTTTCCAGCACTTGGTCACATTCAGAATTTTCACTGTCTTCCCAAAGGAGCTAACAGAACTTATACTATAGAAGAATGCAGAAATTTATTTCAAGAAAATCTGAATACAAAATTGGTTTTCCCTTTTCACCACAGAATCAAGGGAAAACTAGATAACCTACATGAGCTTTCAAGTTAACATAACATCACAAAAAGACAGAACTAAATTCCAAACATCATCCACTGATCTTCACCATGGCCTTCAGCAAATTAAAGAGTGATAGAAAAGCAGTGCTAAGCAAAGTGACAACCTCTGGGATAGCCTGTGCTGATCACACCACCACCTTCCCAGTATTTATACTACACTGCTGTCCTAGGCTGAAAAAGACACAGGGAAAATCTCTCTCTAGCACAGTAAATCCATGGCTTGATGCTTGGCATGAACTCCCTCCCACATTCCCCAATAACTGGAACTATGTATGCAGATTAACACATGTGAGCATGGTTGACCTGAACAATTCTATTTTCACTTTCAGGGGATGAATACTCACTAAGGTCTATCACCTGCAACCTGGTAACTGTGACAGTTGTACAGCACACACCTGACCTGAAAAGGCCCAACTCCTCCAAGGGAAGAGGACTAAGATCCAAAGATGTGGAAAGACACACAAGAAGAAATCATGCAGGCTAGAAACAAAGTAGAAAGGCTGTGGAAATGGGAAATGTTACTCCAGAACAATGTACAAATAGTCTGTGAATGCCTTCTTGCAAGTTCCACCCTACCTGAAGCCAAGGAGGCCTTGAGTCTCACGGGGAAAGGCCAAAGACATTGGAAACTACAAGCATGAAGTTGTTAAAACATCAGATGAGATGGTGACTTAATGCTCAAGGGCATCACTGAGGAACACCAGAACCCTACAGAACTCCTCCTGATCTGTGAAGCCCAGGGTGGCATAGACATCATTGATACCTTCCTACAGTCCTTCACCCAGGCAGGTTGGATGAGGCCTTGAGCAACCTGTTCTAGTGGAAAGGGCCTATGGCAGGAGGTTGGAACCGGATGATCTTTGAGGTCTCTTCCAACCAAAACCATTCTATGAATGACAGTTATGTTTTCAAGGCTCATTCATGGCACAGAGCTTCGCCCTCTCCACTGACAGCACAAAGGAGAAATGGCAACTGGAAGGCACTAATGTTTTTCCCCACACACTTACAATCTTACACTCTCTCTGGAAACAAAATAACGTGCACAAACTCATTTCACAGAACTTTTTCATTTCTTTGCACAATCATTACAGAACAACTTCTGAAAACTATAAGCTTGAGTTTGACTTACTAATGTAAAAGGCTTCCTATGTATGAGAAAACGAGCTGGTAAGAAAGGACATTTAATTCTTCTTTCCTGTCATATGCTCAAGAAAGTGCTGTTAAAAACAGAATGTGCAAAAAGTTTTCTGAGGTTACCTTTCCTAAAGCTGAATTTTCCTCTGCCACAGCATGAGTAGCTATTTACCCTAGAAATAGTGAAAATGCAAGATGATGTACAAAAAAGAACACTAGCCTCTATTTACTTCCCCAAAAAATATAAAACTAATAGTAGGTCATAAAAACAGGAAAGTATTTTTACCAGGATGCTATTTTGGCTATATACATGTGAAAAGAGCTTATACTATGTCTGCAACTAGAATGGGCTGATTTTGTGCAATTCATCACCAACCACACAGAGTCTAAAAGCAAACATATACTGTAATACAGAAGAAATGCTGACAACTTCTGTATGGAAACAAGAGGTATTGGTTAACATAATGAGCACAGGCCTTGAGCTGCCAGGAGCATGAAAAGGATAAAGACATGCAGTGGGAGATGCAACAATTGAAACTGACAAGCATCTCAGGTCTGTCAATGACTCTTGGTGCAAAACACCTCAGGTTTTGCCTGCCTGTATAATGGAGGGCATCCTCTTCAGCTTACAACGTGTAGAATAACAAATGCCCTAATAACCATTCTTGATCCTAACTTTCAGAGCTAATTGCCTCATTCAAACTTCTGGTGTATTAGCCCTGATCCATAGTAAACCCTGGCAGCAAAATAATTAAATTAATTAGCTACATTCTTCTAAAGCTGAGTAACAAAAAAAAAAAACAAACAAAAAAACCCACCAAAAACCCAAACCCTACCAAAAAAATAAAAACCAAACAGAAAACCCCACACCAGCAAAAATACCACAACCAACAACTGCTGAATTCTCAAACTCTCACCCTGCCAGGAAAAATAAAGATCAGAGCAAAGTCCTGAACACATTCATCATGCACACAGTCAGGCAGCACTATATCATTCCCTGCAGCAACATCGCCAGCCTGAGCACCTGCCAGTAGAGCTGCACAATCAGCTGTGCTTTGGGAATGGAACTTGGGCATGCAATCCATAATAAATTTTGCCTAGTGCATCAGCGGTGGCAGCTTTCAAAGAGAGGGAGAGAAGGAAATGAGATGCTACATACTCTGTCAACTGCCATTTGATACATCTGCTTTTCCTGCCCATCACAATTAGGAAAAACAACAATCAGTGAAACAGCAACTTTGAGGCACTCAAGTAAAGAGCATTTTCTAGCAAGTGTGATGGAAAAAAAAAAATATTTTTTTCTTTTACTCTTTCAGAACAGGTGAACAGAATATTTAGTAAAGTCTCCCTCATATAAAGAGAGACCTTTTCTCTTAAAAGAGTTTTATTCGTCCTCTTTCCACCGACAGCACCAAAAATGCGTAACTACATATTACGGAGACTGAAGTTTTTCTTTCCACGCTCCCCAAACTCTGCTCAGCTGTACCAAAAGGATCCAGATTCTGTCTTCTAGCCATTTATGGCAAGCTTACTTACATCATGTGTTTGGAAAGGAGATTTTTCAACGGAGGAAGTGAAGCGCTTAGCCATGCCGTCCAAGACTCCACGGATCAGTGACCCTCAGCAGTATACAGACCACCACCGTGACATCACACTTTCCACAACACGGCTCCCAAAGATGCACATACCAAAGAGAATCTGGAGTTTCAATCTTTGTTTATTTGTTCAGAGGATGTTGTTTTTCATTCTTCTCTCTCTCTTTTTTTTTTTTTTTTTTTTTTGGGGGGGGGGTAGCTTTTTGAGGTTTGTTTTGCTTTGCTCTTTAAGAGCTGCTTTACTTTCAAATCTTACTTTCTGAAACCGAGAAAACCAGGTGGACCACCTGAGATGAAACAGTTCACATTGCAAGCACTCACCAGCGACAGGAGCAGAAGCCATGCTGATTAATCAACACCATATTAGTCAAGGCTTCCATTAACACAACCAAAGGCTCATCAAGGAAGGAAAATATGAAATTGCTCCATTGCTGTTACTCTGCCGGAACACCACGTTTTAATCACTGGCTGGAGTATAGTTGAGTGACACAAGGGAGAGGAATGCTTAACAGAAGGTGAAAATAATAATAGACTCACTGAAGACAAATGCCTGAGCCAGGCACACCCAATCCACCTCCTGCTTCAGCCTGAAACACAGACTCATAATTTAACCAGGTTTCTCAACCTGCTGCCTGGGAGATGGTGCCAGACAGCAGCTGTGTGGGTCTGGTAGTTTGGCACAGGCAGAAAATGGTAAAATATTAGAGATGCCTAAATTTCACTTATGAACTACAGTGACACCCCCACCATATGTTTTTTTCCCCTCCATCAACAATAATCTACGAACCACAAAAAGGTCTGCAGCAGTTTGATGAATGGTACAAGCAGAAGGTCACAAAAACACAGTTCTCAAAGGGGTTTCCTGAGTCAGAGTTTAGCCTCCTGCCATTCCAGGTGTGACATGACTTAGTTTATTTTAACAAACAAACCAACCAACCAACCAAAATCCCACCAAACAAAAAAAAATAACCCCACCACCAAAACAATCAAGACCAACAAGCCACAAGGCAGCAAACAAGGAAAACAAGCAAACAACCCCAAAAAAACCCACCAAAGACACTCAGCTTGACAACGAATACAAATGTAGAGAACTTTTTTCCTTGATTACTCCTGAAAGACTGTTTCACACTCCTGTTCTGCTCTGATAAAACCCTTCAGCTTATGTTTTCTCATAGGCTGATATTTAAACCCAATTATAGTCTACTCTGAGTATCTTATCTCCTTTTCCAGTGTTTGTAACACATTTGATGAATTTGAGGTTTTTTTTTCCTGGATATCTGTACAGGTATGGAAATCCTCCCATTGCCTTTAGCAACAGTATTAATTTCTCATCTCTACCATAAAAGACACTTTACCCAACACATTCTGGTCTTGCATTTCTCTTTTCCACCTCCACCACAGTGGCTGATCATCATCACCCTATTCCAACTAGTACATTCTGAGACACTGCGATTCACTTTGGAGCTCCTAGCTCCTATCACAATTTCTTGGTAGTAATCCCCAAAACCATGAGTTCTTTCCTTTAATAATTAGTCTTTGCACTAATACTGTGCTATAATATGGCAGGTGACAGTGCACACCTTGCATACTGATCCCGTGGTTCATCCAAAGCAGATTTGATAAACTGCAAGAGAAGGCCTTTAAGAATGGTAGTAAAAGTCGAATAAATTAAGACATAAACCTGAATGGAAGAACTCAGAGCAACATACTGGAGGGAACAGCCCCACTTAAGAGCCTTGGTGGACATACCAAAGATTTTACACTGATTTAGAATCATAGAATCAGTCAGGGTTGGAAGGGACCACAAGGATCAGCTAGTTCCAACCCCCCTGACATGCCTAGGGACACCCTACCCTACACATCAGGCTACCCACAGCCTCATCCAGCCTGGCCTTAAACACCTCCAGGGAAGCGGCCCCAACCACCTCCCTGGGCAACCCATTCCAGCCTCTCACCACTCTCATGCTGAACAACTTCCTCCTCACATCCAATCTGAATCTCTCCACCTCCAGCTTTGCTCCATTTCCCCTAGTTCTCTCACTACCTGACAGCCTAAAAAGTTCCTCCCCAGCTTTTTTTGTAGGCCCTCTTCAGACACTGGAAGGCCACAAGAAGGTCACTTGGGAGCCTCCTCTTCTCCAAACTGAACAGCTCCAACTCTTTCAGTCTGTCCTCATAGGAGAGGTGCTCCAGCCCTCTGAGCATCCTCGTGACCCTTGAAAAAACTGCATCCACTAACACCAGCTACAGTGGAAAAATCTCCCTAAGTGAGCCAGGAGACTTCACTGCATAAAATTTCAAGAGACATCAAAACAAGTTAATATTTTAAAAGGCAGTCTACTGCCCACAATTATGAAAAAGCAAGCAAACAAACAACAAAACCCAAAAATGACACCACTGAAATACAAGCTGCTTAAAAATCAAAATCTGCATCACCTCCTACCACAAGATGCAGCAGACAGCACTTGCATCTCTTCTCATGTTAGAAAGTGTATCAGTGTTCAGCACTGAAACTGTCAGACTGAAGTGACTGATGAAGTGGAAAGGACATTATAAGAAAGTAGAATCAGAAAGTGTGAGCAAAAAAAAATTACATTAAAAATGGCATTTCATGAAGGAGAGAGAGTGATCGGCTTCTCATACAAAAATATTCTTTTACATCTATGCTAAATATATATTTTTTTAATTCCCAGCACTCCCTGACAGGCTAAGAATAATCTCTAATGCAGACAATAGATTAAGACAATAGCAACATGGTTACAGCCAAAAGACAAGACTAAAACACACACCCTTCAAACAAAAGCATAGACTCTGCCCTAAATAGCTCAGTCTACTTTTATTAATGTACACTGGATGAAGTGGTATTTACCTATCACTGACTCAGAGAGAGAGGACTTTGTTATTTAACCTACAAAAATAATTTTCCAAAGTTTCAAAGCAATTTTTGACAATGATTCCTAAACCCAGACATGAACAAACAGCAACATTTTAAAAGGTTGACACAAAGGCACTGGATTGAATGACTTGTGCAACTTGTGCAAGAGTACTTCTTGAAGAGATATGGAACCCAAGAACAGTACTCCTTGATCCATTGCTTGGCATGATCCATCAGTTGCTTGGTTTATCATAGCTCTCTCTTGTCTTCCAGAGATTCAATGGAAGCTTGTTTTCCACTATTTTGCACAGCTTTTTGAATGCTGACAGGCACACAATCAAAGAAATCCACCGTAGAGCCTCTTTTTATGTCCTGTAAATCTTGATGGACCTGTCCCATGTGTGTGCTGCAGGTAAAGCAGTAACTCAGAAGTCCTGAAGTTTTCACTAAGTAAACCACTCCAGAATTATTCTAGAATAATTGCATACGTAAACAACTGAAAGAAAACTGAAATCAGAAGGCATTTAAAATAAATAAACTAAATTTTCCTCTCACAAATTCATTCAGCTAAAGAAGCATACTGTCATCTTCCATAATACACATCATTTGTCTGTATAACATGCTCTTGTCTAGAATAAGGGAGCTCTCTTTGCTCTTCATGACTGGGGAAGGTCATCAATCTAAACCTACAGGGATTGAAGGCTGGCTTTTTCCTCTGTTTAGGCTAGACCATGAGGTGAGAGAGATCTGTCTCACTAGCACAGACCATAAGGTGACAGAGACCTGTAAACACCCCTGTGGTGGTAAAGCTGCATTTCGAACAAGAGCATTATTATACCATCAACTGTGAGCCTACATATAGTCTGTGTTCTACCATTTCCAATCCTATATATATAGGATATTAACCCTTTGCAACTTGACTTTCATTCTCATATTTTGAATAGCTTGTTCCTTATTGGTCCTGCAAAAGATAAGCAGAAAACTAGGAACTTTAAGAGCCAAAAAAAATAAGACTGACAATGATAATAAAAATAATCAAAGATTGGGCATTAAAATTATCTATCTATCTAGGAACTTTAAGAGGGAAAAAAAGAAACTGACAATGACAGTAAAAATAATCAAAGATTGGGCATTAAAATTATCTATCTATCTAGGAACTTTAAGAGCAAAAAAATTAAAACTGACAGGGATAGTAAAAATAATCAAAGACTAGGCATTAAAATTATCTATCTAGGAACTTTAAGAGCAAAAAAACCCCAAAACTGACAGTGATATTAAAAATAATCAAAGACTAGGCATGAAAATTATCTATCTAACTAAAATATTTAAACTGGCTATACCAGCATCCTGAAACCACTGGCACTCTAAAGAAATATTGGGATTGTCCACAGGAGAGCAATTAAAGAATCTGATCTCTAGCTGTGACAAAGTCATTAAACAAATTGTTTTCATATCCCTGTATAGAGCAAAACATTTCAGAAATAAATACTCACCTTTTGCTTTTCACAACATCTTTCCAAGTGATAGAATTAGTGCAAAACATTGCTAAGTGTTGTATTACCCACTCAGTATGCACACAGGCAAAAAAAAAAAAAAAAACCACAAACCAACCTAGTTTCTCCTTCATATGCTGCAAAATTATTACTCCACCTTATTAAGCCTCAGTTCTCAGTTGCAGGGTTGTGAAGACAAACTGATTAATAGTGTTAGCTATTCAAGACCCCAGAATTGAATGTTTAAATAAAGTCAAACAAAACATCCCACCACACAAATTAATGAAAGAACTACTGGTAAAGGACAGGCCAGACTCTGACACTCAGGCCTAAGAACCCAGAAAATGGAACTTAAGGGACCAAGTCCTCTGTTGTTCATTATTTCTCAAGCAGCTGTTTTAGGAATCATTAGTTTAGCATAGTATCATTATTGTGTGAAGGATCCAAGAAAAGGATGCATTCAGACTTGTAATGAACATAAAAAACCCTAATGAAGCTCTGCCTTGTCAATCAGATGCAGGCCGACACAGCCAAAAATAACAGGAAGAGTTCCAGTAGAGTAAAAAACACACCCCTACTACATCAGCTCTTGAACTAAAGATAGAAAAGGTCCTGTGCGTATATAGAGTGGGCGAACAGCAAACAAACTTCAACAGTCTTCCTTTGCTCTCATGAACTTCTGAGCAAGCAGGAAACAGTAAGACTGGCAGAGTCAGCTGCTTGCTATTGTGAACTGAGACAGTCAGTCTTACCCACCTCCAAAAACGCCAGCACCAAAGAGCCATAAAGCACCAGTGCAAACTACCTGAGCTCTTACAGGCTTTGTACAGAGGTACTTTTCATCCTGCTACTGAATGCAATTCTGTAAATCTAAGCTCAACATGAGCCAATAGCGTGCACACGTGGCCCAAACAGCCAACCATGTCCTGGGCTGCATTAAGAGAGTCATTGCCAGCATGACAAGAGAGGTGATTCTCCACCTTTACTCTGCTCTTGTCAGACCCCACCTGGAGTACTGTGTGCAGTTCTGGAGCCCCCAGCACAGGAAGGACATGGAACTGCTGGAAAGGGTCCAGAGGAGGGCCACAAAGATGATCAGAGGGTTGGAGCACCTCTGCTATGAGGACAGGCTGAGAAAGTTGGGGCTTTGCAGCCTGGAGAAGAGAAGGCTTTGAGGAGACCTTAGAGTAGCCTTCCAGTATCTGAAGGGGGCCTACAGGAAGGTTGGGGTGACACTATTCACAAAGTCTTGTAATGAAAGGACAAGGGGGAATGGGTTGAAATTGGCAGAGGGGAGATTTAAACGGGATGTTAGGAGGAAGTTCTTCACAGTGAGGGTGGCGAGGCACTGGAACAGGTTGCCCAGGGAGGTTGTGGCTGCTCCCTCCCTGGATGTGTTCAAGGCCAGGCTGGATGAGGTCTTGAGCATCGTGATCTAGTGGGAGGTGTCCCTGCCTGTGGTGGGGGGTTGGAACTGGGTCATCTTTGGGGTCTCTTCCAACCTAAACCATTCTATGATTCTATGACATCTAACCTTTAAAGTACCAAGCTGCTCTAACCCAGATGTGACACAACAAAAAGGCAAAGCAAGCAGCAATGCTGCACAGCTGAACTCCCTTGGTCGAACACTAGGCCGGGCAGCACGCTGTGAGATTTTATGCTTTAGAGTGGTCCACCATTTCTGCACACCTCAGAATTTCTGCTCAGCAGTTCTGCTACCCTTAGATATATTTCTTACTCTGTATTTATATTCTTGGCTCTACTCATTGCTCGTACAGCACACAAGCAAGTTGCCTATACTGTGTGTCATGCTACCTCGTTTTGACTGAGCATACTTGCTCTTCTGTCTGTGGGCAATTAACTGAATTTGTGACAACTACGTTTCAGCAACCAGTTTAAACTTCTGGCATGGGTTGCAAAAAAGCCTGCCAGCAAACTATGGCCACAAGCAGCAGTTGTTTTCGCCAGGGAAACTCATTCTTCAGCAAGATCTCTCTCTGGCTACACCACAGGCACAGCCAACATACAGCAGCTTTTCAGCTACCTCTGCTGTGCAGTTCTCTCACCTCTATCACACAGGAGAGGGCATACCCTGTAAGAGGTGTACCAGAGGTATGCATTTACTAGAGGAATGACTCCAAAATACACAGTGCAGCAAGCTGCTCAAGAACTTAGTAGAGGCTTATTTCAAATAAGAGACCACTTTGTCCTCTCTAGCCTGACAAGCAAGGCGTGGAATAAAACGGGCAGAAGCAGTTGCTGCTGTTCCTATATAGCAGCTGGCTGAAGAAAAGTCACATATTTTTCAGTTATCACCTCACACACTAAGCCTTTTTTTTTTTCTGAAAAACAACCAACCCAACAAAAAACCCAACCAACCAACCCCCCAGAAGATCAACATTGTAGCCTCTGAAGACACAGTCTATTTTCTTACCCCATACACTTCATTGTCATCTCCCAGGCCTCCCCCCAGAGCAAACTTGCCTGGATTACCAAAAAGAAGGACACCTAGACAGCCAGAGTGATTACTCTGAGCAGGCAATAAAACTATAAGGTCAGGGTCACAATTTGCAGTGCAGAGACACTGTCTTACTGCATGCACACATTCAAAGAATACTGTCAGAATCAGTTATGACAGAGCCCAAATCTCCATGTTACAGAAACATTAACTTAAGCTGATTTTGTTAATTTTAGCTTTCATTTTTTTGTTCATCCTCTAAATTACTCTAGTCCATACGCTAATCCCTTGCAGAATCTTTGTCAATGTGCCTCCTAAAGACCCACATTTGCCTGGGAAGTTTCATCTTGTCTAGATTGGAGTCTCTCTCTTGGGAATACATAGCCTGTTATACTGCAGTTTATTACCTTCCAAAAGAGCCTGAAGTGAAAAATGACACCTCAGGACTTAAATGTTTCACTGATGCTCTGTTACAACCCTTATTTGAACAGCCAGTTTGGCTAAGAAAGCCTCAACTGACAGGGAACAAATCTGAAAGTTTAAGCGTATGACAATGACAAAACCAAAATTCCACTTCGGATGATGCTAAGTACTCTGAGTGTCATTTCTGACTTACGTGGGAAGCAAGTTCACTCTGAGGGAGGCCTGGAAGATGACAGTGTTGATCCTCTGGGGGGGTTGGTTGGGTTTTTGTTGGGTTGTTTGTTTGTTTGCTTTTCAGGAAAAAAAAAGGGCTTAGGATGTGAAGTGATAACTGAAAAATATGTGACTTTTCTTCAGCCAGCTACTGTACATGAACAGCAGCAACTGCTTCTGCCCTTTAACTGTGCAGCAAGAAACTAAAATTCTATAAACTGGCACTTTTATTAGAAGAGCAGCCCTTTATCACATTTGGGCACTGTTTATCCAAGAGCTCACCATATGACCAAGCCCACAAAAGCACAGAAAAAAGCAGAAAACCTAAGCAGAGAGCGAGTCACTTGCCCAATGGCACAGGTAAGCCTGTGGTAGAGCCAAGAACTGAACATCAACTTCCTTATGTATTGGAATGCTGCATAAGCTAAGATGACAATGAACATTTGTGCAGAACTATCTCAAGATATGGCAAACAGCATATGATCACACATCATATAGAAAATCGTATAAGTAGTTATGACATTTTCATTAACCTGCTAGAAAGCTAACCCTAAGCAGCAGCCAGTGCCCTGTCTGGATCTGCTCCAGCCCTCCTAGCTGTTCATTCTGCTAATTTAGAGTCTTTGTTTGCATTTTTCCATGAGGTAACTTTTACAGCAATCAGCTGAAGATCAAAAAAATCAGCTATATGCAATACTATTACATGGGACAGCTTCTAAAGCACAATGAAAAAAAATATAATATTATAAACAAGCATCTTCTGGTCAAGTTCAATAACAGACAGTAATACCTTAATTTTCTGGTGAATATGTCTCAGTGAATCTGCTGTACCCATGTCCATGTTGTCACTGATGCACACAAAGTCCAGCTTCATTTTTGTGTCCAAGTTTAACACCTTTTGGATTTCCTTCCTTGTAATCACAATGACCTCTAGAACAGAGAAAAAGTGAGATGTGATCAAGATACAAACCCAGTACTATTCTTCACAAGTAGGACATGCTCACTTTTTATTGACAAAGGCTGATGGAACTGTCGAAAGGCCTGAGTAACAGAACTGGGTTCTACAATGAACATCCCTTTGGCAACAGTAACTTCTGAAGAAGCTAAATAAACTCCTGATGAATATTAAAACAATCTCTCCTGCTTTGTGTGGGTGTAGGTTGTTACTGAAAGGGACATATGCATGTGAGTGGCATGAGTTTACAGGACAGAATAGAAATATCTTCTATCATTAGCGAGTAACCACAAACCATATGTTCTCAACCACACCAATGAGACCCTGCATTAATGTCACCAATACTTGAAAGCTTTGTCTTTTGCCCAGTCTAATCCTGTATAATCCTCTGTGGACAACGCCACCAACCACAGTATTACAATACAATGCTCAAACTGTTTCTCAGCACTGGCTTGGCAAGAGAGTGGGGTAACATGTAAGCAACAAACTCATTTCATCTACAACAGCAAAAAATGTAAATGTCTATTTGATGGATACCAACAGTGGCATGAAAGCATTTTCCAAAGTGAAGAATGTGAGAACAAAAGTTTTGGAAATAAAAGATTGAGAAAATGAAACAGCAAGAAACCTCTTCCACTGATGTGAAGAACTGGAAGGAAAATCAACAGTCAAACCTTCAAATTACAACATCCCACCCTCTCAGAGACCCTAATGTTGCATTCTACATGGAATTTTAACAGAGAATTATGAGCAATCAGCCTAGGAAGCTCCTGTGGTAAGAAGAAAACACATTAGACTAAATCTGTATCAATTGAAACTGAACTCATCCTGAATCTGTTAACAGAAATGAGGAAGGAACTGTAAAAATGAGAATTCTGTGGTAGTTTGGTACCAGAGATATGGGAGGGCTCCTCTCCCACTCCTATACTGGATGACAAGTTGCATTTTAAAGGAGGCTGAAGAATCTAGACAAAGTAACCAGTAAGGAAGGAACTGGTGTCAAGTGGAAGCCCACACAGTTCAACATTTATCTGGAGAAGTCTCCTAAACATTAGGAGAGATGAAGCACTTGCAATTAGGATGAAGGAGACACAGTGAATCATCCTGTAGAACACTTACTAAGACAAGCAAGTACAACAAATTCTTCTGTAATACCTAATAAAGTCTCCTGTAATAAACTCTCATGTAATACCTAATAAAAGTTATGATGCAGGGAAATAATTCATGTCACTGGAGTAGCAACACAGAAACTTAGAGTGTGGTCAAGGGGCAGAAGAAAGAAAGTGGCAGCTTGTTTAATGAAGCTGTTAACCCAACCCTTCAGGTCCAGGTTTTCATAGGGGATAGATAAGCTGAAGAGATGTATGAGAAAGGAGAAAGACCTGACTGTAACACCTCCTACTAGGGGTCAAGAGAAGCAAACTGAAATGGTTATTTCTGAATAGTTGATGAGCCACGTAAGTAACAACAACAAAAAAGCTTTTAGCTATCCATATACCAATATCACAGGATGAAAGTATGATCCAAGGAAAAAAAAATGTGACAGAACAGTCAAAGAAAGTGGACTTTCAGAAAGCAGATTTCAACAAACAACAGCTAAAAAATAAATTCCAAGAGAAAAAAGTTCTAAAGAGTTACTTAACGAAACAAAGGCAAAGACTTAGGATGCTCTATCTCTTGTTCCTTCACATTGAAACAGGAAGAGGCTAACAAGGGTGATCACCAGCTGACTTTTACATCTTCACAGAAAATGATGCTGTCCAGTCTGGGAAAAAAAGTCAGAGTCTCCAGACTGAGTACAGAATAATCACAGAGTCACACAGAAGAAGCAAAAGCAGAGAAGCAGTAAGGCAAAAGACAAATGCAAATGTGAAAAAACAGAGTCATGAGAGGCATCAGGAAGAGAAAAAGCAGAAAGATTTGCTTTACCACTCAAAAAAGATAATGAAAACCCAAATTCAGAAAATACTAAAGAACCTCAGCATGTACTAAACACTGGTTTAGCTCTCCCCTGTAAGGCAGAGTCCAGAGGTGAGCACTGGAAGCCTGACACTGTCCAAAAGTGTTTCTGTCCAAAACTCAGTGCTTGGCTGCAAAATACAACAATGACTAAATGGCTCAGACAGAGCAAGTAACCCTGAACTTCAGGCCAGACTGAAATAACAAACTGAGATATCCTAGGAGAGCTGACAGGCTTCTCATGCTACTCTCGTTAATAATTCAGAGAAAGGAGTGAGACTCCTAGAAAACAACCATGTGAAGGACACTGAAGTTAGGAAAAGCATGGGGAAAAAAAAGCCTTGATGAGGGGAGAAGGGGGTGCTGGAACAGGAAGTGAAAGAACGGATGTGACATGAGCCGACAGAACAGCTCCAGTGCAGAGATGAGACCTCCTGCCGCACCATCTGCCCTGACATTAGAACAAGAGGGGGCAACAAACGGGCGCAGCAGAGGTGACCACAGGAAGCCTGAAGAGAGCAGGGCAAGCAACACATCCCCGTGCCTCACCTTCGAAGCCGGCGCGCTCCAGGAGGTTCAGCGGGTACCAGAGAAGAGGCCGGTTGCCCACCGGGAGCAGCGGCTTCGGGATGCTGGAGGTCAGGTCCATCATACGGGAACCGCCACCCGCCGCCATCACCACGGCCTGGAACTCCATGCTGCAGAGGGGACACAGCGGCAGGGGCTTACTCAACCACGGCAGAACCGGACAGGCCCAGGCCCGGACAGGCCAAACCGAGCCGGGCTGGGCTAAGAGCAGATCGGCTCAACCTAGCCCAACTTTGGCCGCCAGCACTTTTCGAAGGCGTGTTTCGGTTCTCCGCCTCCCCCACATGCCTCACGACCCGTGCGAAGCGGCCGGACCTGCCCCCGCCTCGCCCTTACCTGCCCTGTGGCTGCCGCCGGCTCCCAGCGCCTCACTGACAGGACAGCAACAAGCAACGGCAATGGCCGCGCCGGCGGCCGCCGCGCGTGCGCGCCGAGAGCCGAGCCAGTCGATCGCAGACCGCGGCGGCAGAGCACCGACGAGCTCGATCCGGCTCCTCTCCGTGCTGCGATAGGTCCGTGACAGCCAGGGCAGGAAGTGGAACACCGAGGGGAAAAAAAAATTAATGATCCCGGCTGCGGAGCGCCAAATCATGGATCAATTCCCCGGCTGCTGGAACGGGGCTCGGCGCCACAGCGCCCCCAGGCGGCCGGAGGTGTGACTGCAGGTTGATGCAAGGAGCGGTTGCCTGCAGGAACTGCAGGTAGAGGTTGCTGGGGAGCTGCAGGCAGAGCACAGGGGGCAGGCGAGTTGTAGGGTGCTCTGTGGGGGAAGTCTGCAGGCGCATTTCTCGCGAACGCTGTGTCCGTGGATGAAACAGGACACACCATCCCCACGTTGATGCCATGCAGCACCCTGTAGGGGTGCAGCTGCCAGCACCTTGCTGGACCCCCAGTTACAGCGCTTGCCAAATAGTCCCAGTCAAAGACCTTGAGAAGCACAGACACGAACAGGACCTGAGGCAGGATGGCAGGATCCAGCCCTGCAGTTTTATTGAATACAGTGTGCCCAGAGTGGGTGGCTCCTGTGGCAGGGGGTGCCTGAGGGGTCTCATTCATCGTAGGGTTCCTTGTCAGTGTCGATGGACATGCAGTTGTACACGGCGTATCGCAGCAGCTCCTCGCACACCTTGGCCCTGGCAGAGGGAATGCTGGGTCACAGCTGTGGCAGGCACCAAGAACCTCATTTTCCCTCCCTGCACCCACTCAGACGCCCCCCCAGCAGGGGAGTCTGGGAGGGGATCCCAGTTCCAACCTCAGGGAGTGCAGAGCATCCCTACCCCCTGTCCCCAGCTCAACTCACGAGGAATAGTTGGGCAAGTACAAGGTGCAGGAGCATGTGGAGGCCTGTGGCATCAGGTCCAAAGCATTTGTGCTTGAGAGAAAGAAGAGTCAGATCCAAGCATGGCACAGGGATCCTGGCACAGTGCAGGGACCTTGCACTATGCAGGGATCCTAGCCTGGCCCAGGGATCCCAGCCTGGTCAAAAGAGACTCACTTTGTCCTTTCTGGGTAGACAATGATCTGAACTGGGAGGCGGCTCCGGCCAGTGACAAACTTGAGAAAGCGACTGAGATCCTCTGAGGGGAAGGACAAGGCTCAGGTCTCAAGGATAAGGACAGCCATGCCCCGGTTGCTGCTGTTGTGACAGGGTCTGCTCTTGCAGAAGCATTCCAGGAGCATGGGGCAAAGCTAAGGGAAGCCTGGAAGGGCCAGGCATGACAACCCTACCAACTCCCAGGGAAGCACCTGGTGGGCATTCCCAGGGAGCAGGGCACTGGATAACCCATCCCTTGGCCCACCCTGCTGTAAATGAAGAACAGGGAAAGTCTTAAGGTTGCTCACTGCTGGTGAAGTTGTTGAGTGCCTCCCAGAAGTTCTGGATACAAGTGTCATCAGAGGAGAAGTCTTCAAATATGACTGCAAGAACGTGCAACAGCTCCATTAGAAACTTACAACAAAGCAAATTAACATGGGACACATCCATCCTGCCCTGCTGTGAGGCCCCAGAGCAGAGGCAGGAGAGCAGGAGACCCTCTGCTCTTGGGGAGCCTCTGAGCAGGGCCCACACTCTGGACAAAAGTGGGTGGAGAAATGTGGGTTATGGTTTGCAGGGTGCCTATTTGCCTCTGTTCATAGCAGCTGAGGATCAGATGGACCAGAGTAAGGACTGGTGGAGTCTGCAGCTCAAACTGACACATCCCCATCCAGGGTCCCTCTGGCTTATAACCCCCCCAGGCAGTACTCCATGACCAGGGAGTCAGCAAGGAATAGGATGCATGGGCAGGATGAGCATCATCCAAGGTGGGGCCCTGCCCACATGAGAGACTGGGAGCAGCTTTGTGCTAGCCCTGGAACTTACTGAAGCTCCGTAGTTCAGCTGCCGTGATCTCAGGGTCCCCGCAGACCTTCTTCTCCAGCTGCTGCCAGGTGAGCAGGTCCAACACAGGCTGGGGCACAACACGAAGCAGCCCAGCACGTATGGCTGCGATCTTTGTGGGGCAGAGGAAGGGCTTCGTGTCACCATGGTGGGTCTGAACCCAGGGCAGCCACACAGAGCACTGAGAGCAGGGACTGCAGAAGCCCAGAGGGGATCCTCAAGGCTAGCAGACATCCTGGGCATGGGATGCATGAAGGAACCACCCCTGTGACCCATCCAGAAGTTGGTTCTGGGGACATATTTTCACAGCCACCAACTCCACACGTACCAGGAGGGCTTGCTACAGGAGCAGAGTCCCTTGGAGCTACGCTAGCCCTGGGGGGTGGCATTACCTGGTCCTTGCTCTCCTCCAGCCGAGCCTTCTGCACCAAGCGGATGAACTCCTTGCGGTCCTCATAGCGCACCACAGTGCTGCTGCCACTGGGGATCAGCTCCACCACACGCTGGTCACTCAGCACTGTCGTGTAGGTCAGCTCTCTGCCAAACATGAACTCGAAGGCTTCCCTGTCCACACCCTCTAGCACCTCTAGCATCTTCACCTGCAATCCAAAGGCAAAAGCCATCACAGCAGAGCCGTAGCAGCCACAGGAGCACACAGTATTGCTCTACCGGCCCCCAGCCTTGCTCACCAGCTGTGAGTCCACAGTGGCAAAGTCCTTGCTCCAGTTGACCTCCTCCCTTGCCAGCTGCTTCCATACTAGTGCTGGCAGAGACAGGATCTGACAGAGGAAGTGGAGACAAATGTCCTCCTCCATGTCCCTCCTTCACTTGAAGGCAGCCCATCTACCCGAGACACAGTGACCCCTGCCAAACCCTCTCACTGGACAGGGAGGCTCTGCCTTGCTTACCAGAAACTCCTTGCTCCTCAGGGCTGCTCCCATCAGCTGCCCAATCCACTCATACCTGGGGAAGTCTTTGCAGGAGGGGTTGGGGACATACATGTCCCTGGTGTCACTGCTGCTGTTACCCTGCAGAAGAGAGCCTTAGGATCTGTACAGATGTGACCAGCCCAGTGTGGTCCCTCCTGCAATATCCTCTCCATCACTCCTCCACCTGCCTCCCCTGCCTTTTAGAGCCCTCCAGTAGATCTCCACCACCTGGGTAACAAGCACAGCCTCCTCTATCAACAGCCCTGCAATCGTTACACTAAGACTAACATTCCAAAACCCCCCAACCTCTGCTGGCTGCCCCTCCAGGGCCAGGCCAGGCAGACAGCAGGGTGCCAAACCTGGTTGGAGGTGCGGACGAAGAAGGGCAGGGGCACAGGGACATCGCCTGAGCTGGGACACAGCTCCTCTGAGACATCTGACAGGCTGTCTCGAAAACCACCACCTGCAACGTGGTCAGAGCCTGGTCAGTGCCTGACACACTAGGGCTAGATGCTAAGCCACAGGATCTGGCCCATCTGCCCCCCTACCTGAGTAGGGCACATATAGGGACCAGAGGGGCTGTCTTCCCCCTAGGAGCTGGGGTAGTGTGGGCACCCCATCACAGTAGGTGACCCACTGCACTGCAACCCAAGACAGGAAAGCCCAGGGAGGGCAGCAGAGGAGTGCTCTCACCGTTGTCAATGATGCCTTCCGTAATGAACTCGCATTCCCACCACTGGGTGTAGCTCAGGGGCCACCTACAGGGAATCACAGAATCGTTTTTGTTGGAAGACATCTTTCAGGTTATCAAGTCTGGTCATCAATCCAGCGCTGCCAAGGCCAGCATGTCCCTCAGCATCATATTTACACGTCTTTTAAATACCTCCAGGGGTAATGAGTCCAGCAAGTTCCCTGAGGAGCCTGTTCCGCTGCTTTACAACTCTTCTGGTGAAGAAATTTTTCCTAATGTCCAACCTAAACCTCCCTTGGTGCAACTTGAGGCTGTTTCCTCTTGTCCTATGGCTTGTTACTGAGGAAAACAGACTGACCTCCTTTCAGGTAGTTGTAAGGAGTCTCCTTTGAGCCTCCTTTTCTCCAGGCTAAACAACTCCAGTATTCCCTCAGCTGTTCCTTGTAATACTCTGTGATGGTCTGAACTAATTGGAGGATTTGGATGAGAAATTAGACTACAGGCTGAGAAAGGAAAACACTGATGATGCTACTTCACTCATAGCTTCACTGAGAAAGGAAAAAAAAAATGTTTAAGAGCTGTAACCGAAACATAGATAAGTTAGACTGCTTCAGACCGATTTGGGCTAGGCTGCTCTTTTACATGGCTCTTTCTTTCTCCCTGCCTTTCCTAGCTGGATCTGGATAATTTCACTAACTTCTTTCCTGCTGCTAATCCCCCTGGCTCATCTACCTTCACCTATCAGCTGCAGGAAACAGAGATAAGATTGGGTTCGGGGTGTGAGATAAAGAGAAGCCTGTCCTTGGTTCACAGGGCTGAGGAGAGAATAATCTCTCTGGCCCTCATAACAGGGCAGCTACCTCCCACAAGGGGAAGAGATGTGAAACATCTGGTTAGAGAATAACAAAGTTATCATGAACGTTAATGAATGGGACTGTGCTTAGTCATACCAACCAATTAGTATGCTTCTGATTAGGATGGACAGCATCCTGCAGAACTCATGTTACCAATGAGAATTAGGCATGTTGCCTTAGCTGATAAGCTAACAGGATAAAAGGACTATCCTGTAGCTAACAAAAGGTTCAACTTATTCACCATATTGGTGTATTCACCCCGTTCTGGCCCTGCATGTGAAGGACGAACCCGGCAATAGGGGAAAGGGGGAAGGTGGTGGGGGTGGTCGGTTACCCCTCTTAGGGATTTCTGATCTCTGGGAGGGCTGTGGTGTTTCTGTACATACCCCTTTTTTTTTTTTTTTTTACTGTATGTAATCTGTAAGTATCTGTTATCCATTGTAAATATCTGCTTGCATATTTGTGCAAAGCTGTAAATATAAAGCTCGATTTATTAACTTCCAGCCAGCTGAGTCCTAGCCTGGGTTATTTCAAAGTGTGTTGGGAGTCAGGTAAACCCCGAACCACCACATACTCATAAAGGAAGCAAAAGCCCCATGCACATCCCTCTCCTTCAAGGAAAGCAGCTGCACCTGGCATCCCCTCACGACCTGCTCTGGGGAGGCAGCAGCACCCTACCAAGGTGATGCTGAAGACCCACCTGTAGTCCAGGGGTTGATTATTCTTGGAAGATCTGAGGCCTTCGTAGAGCTGGAGAGGAGCAGAGCGGAAAGGGGCTGAGATGCAGCAGGGGCAAGTGACGTGGAAGTGGCAGAGGGCATGGCACTGCCTCACCTGGGTGAAGACTGTGTTCCTGCAGCTGGGGTCCAGTGCAGGGTTGGCACGGTGCTCCCGGGCCAGGTGCCTGTTGATATACAGCTTTGGGGTGGTGTTAGGGGGCTTGCTCTCTGAGGACTGGAGACACTGCATGATGAGGGCTGTGCTCTGCTTGGACAGCAGCAGGAATGGCTTCATGGTCTATCAAGGGACAAGCAGGAATGGTTAGGGCCTGATCTTGCCACTGCCTGCCCTCTTCTCCCCTCTCCAAGCGCAGCTCCCGGTGTTGCAGGGGATGCTCATGTCCTCCATCCCTCTGGTAATGTCCAGGAGGGCAGCTGTGAGGATAAGACCTGGGCAGGTCTGCCCCAATCAGATCAAGGGACACACACCACAGCCCCTAGCAAAAAAACAGCCAAGCCTGTGATGAGATGTTCCTACTAACACCATCCCAGGAGAGCCTGGCAAACACTCACCCTGAGTTCATTGAAAGTGCCAACGCTGTCCTCAGAGTGGGGGATCAAGTAATGCAGGACACTGTCCAGGAGGTGGACAAACCTGGAGGCCAGAGAAGAGCAGCTTCAGGGTAAGATGAGTTGGCAGTCATGTGGAGCCCTATATACCCATGGCATTTCATAGCAGACAGCATGGAACCCTGCACATGGGTCCCTTCCAGCCCATGGAGTGACACCACAACTCCAAGGGGAGTACCCCACCAATGCCCTCTGGGCCATGTGTCTTATTTTGTTCTTGCCAAGAAAAAGCTGCAAACAAGGACAGCCCAGCCTATGCTGCAACACTGCAGAAAAATTGCTGCCAGGGATCTCTCTGTGGTGCCAGTGCTGACCCCAACCTGGGGCTGCTCTGCAGGCAGCAGGATGGAGAACTCTACATGGTGTGAGTCCTCCTCAACCTGTGCCACCACCGTGCTTCCTAGACTCTAGGAAAATTTATTTGGGCGTTAGGAATAATTTTCTCACTGAAAGGGTTGTCAACGCCTGGCATAGGCTGCCTAGAGAACCGGTTGAGTCATCACGTCTGAAAGCATCTAAAAGATGTGCAAGCAAGCATAGTGATTAGGAACATGACTTAACAGCAGACTTGGTAGTATTAGGCTAATGGTTGGACTCGATCTTAAAGCTGTTTTCCATCCTAAACAATCCTGGGAGTCTATGACACTGGAAGCAGCCATATTAGGATGGAGAGCAGCAAGCTGAAGTCTCTGCCATACACGGAAAGGAGCTGGCAGACTTTAAGCAAGAGGTGGCCTTGGGCAGCCTGATCTAGCTGTGGTGTCCCTGCTCATTGCAGGGGGGTTGGATAAGATGACCTTCGAGGGTACCTTCCAACTCAATGCAACCTGTGAATCTGTGTGCGAGCCCCTGCTAGAGGCCAGGGGACAGTTCTCAGGACCCGAGGTGGCTGTGGGGATGCTTCCATCCCTGTGCCATACCTCTGAATGAGCACAGCCCGCCGGTACAGGACGTCCTTGTCCACACCTTCCAGGAGAGGGTACCGCACCAACCATGCTGGCTGGAACATGTCAGCATTGAGGATCAGGTCCCACTCCCAGAAGGACTTGATCTTAATCCCTCGCAGGCGGACGTTGTACCCTTGGTCTGCCAAGGAAGGACAGCAGCGCTGCGTGCGTGGCCACAGCCATGTGGCCAACACAGCTCAGATACTGCAACTGGGGGCAAGGAGCACGCAGTGCCTGTGGCATCCCCAAGGAAGGTCATTCCCCAGCTTTTCCTCCAGCAGATATGAAAAAAGCAGCTGATGCAGCAAAAAGAGATGCAGGTACCAGTACCACAGGTGCAGGTCAGGGCCAGGCTGGGCTGGCAGCAGTGCAGGCTCACCCCGGCACTCCAGGATGCGGATCTCCAGCACTGGCAGGTGGGCCTTCATGTCACGGAGGATGCAGACGTTCTGGTAGCTGTTCCTGCACATGGCATATAGGGAAATGGCAGAGCCACAAGGCACAGATGCTGGTGAGGCAACTGGCAAGGCAAGGGCCACTCTGGCTCCCCAGCCAAAGATGCGTCACTACCCATGGTGAAAGACCTTCCTGCCTCACTGAGGCTGCGGGAGGAGGGGACCAAGCAGAGAAAAGAGGCTGACAGAGGCACAAACACATCCTGAAGAAGGTGGAAGCCACATCCAGAGAGCCAGAAATAAGAATAAATTCAAAGCAGAACAGAAAGGTGAGATGGCCAAGCACGAGTCATTCCGGGGGCTCCTTGTGCATCTTGCAATGGCACAACCATCCTTCAAGCTAAGCTGGTCACAAAAGGGTTATAGTTTGAAGGAAACAGATTTGTGGAGATGAGCAGTTTGGTGATTCATTCGTGTTTCAAAAGCCTTCGGCAAGGTTCCAGCAAACGCCTACTGTGACTGCCCAGCAGCAGCAAGAAGTTGGCTCCTGCCACCAGGAAGGGAACTTGGGCAGCCTTGTGGGTGCTTCTTCAAAGACAAATCGCACTGCTCAGTGGGGAGAAGGCAAACAGGCAAGTTTTGGGGAAGAAATTTGCACCCTTGTGTAAACTCCCACCTGCATCAAAAAGGGTGCTGCACAGCCAAGGCAAAGAAAAGAGGTGAAAGACTCCAGGACTTCTTGACTACAGCACAGCAGAGATGCTCAGAAAAGTGAGAGCAGCAGCACACATCACCAGAGGAGAGGAGGAGGAAGCAGCAGAAAGAGTCTCAGTCACTGGGCACAAGGAAGCACACTGCAACCCAGCTGCCACAGCATGAATAAGGGGCAGGAGTGAAGATAAAGGCACTCAGCTTGTAGTCCTGCCATGCTTTTAGGGGCAGACAGAGTTTGCATCCAGGGAGCCCTGACCCACAGAGAGCCACAGTCACCACCAGGTCACTCAGGACCGACCCCAGCCCTTTCCTTTGCAGTTGCTTAGGATACACAGCTAGCTTGGGAGTTTGGCCCAAACTTGACCCAGAGTGCTCCTCATTTGTTACTCACTCGTTAATTAGGACGGTTCTCAGGTGTTGCAACCTATTTAGTGTCCCCCCGTACACAGCCACCCGTCTAGGTGCATAGGAGCTGGTCTGCCCGTCCAGCATGAGCCACAGCTTCCTGGCAATGAGAAGAGCAAGGGGCAGCATTGTCCTCTCTTCCTGAGCTGCCTGGGTACAGAGATGCCTCTGGAGATGTCCCAGGCCTGGAGGCAAGCCCCCAGGCAAAGCACGGGGAAAGCTGCATTCAAGAGGAAGATGGTGCTTTGCCCCGCACCCTGCCCATCCCTGGCACAGCTGCCAGCAGGAAGGGGACACCCTGAGGTCTCACTTGACAATGGTGCCTTTCTTCATGTTGAGCCGCACCCAGTGCTGCCCTGGGGCCCCGTTGCTCTCCCAGAAGGTGTACATCTGGTTGTCTGTCAGATGGGCTGCTTCACAGTCCTCCTGCAAGAGCGCAGCAAGTGCACCAAGGGGGCTGAGCATCCTTAGGTACACCATGTCCACCCTTGGGACAGGTCCTGTACCATCAGAGGAGGTCAGGACTCAGCCAGCCCCCTTCATCCACTAGGCTGCAGGTGGATGGTGGCTCCTGCAGAGCAAGCTGGCCACAGCCCCAGAGACACAATGGGGTCTTGCTCCAGATGCTCAACTCCCAGCAGCTTTGCTTAGAGCAGCAGAACCTCACCACCATCTTCAGGCCCTCATCGGAGGGGGCAGCCACTTCATCCAGCTGTGGTGATGCTCATGTGTCTCACAGTGATCTGAGCCTGCAGAAGAGCCCCACTACATACCGCCTGTGAGGAGACCTCGATGCTGCTGATGTGCTCCTTGATGCAGTCCACCTGCTGCAGCTCCTTCTCACTGTGATCATACAGGAAGCGCCCCAGCTCCATGTCATGCTCATAGCTCCAGCCTGGGGGCACAGACCTGCAGGGGAGCTCTGGGTTAACAGGACAGGGAGACAAGGCTGTGTCCTGAAGCTGCCCACCAGAACTGTGCAGATGCCCCAGCTCAGACTAGCAAAGGATCTCACAGTCACTACGTTGAGATGGTGCCAGGAAGCTGGCCCTGCTGCAGGCAGATGGCACAGCTGTATCTCACCACCACTATGCCAGGTGTTTATGCCCATCCCAGCCCAGTGGGAATAACACTATGCTGTTGCTCTAATGCTCCATGGAGCAAAGGCCATTTTTGCTTGAGCTGTGTTAAACAGTGTCATTGTAAAAGTCATCCCAAGGCACCCAACCTCCCTGCTCCCAACTCTGAAGCCAGTTCTGGTCCCACAGGTATGTTCATGCCCTGGCAAGCCACCCCTTGAGGTGCTACAGTACTACTCTAGGAGATGCACTCATACCTAAACTTCTGCACTGCAGCCTCATCTTGCTGTATGAGTCTGGGCATCTCTCCCAGGTGTATTGTGTAGGTCAGGTCCACTACTTGTTCCCAGCTGTAGCAGCACCGTTGGAGAAGTTGCACAAGGGAAAAGATGGGTCAGTACTCAGCATACATCAAGCATTACTGCCTTAGCCTGGAGTGGTGGGGGGCTGGGAGTGGCACCCAAGAGCTGTAGGAACAGCTGCAGGAGGGCTCAGAATGTCCCTGCACCCGAGGGCAGGCTGGGGCAGAGCTGGGGAATCCAGCCCTGCACACATAGGGACACAAACTGGAACACAGGCAGTTCCGCTTCAACGTGAGGAAAAACTGTTGCAAGGACCAGGCTGCTCAGAGAGGTAGTCGGACCTCCAACTCTAGAGACTTTTAAGACCTGTCTGGACGCATTCCTGGGTGTCCTGCCCTAGCTGGAATTTGGTGACCTGCTTTGTCAGGGAAGTTGGACTCGATGATCTCTAGAGGTGCCATCCAATCCTTATCATTCTATGCTTTGTGGTGACCTTCCATCACAAAAATCAAACACGAGCACTATCATCACTCTGTTGCCTCTGCGGCATCGCTCAGCCCAAACCTTAGACACTTTCGGCAGAGTCTCTGTGTTGCACAGGTGCTGCCACAAGCATACAGGCACTGGTGCTGGAAGGAGTGAGGGGTTTGTGCCGTACATGCCCAGGGGACCCGGGACGGCTGGGTCGCACATCCACTCTTGGCACCAGCCACACTCGCTTCCAGTGCCCACCGCCCTGCCCACTCCCGCTCTGCAGTCTGGGGCCGTACCTGACCGCGGGTTTATAATCAACCCCGAGCGTCCGCTGCTGCCACTGGATCTTCTCGGTGGAGTCAACCGGGACCAGCTTATCTCCTCCCTCTCCAAACCTCTGCGCCAGGACCCAACCCTCAGCCAGGTCATGGCCGGGCGCGTACTCCTCCAGCTGCTCCTGAAAGCACAGCCCGGTTCGTCACCGCCCTCGGGACGAGGCACGGCTCTGGGCGGTTCCCGGCTGCGCGGCGTCCCGCCGTTACCTTGCTGAGCTTAACCCAGAGGCCGGCAGCGTTGCAGTACTCCTCGCCGGTGGCGCGCAGGCAGCCGCCCTTCCGCACCTCGATGGTGGCCCGCGCCGCCCGCTTACCGCCCCGCGCCGGCCCCGGGCTGTCCCACACGCTGAGCAGGCTGCGGGCGGCGGCGGGAGCGGCGGCGGGGTCCTTGCAGATCTTGTACTGCACCTCCCGCGGCACGTAGCAGAGGGCGGCGGGCAGCTCCCGGGCGCGGCGGAAGCACTCGCTGCACTGCAGCAGGAACCGCAGGCGGCCCAGCACCTGGTGCNTGCCGCCGCATCCGGCCGCGCCCAGCCCGGCCCGGCCCTTCGGGGCCGCCCCGGCCGCGGGCAGCTCAATTCCTCGGGCTGCTGCCTCCTCCTCGGGCAGGCCCCGCTCCGCCCGTGCCTCCCGGCAGGCGCCACCCCTTCTTCTCCCCTCCCCGGCCACAGTCCGGGCGGCTGGGTGTGGTGTCACCCCCCCTTTGCCAAGAAGCTGCTCGGGTAGGACCACCTTGGTCCCCGACACGAGTTACCCCAAGTCACCTGCACCCCGTCACCCCGTGGCTTAGGACGCTGCTCCCTTCTAGCCTCCAGCGTCCCCGTAACTGGCAGCATTTCGCACAAGCGTAGAAGAGGTCTCTGCAGGGTCAGGGCACTGAGCTACATCTCCAGCAAGGATAGGACTCTGAGCACCTGCTGAGGCAGATAACGGACCTCCCTGCCCTGGAGCAGCTTTAGCCCAGCTTGCCTCCGGACAGCAGGATTGGAGCCATGACACCCAGCAACACCCAGCCACCCCTGAACCTTGGCAGTGTGTCAGCTCCTGCCCTGTCTGCCTGTTGCATACCATGGCAAGGTGGTGGCAGAAAGCAGATCAGCTCCACCCCACGTCACTTGCATTGCTCCTGGCTGGGCACAAAGAGCCGCAAGTAGGGAGCAGAAAACCACCAGGCTAGCAGAGATCAAAGGTCCCTGCACCCCGACAGAGCCTGCCTGCTCTCCTGGCAGGTCAGAGTCCAGCTTCATCCTTTGCCTGCAACAGCAGATTGCAAAGAGAGCCTTGACAGCTGCTATCCCCACACTGTTATCTCCTGAGCAGGTGTGACCATATCACAGTGATGGGTACCAGCCTTGCTAGCAGCAAAATGCCCTCAACCATAGCACAAGCACAAACTTCTGCCTTGCTCCTAACTGCAGCCAATTGTAGACAAGAGGGTCCCACGCCACCTTCCACAGCCATGACACCCCATAAAACAGGCTGCAGAACTGCTGTGAAGGGTTGAACCAGCTAATACTCTGAGCCACCTCCACGACACCACTTCGTGGACAAAGGATGCTTCACCTCCAGTCACCTCCTGACACCAGTCTCCATCTGTTTAACCCAGCAGAAAGAGGCAGGAGCCCCAGCCCAATCACACAAACCATCAAGAAGGCCAGCAGTATTTAACTTTGTTCACTTTATTTCAGATCCTACAGGAGGTAGGGATAGCCAGATCCTGTCAAACTATTTATAGCTTGTCCTACTCCAGAGTAGTAGTGGAAGAACAAGAACAGCTAGACCAACATGCGTTATTAAGCACCTGAAGCTGTTCTAGGACAATTCAGCAAGCCAAAGTCAGGAGAGGAGCATGTGGTCCCTCCTCAAAGCTTATTTCCTACCTACCCTGTAAAGCTGCATCTCTGCCACACAGATGCCTCCTCCTTTCAGCAGCACCAAGGCACTAACACCCTCCTCAGGATGGCACTGGATTGAAAAATCAGTCTTGACTGGTGATAGAGCAAGGACACACAGCTTCTGGTGCCTGTGAAGGCTTCTTTGCCCCAGGCCACGCACAGTAAGAGGTTGGGGGACTAGACCTATGCCTTCTCAAACATGGTAGGAAACCACTCCTACCCGCAGCTTGAAAGATCAGAGAAGAAACGTGACCCAGCACTGAAATAACACCTACTTTGGGCCCCTGAGACCAGAGCTGAGCCAGGCTGACCTTTTCCACAATTCGCTGGGCAGAATGCTCAGTTTGCAATTTGCTTTAACGCATTACAGACAGGACAGAGAACCACACAGAGGAGACCCAGGTGGTTTACCAGCTCCTTTTCGCAGCCCTCTACACAGCAAGTTCAACATCGTGATCTGTGGGTTTACCTTGGCATCCTTCTTCAGAAGCCATGTTTGATGCAATCCCCTGACCGTGAAGTAAATGATCTCAGCTGAGACCTTGCTGCAGTGATGGGCTCTTCCTGCAAGTGGAAGGAGCTTTCACAGCTCTCTATACCTTGGTGTAAACACTACAGCAGCAGCTGCTGCCATTCTGCAACATGTATATGGCCATAACACAAAATGCACAGTAAAGCAATGGTATGTATGGTAAAACAATGTTTTCCTCAATATATTTGTAGGGGTTAAACCTGGACCATCCTGGATGAGCTCCCTTCCTGCTAGGACCATGGTCCTGTTACTTCAAGTATTTTTTAAATAGAAATTCTCATTACTGACTCTTCTCAGTGGCAGGAAATAAAACCCAGAGGTGTGAGAGAATCAGGGGCTAAAAGACCTTGCTGGAAAAGCTAAGGTCAGTAACTCCACAGTCATCAAATGCTTCAGGTTAGACCCAGACCTGAAGGCAGCAGGACAAGACTGGAAGTGAAGATCAGATTGCCCAGGGCTGTAAGTCAAGTCTTGAGTATTTCCAAAAGGTGGAGATGCCACAATGCTTTTAAGGAAAGATCCCACTGCTTCAGTCAGGCTGTGCTCTCAGCATCCTCCTGCATATCAGCTCTCCCTTCATCATGGAGGGCTGGGACTGAGTACATGGAGAAGTGAAAATAAAGCTGTCTAAGGACCTTATCATTCACTGAGAAATCTGAGCTGCTCTGGGTACCTCCATAATTAGCTCAGTTACCCTCTGACATCTGCAGTTGCTGCTACTGAGGCTAAGGGACACAGAGGTCACCCGCTGGAAATGTCTCAGCCAGAGGTACCCATTTCTTCCCAGCTGGTTACCCCAAGCAGCCCCAGCTGTCTTCTAGCCATAGGTGACATAAGCAAATCCTTCCACCAAAGACTAGGTCAATTCTATCCATCTGGCCCTGAGCCACTCACTAATCAACATTTCCTGCCAGACAACAAAGCACAAGGAGATGTGCACATTTTTCTTGCTGCTTTCAGTTCTGCTCAATAAACAACACGACCTCCTGCTGGTCTTCCCTAGAGACAAATGGTCAAGGTTGGGAAAAGCAGGATCAATTTCACCCAAATGTCTCATTTCAAATCCCAGCTTGATGCTGAAGACTCATTCACCAACATTCCTAACAAAGGGTAAGCCAGCAGATCAAAGTCCTTTCACCAGTTTGCTCATGCCTATTTAAAACAGATACCCTAGGAAGTGACTCAGCCACCAACATGGAAATGTATCACACTGACTTAGAGCCTGGGAGAAGAGTAGAGGCCATCAGCATTCTGGATGAAGAACTGAAAGCTACAGAGCAGACAGTTCCCACCTCCTGTAGGGGAGTAGCTCCCCCCAGCAGTCACTGCTGAGCGAAGAGTGCAGGGGAACCACTGGTGGTCACAGGTACTGGAACTTGATACAACATAAAAGCATGGGAGAACTTTCCTGACAGCACCTGCAGTCCTGCTGTGCAGGTCTGTCGTGACACCTGCTGGCCAGAGGCACCCTTGCAGCACCTGCCACCATCCTTGCTTCACTTCTTCTTAAACCTAGATGAATAACTTAATTTCCATTGATCTCGGGTCACAGCAAGAACAAGTCAAGGGAACGTGGTCAGAACGCTAAGGCCAGGACACACTGAGCATCCCTGTGGTCTCAGCGGCAGCTCACATATTTCTGTCCCAGGCTGTAACCTGCCATACAACTTTATGGCCCTACCCTGCTTCTGTTTGGAACAAAACACAGCCTGAGAGGGATGAGAGCTGTAGAGCTGCAACTGGGACACACGGAGAAGAAATGCACTGTAAAAGTCTACCAGATTTGTGAGGGCTGGGCCAGGGTTTCGTTGCTGCAATTACACTTACACTTCAAGATAGCTCCCACCCTGCTGAAAACCCAAATCTCCATGTGCAAAGAGGTGCTGGTTAGCACTGCTGGGAGCCAGGCTTCACACCTTCATGTTTATTGTATATACACATCCTGGGAGACAAGGGAGCTCTTCCCACTGTGCGGTTTTGTCAAACCATTGTCCATGCTGCTTGGCCAGGCTGCAACATCACTCTTCCCAAGGACTCATGTCTGTATCAATGGCCACGCAGTTATAGGCAGCATAGCGCAGCTTCTCTTCACATACCTTGGCTCTAGGGGTGGCAGAGGGGGGTGGGAAGGAAAAATAGACAAGGAGGAGTTGCCATTGCTGCATCTGCCAGCCCAGAGGACAAGATGCTTTCCAAGACGGAGGCTGTGCTTCACCAGCTGCTTGTAAAGACAATCACAGCAGCCACATGGTACAGGGAAGGGGATGGAAGTGTGGCAAAGTGCTGGGGCCCTATGGGGCAGCACTGGGGTTAAGATGGAGAGAAGCACCAAAACTTACGTGGCATAGTTGGGTAAGAAGAGGGTGCTGGAGCAGGTGGACGACTCTGGCAAAGCATCCGTCGTCTCAGAGCTTGGAGGGAAGGTGAGAAACTGGTGAGAACCAGCAGGCCAGTGAGGCAGGGAAGACCAGAGAACACATCCCTTTGGTCTGGGATGTGTCAGCCTTGCAGCTGGCAGAAGAACAGACTCACCCCATCTTGTCTGGATAGATGTAGATCCGTGCTGGAAGGCGGCTTCTGCCAGTGACAAATCTGAGGAAGCGGCTGCGATCCTCTGTGGAGGAAAAGCAAAGACATCAGATCCCAGAGGGATGGGAGATGGAGTACAGCCACCTGCAGGTAACCCTAGCACTAGCAAGGAGTTCCTTTAGCTCAGCTGCTTGCTCTCCTTGGCACCCATCTGTTCCCCAGGCATAAAGGAGAATGGTTTCACCCTCCTAGTTCCCAGCTGGCATGCACGGGCTGTCATGGCACAAGACATGCAGGGACAGAGCAAATCACTCACCATTGGTGAAGTTGTTGAGTGCTTCCCAGAAGTACTGAACACGAGTGTCCAGTGGCTCAAAGTCCTCAAACCGGGCTGGCAGGAAAGATACAAGAAAAGAATCTGTTGACGATCCAAGCTGCTCCTGCATAACTTAGAGCAGAGCCTCTCCTACTTATTCAGTGGTCCTCTGCAAGTGCAGGAGGAAACCTCTAGGTGCCTGCAGGGAGTGCAAATAATGACCCAACCTGCTAGGGACACCAACATTCAGGTCCCTCCCAGAAAGCAGATACACATATCAGCTTTACAGAAGCCCAGACACTGGCAGCCAAGGGATGCCCCAGCTTCAACTTTAAGGCCCAGCATGGAGACAAGGGACATCTGCCACAATCAGCACCCAGCTGAAGGCAAGAAGTATACAGGTCCACATGCTCACTGTGTATTGGCCTCTCACACCTCTCCTTGGCCCAGCTTGAAGAAAAGGCAGTTGTTTGTAGGGAAAACGTTTTTGGCAGGGGCCTTCACTTACTGAGCTTCTTGAGAGCATCAACTGTGACTTCAGGGTCTCCACAGACTTTTTTTTCCAGCTCTTGCCAGGTGAGGAGGTCAAGAACAGCTTGGGGCACCACCTTCAGCAGCCCAGCCTGCATGGCCATGATCTGAAAAGACGACAGAGCAGGTAAGCAGCAGGTCTTGCCCCTTACCCTGACTTGTGGTTGAGCCTAGGTACTCAACTGGGTGCAAGCCATGTGGCTGCTGAGCAAATGCCCCAGGAAACTTGAAAAAGGGAACAGGATCCCACAGAGGTGCATTGCATTTCATTCAGGAAGCTCGTGTCAGAGCTGGGAATAAAACCCCATCTCCCATGCTGCTGCAAGTTAGTTTGCTTCTCAACAAACTGCACGGGCCCCAGGACATCACCACAAAGAGCTGCCTACTGCTGCACTAATGAGCACAGGGACACAAATCACGATGCACCTTACGAGGAACCTTACAGGCCTCTGCTAACTCAGTGACCACTGATCCTATGGGACAGTGTTACCTGCTCCTTGCTCTCCTCCAAACGAGCCTTTTGCACCAGGTGGATGAATTCCTTGCGGTCCTCATAGCGCACCACAGTGCTGCTGCCGTTGGGGATCAGCTCCACCATGCGCTGGTCACTCAACACAGTTGTGTAGGTCAATTCGTTCCCAAATTTAAACTCAAAGGTGTCTTTGTCCATGACTTCCATCACCTCCAGGAGCTTCACCTGCTCAGGCCCGAGGAGTGCTTGTTAGAGAGATGCTCAGCGAGCAGTGGTGTGCCTGAGCCCTCAGCTCCTCCCAGACAAGGGCTAGAATGACTCTGACAGCAACACAGCATGGGATATGTTGCCCTAAAGCTCTTTATCAGACCCTGGGGCATTGCATGCTTGAAGCAGTAGTCAGTATGGCTACATCTCTAAATCAGATAAAGGATGCATTAAATGCTAAGAATGCCCTTTTTCTGCATGCTTCTTTGACACATCACAGAAGAAAGCAAGTAAAACATGAGGAGAGGGACACAAATCACCACCTTGCCAAGTGCCACAAGGCATAGAGGGTAGCCACAGCCTCCCAGACCCTCTCACCAGCACAGAGTCCACCGCAGGGAAGTCTTTGCTCCAGCTGACTTCCTCCCCTGTCAATTGCTTCCATACGAAGCCAGGAAGAGCCAGGACCTGAAGGAGAGCAGGGATTTTGTGAGCCTGTGTTAAAGGAGACAGCTCAACAACACAGATGTAAAAGAGCCTCCCTGCTCTCCCTGTCCACATGCAAAGCTCATCATAGTTGAGCAGTGACCAGGTACTGCCTTCCAAACTCCCAGTAGCAGCTCCCAAAACTCAGGCTGTGAGCTCTCCTAACCCCTTGGCCCCAAATCCTGCTAAACACCTTTTGACCCAGTCTGTGATCACAGAGTCCTCCTGTGCTCCTGTAGGATAGGTTGCTGCAAAAGGGGCCCAACAACTCCCTTTGTAGAACACAGGCACAGGGTTGAAATCTTACCAGAAACTCCTTGCCCCTCAGAGCTGCTCCCATGATCTGCCCAATCCACTCGTACTTTGCAAAGTCTTTACAGGAGGGGTTGGGTACATACATGTCCCTGGCTTCTCCAGTGCCATTACCCTACAAGAATGAAAGGCAAAACTCCAAGTCATGATCTGAGCACAGTATGAAGCACTACAAACTCAGTTCCTGTAGTGCCTACGGAGGCTTTTTACAACAGAAGTGGGCTGAACCCCACATCCACCTTTGGAAAGAAAAGTAGCCAGGCACTTATCAGCATATCCCAAAATGAGACGCCACAACGTCATCTACCCAACATCTCATGAGAAAGAGCTTTGGATCAGTGAAAGTAGGGTATGGCCCTGGCATGCAGGGGAGCAGAGACAGCACTGCACTGCCAGGCAGGGAAAGATCTGCCTCAAATACCCTGACTCAGAGCACCTGGTTGGATGTGCGCACAAAGAAGGGAAGAGGCACAGGGGTGTCTGCTGAGCTGGGACACAGCTCCTCCGACATGTCCGCCAGGCTGTCCCGGAAACCGCCACCTGCAACCCCAAAAGAAGGGCATTTTAACTCCCTGCCTGCTGACCTTCAGAGTTACAGAGCAAAGAGGAGGAATTCTCAGCCAACCCGGCCCAGGGCTGAGCAGAAGTTTTCTGTCAGAGCCTTAGGGCACCAGAGGAAATAAAACGGGACAAATACATCCCTGTCTGGCCTGTGGAGGACAGTCAGAGGGAGCATTGACACTGTCTAAGCTGCTGTTAGTGACCAATGGAGGTCTGGTCCCCATCCCAGCAAGCAGCACTCCATCATCTGGGACACAGCCAGAGATAGCAGGACAAGGCAACCTGTCATCCCTCTGTCCTTCACAGGCAGTAGTACTGTGAGAAAATCTGAGAGCCCCATCAACCCCCCAGCTCTGCTCAGGGAAACCCTTGCCCCACACAGCCCCTACCTTGATCAATGATGCCCTCTGCGATGAATTTGCACTCCCACCACTGGTCATAACGCAATGGCCACCTGCGGAGAACCAGGCATTGCCTGAGGCGATGTTCAAAGCCAAGAAGATGCTGGGGAGGCAGCAAGCACAGCAGGGACATCAGGGAATTAGGGTAGACCAGTCTGAGCTCAGGACAGGATAAGATCTCAATCTCCAGAGACAATGGCATCCTCAGCAGGGAGGTGACACCCTGGGGAACTGGCCCTGATCCCACAGCTGAGCTGGCTTCTGCCCTAGAAAACCCTCTCCAGAGCACAAGACATGGACACACTCTGCTGTGGCAGAGGACATAGCTCCCAGCATTGAATGAACCCCTTCCTCAGTTAGACACCACTTACCTATAATCTAGAGGCTTTTCAAACTTGTCTGAAGGTTTCAAGCCTTCATATACCTGCAACAGAGATCAAGCCTGATATACCCTTCTCCAGGGGAGGAGGTGCCAAGTGCCAGGAAATTAAAAGAAATCTGGTTTGCCCCAAACTTTTAAATACTGACTAAAGCCAATCTCTAGTGGCCCTTTACGTTTGGAAAAGGAATATAAATGAGAGTGGTAACCACTGTATGGGAGAGTGGAAACCACTGCATGGAGGTTTCTGGCCTTGGAGGCACATTGGATACGTATTAAACCTCACAGCAGTCAGGGCTGTTCACGCACACAGAGCAACAGAACTTTTAGAGGTAGGGGGAGAATGACAATAGGAAGATCAGCGTTGCTTTGAAACCACAGGACTGTATGCAGAGGCATTACTGCTGTCACACAAGAATTCTTTGCTGCCCTTTTAGTGTAATGAGATTGTTATGTTCTGGATTAGCAACATGCCAGAGAGAGCACCCAGGACAAACTTCAACTCAGAGATCACAAATCCCTCCTAGATGTGTTATTCCTGGATATGGAATCATCAGCATATGCAATTGTAGAGCCTATGAGTCATGTGAAGAAGCCTTGAGGACTCCAGGTATCTCCAGCTCCGAGCTGTCCCTTCCACCCACCTCTTTGTGATTAATTTTAGTTTTGGGAGGCCTCCTTCTCTCCAGAGCAGCAGAGACCCTTCCAGGAGGGACAGTACCTGGGTGAAGACAGCATTCTTGCAGCTGGGGTCCAGGGCAGGGTTGTCTCTGTGCTCCATAGCCAGGCGTCGATTAATATAGAGCCGCGGCATGAAATTGGGCTTGCTGGTCTCCGAGTCCTTCAGACACTGGGTAATGAGAGCTGTGCGCCTCTTGGACAGCAGCAAGAACTGCTTGATATGCTGTCAATGGGTATGTCCAAAATGTTAGAAGCCACCATTGTCCAAAAAACATGCCATCTACTTCCTACTGAAGCCACTGCACCGCCAGGTCTCTCCCCTTCCCAGGGCCACTGCCTTCTACATACAGACACATTCTCTTTTGACACGTTTGCTCCACCTCTGCCTCTGAAAGATTTGGTTTTCTGCTTTAAGGGAGATATCAAATCCAGTTCCCTCTCTGTCAGTCATTATCTAATGCCTGGACCCTCCTTCACTCTCACGAGAATGTCTTACTACCCCTCCTGTTTGTAATCAAAGCAAGCTCCTCTAAACAAACCAAATTCCTTACATGCTTTGGGTCCTGTGTTGAGCCAACACAGGAATTACAGTGCTTTCTGATACCAGGGCTGGAAACACACAGAATGGGGCTACCCCAACAATGGAACTACCCCAGCAACATCTGCCAAATGTATTCTGGGACAGAATGTAAGGAAACAGAAAACTGGAGGGACAAACTCACTGTTATGAGAAAGATGGAAATAAAAAAAGTTTAATAAAGCCAAGAAGAAATCACTGGTAAAAGCTCTGCTGTTTGGACACAGCCAGCTCAAAGCTGCTGGCAGCGAGTGCAAGAACAGAGTGTCCTGGGCTGAGATCTCAGAAAAGATGTGTGTCCAGCTCACATGCCCAGTGCTGCTATGGTCCAAATCCTTTTGAGGGTGAAGTGCTCTCACTTGATTCTACTTGCTACCCCATATACACATTTCCATGTCAGCATTTTAGCAGGAAACTAGCCTCTAAACAATATCATCTTTCATGGTTTTAATAAACTGAGCCCAGCCAGGTATTTCCCTTCAACTGCTTTAAAGCAACAAGCCCTGACTGCCTCCTTTACCACAGGTCAAGTGCAATCACCTCCCCAGACTGAGGCCCCACAAGGTACAGAGGAAATCACTCACCTTGAGTTTGCTGAACGTGCCAACAGTGTGGTCCCAGGCTGGCACCAAGTGATGCAGGACACTGTCCAGGAGCTTGATGAACCTAAATCCCAAAGAAGGTATTGTGACAGAGATAGGACAGGGATCTGCACAAGCCCATTCCAGACCAAATACCCCAAGACACAAGCAGAAAGGTAAGAACTGGTTCAAATCCAAGGTCTTTCACATCACAGAGTCTTTGGTACTAAAATCCCAAGTGTAAATACAAGCTGGGCAGTGACTGGCTAAAGAGCAACCCTGAGGAAAAGAACTTGGGGGTGCTGGAAGCTCAACATGAGTCAGCAGTGTGCATTGCAGCCCAGAAAGCCAGCCAGAGACTGGGCTGTGTCAAGAGAAGTGTGGCCAGCAGGTGAGGTAGGTGATTCTCCCCTTCTACTCCACTCTGGTGAGACCCCACCTGGAGTACTGCGTCCAGTTCTGGAGCCCCTAGTGCAAGAGGGATGTGGACATGCTGGATTGTGTCCAGAGAAGGGCCACAACGATGCTCAGAGGGCTGCAGCACCTCTGCTGTGAGGACAGACTGAAAGAGTTGGGGCTGTTCAGTTTGGAGAACAGGATGCTCCCAGGTGATCTTCTTGTGTCCCTCCAGTATCTGAAGGAAGCCTACAGAAAAGCTGGGGAGGGACTTTTTAGGCTATCAGGGAGTGACAGGACTAGGGGGAAGGGAGCAAAGCTGGATGTGGGGAGATTCAGACTGGACATGAGGAGGAAGTTGTTCAGCATGAGAGTGGTGAGAGCCTGGAATGGGTTGCCCTAAAATGAAGTAAAAATGTTCTTAATCCTATAGGAACTCGCTACAAAAGTTACTTAGCTATAAGCAGGGCTGCCCAGGGAAGTGGTTGAGGCCCCATCCCTGGAGGTGTTTAAGGCCAGGGCGGATGAGGCTGTGGGCAGCCTGATCTGGGATAGGATGTCCCTGGGCATGGCAGGGGGGTTGGAACTAGATCATCTTTGTGGTCCCTTCCAACCCTGACTGATTCTATGATTCTGTGATCCCATTCCCTTGGCACTGCAGGGACCTTGCATCCCTTGCAAGGGACTCTGCCATGCACCTGCCACACGCACAGCACAGATATGCTGTGCTTGACATGCAACACACTGAACTCAAGCTGCAAAACCCCTCTGGCAGTACAGAGGAGTTGCCCCAGAAATCACACTTTGCTCCCTAATGGCTGTTATTGCCCTCAGCACCCACTCTGTGGTCCCAAGGGGAGCCACAGAGCTTTACAGCTTCCAGCCATACCCACGCTGGAGATGGCACCAGCCCCTCCACGTAGTACCTTTGAATGAGCACTGCCCGTCGGTAGAGGAGGTCAGGATCTGTCCCTTCGAGGCGGGGGTAGCGCACTAGATTGGGCAGCTGGAACATGTCAGCGCTCAGCCCCAAGTCCCTCTGTCGAGAGGATTTGATTTTGATGCCTCGCAGGCGAACGTCAATCCCATCATCTGCCAACAGAGAAAGAAGGCCATGAGAAAGCAAGCCTTCCAGCAGCAGAGGTCTCTAACAAAGGCACTACAAACGTGAGCATCTCCACCAGCTCCACGGCTGGGTACTGACAGCCTGAAATGCCTCTGTGAAGAAGCAGTGGGGCACTCACAGAGAAAAAAAAAAATTAAAAATTTAAAAGATTAAAGGCAGAGAAAGGTCTGATGAAAGTCAAGAGCTCACAAATTTCCAGGTCCCCCTGGAGTTTCACATGCTTCCTCTGAAACAGCCTTCAGGGCCAAGAAGCACCAGCCACAGGAACAAACTCCTAAGGTACAGTACCTCAGAGGTGCTTTGTGGCTGTGGCCATAACACTCAGTCCTACCTCTGCACTCCACAATCCGGATCTCGATGACAGGCAGATGTGTTGTCATATCCTCAAGGACGCACACATCCCCAATGTAGCTCCTGCAAACACAGACAAGGGCTGCAGAGATGTTCCCTCTCCCATACTGCCAAAACCCACTTGGGCTGCTTGTAAAGGAAGACATTTGCATCTTCTGAAACTGGAGTCTGTGTCAGGAACACAGACCCAGTTACCTACAATATGGACTTTGCTGAACCCCTGAACCTGCTGGTGCCTCAGGTCCAGGTGCCATGGGCTCAATGAGTTCCACAATGGGATAAGCACAGACCTAACGATTATGCCACCTGCTATTGCTGGCTGAGGGAACCCAACAGTTCCTTTGTGACCTGAGCTAGATTGTCTGGTCCTGCTCTGGCAGAGAGGTTGGACTCGATGAGCTCTTTGGGTCCCTTCCAACCCTTGACATCCTGTGATTTCAGAGATGCAAAATGCCTCTCTCTAGGCCTCTTAAGACATGCTGGTGTTGTCACAATTGCTTAGGGTCAGTATGTCCAGCACCTAGTCCCTGCAAGGGCCACACTACCTTCTTCACCTCCTTCCACTCACTCATCAATGCCGACATCATTCAGTTTCTTCAGATTGTCCCCCTCGCCCCCATACACAGCAACTCGCTTGGGCATGAAGTTCTCATCAGTGGTATCCACTGTCAGCAGAAGCTTCCTGCAAAAGGAAGAATGAAATGAAAAGTTCACTGCATCTGAATGCCCATTGCTGCACCCCCTCATTGCTTGTTACGAAGCACATGCAGCCTAGTGCTGGGATCCCCAGGTACCTGTGAGAATGCTATGACCCTTTCAAGCCCCATGCCAGAGCAAGGGCTGAGGGGCAGGGAGCACAGGGCAAATCTGGGCAGTGAAAGACTCATGAACAGGGGCTGCAGGGTTCACCCAGCTGCAAGAGGGAGGTGCCTCACTTGACAATGCAGGGGAGAGGTGCCTCACTTGACAATGGTGCCTTTCTTCATGTTGAGCCGCACCCAGTGCTGGCCCTGGGACCCATCACTTTCCCAGTAGGTGTCAGCATGGCTGTCTGTCAAGCATGACACATTGAAGTCCTCCTGGAAGAGAGAAGTGAATGAAAGGAAGATCAGATGGGGGTAGGATTAACTTTCTCTTAACAGTTACTCTCCTCAGGAATTTTAAGCACCAAAGGGCATCGAACTGTCCTGCTTCCTTTGCTAGGCTTTTGGTAGACACAGGGAGCAGGTCATGCACAGGACTCTAGGGCTGACTACACCAGGACCCTGGGGCTGACCACACCAGGACCCCGAGGCTGACCACACAAGGTGCTCTGGGGTCACACACACAGTACAGAACATCGAACCCCCAAAAAATCAGTTTAGTAACTAACACTAGCATTTGCTTCTCAAAAAAGAGTCCCTCCAGGGATCACATTATCCAATATGCTACATGATGCTTCTCTCCCACATTCTTCAAGACAGGCCAGCTCATTGCACTAAGCATCATCCACACTCCCAAGTCCCCCAGCACACAGGGCTGGGGCAACCTTCACGCACCGTGTAAGATGAGACATCAATGCTGTCCACGTACTGCTTGACACTACCCAAGTTCTCATCCTCCTTCCCAATGTGATCATACAGGAAATGCACTAGGTCTTCATCACATTCATAAGTCCACGTTGGAGGCACATATCTACCAGGGAAGAGGGATTAATGGGTCTAGAGAGCCAGAGGCATCTTGGCTAATGGATGACATTCTGTGATTCTGTAAAACCTTCCATAGGTCCAGTGACATCAAAGGGTTTAGTTCACTTTGTGAATCTGTTCCACAGCAGCAAAATTTTACCAAAGTTGAGTTTGCACTCCCAGGCTTGAAGCTTAGTTTCAAAGGTGTGTTACTGCTGGAGAGCAGAGTCAATTCACATCCTGTTATTCTTCTCACCCAAAGACTGTGTTTTCACAACTATGCACCAGTTACACATGGAAATACATAAATAAAATATTGAAAGTAGAAGAGGAGACCTCATTGCTGTCTACAACTACCTAAAGGGAGGTTGTAGCCCAGTGGGGGTTGGTCTCTTCTCCCAGGCAACCAGTAACCCAAGGAAGGGACATAGTCTCAAGCTGTGCCAGGGGAGGTATAGGTTGGATGTTAGGAGGAAGTTCTTCACAGAGAGAGTGATTGGCATTGGAATAGGCTGCCCAGGGAGGTGGTGGAGTCACCGTTCCTGGAGGTGTTCAAGAAAGGACTGGATGGAGCACTTAGTGCCATGGTCTAGTTGACTGGATAAGGCTCGGTGATAGGTTGGACTGGATGATCTTGGAGGTCTCTTCCAACCTGGCTGATTCAATGAATCTATGAGGGAAGGCAGGTCAGTGTCCTGCTTGCCTTAGTCCTGCCCTGTTTTCTGCAGGCTTATCTAGGACAAGATTGTGCCAAGCAGAGCTCTTGCCTGCTCCCTGTCTTTCCTCTCCCCCACCCCCCCGGTTTGCAGGAGACAGCTGTTTGAGCGCCATTTATGTCACGGGATAGCACTAATTAAATGCCATGTCCCGTGGGGCGAGGGGGTCCTAGTGCCCTCCTCGCCGGTTCTTTTGGGTTTCCGTCGGCAGAAAAGACACAAATATCGCTCAAGTGTCAGGTATAAACGTTTAACAACCAGGACTGGGGGAAACAGAGAGGTTACATGCAAAACAGATCCCGATCGCGCCTATGGGCACCCGCGGGAGAGCGAAGCGAAGGGGTGAAACACGCTCCTTCCCGAACCCGGAGGGGAGGGGGGGAAGAAGAAAAACCGACTTCGCCAAAGTTAGGGAAAAGAATAATAGAGGGGTACAGAGAGAGAGAGAGATCAGCCTTGCCGCTTAGGAGAGCTGCCGTGCTTCGTTGCCTGCTGCCGTGCACGTGGCTGGGCTCCTCAACAGCCACGGCGGGAGACGACAGTGAGCGAGGAAGAGCGGAGGAAGAGCAACTAACGGTCGCAGTGCCCCCCCCCNCTCTTGCCGGACCTTGGACGGTAGGGGGAGGAGAGAGCCCAGAGGTTGGACCAATTCTAGGGTATGTGTCACCCCATACCGGGACAGAGAGACAGCGGCTTGCACCCAACCAAAGCAGAACAGCTCATACCGAAGCTTCTCTACCGCAGCCTCATCCTGTTCCATGGCCTTGGGTTTCGCTCCGAGGCGCAGGGAGTACGTCAGATCCACCACCTGCTCCCATCTGAAACAACCCAGAGAAGGAAAACGTGAGAAAAGCCTGAGGGGAAAGAAGCTGGTGATCAAAGAGTAACTGGATGAGAAAGATTTGTCTTTAAAGCCCCTCCGTACTGCATCTTCCATCACCCCCAGCCTCGCCATCGCCCTTTCCCTTCCTATCACCTCTACTTCCAGGCCACACCCCGCTAGGCAAGTGACAAGTGCAGCGGCCAAGCCCAGCACAGTTAACCCCGCATCTGGCATCCCTGCTGCCTTACTTCCAGGGAAGAAGTCACCAACCAGATCTGGCCTCATCAGTCCAGGGCACGAACGGCTGAGAAGCTGCGCACTGAAGCCCCTGGCAGTTGGGCGGGGTGAGCACTCCCCTGCTCTCTGCCTTGACAGAGAGAGACCAGGATGGGCGACACAGAGGGAGAGAGCGGTGGCCCCGCACCTGATGACGGGTTTGTAGTCCACCCCAAAGAGCTGCTGCTGCCGCTGGATCCGTTCCGTGGACTCCACTGGCACCAGCCGGTCCCCGCCGTCGGCGTGTTTGCACACCAGCACCCAACCCTCCTCTAGCTCGCAGCCGCTCCGGTACTCCTCCAGCTGCTCCTGTGGGGGACCGGCGGCTTCCGTCAGGGGACGGACAGGCCCCTCCGACGGCGGCACAGGCCGCGGCCTCCCAGCCCCGCGGCATTACCTTGCTGAGCTTAACCCAGAGGCCGGCAGCGTTGCAGTACTCCTCGCCGGTGGCGCGCAGGCAGCCGCCCTTCCGCACCTCGATGGTGGNGACACGGAGCTGTAGCGCATGTGTCCTGTACAGGGAACGCTGGAGTGGCCCTGGACACGGAGCTGTAGCGCATGTGTCCTGTACAGGGAACGCTGGAGTGGCCCTGGACACGGAGCTGTAGCGCATGTGTCCTGTACAGGGAACGCTGGAGTGGCCCTGGACACGGAGCTGTAGCGCATGTGTCCTGTACAGGGAACGCTGGAGTGGCCCTGGACACGGAGCTGTAGCGCATGTGTCCTGTACAGGGAACGCTGGAGTGGCCCTGGACACGGAGCTGTAGCGCATGTGTCCTGTACAGGGAACGCTGGAGTGGCCCTGGACACGGAGCTGTAGCGCATGTGTCCTGTACAGGGAACGCTGGAGTGGCCCTGGACACGGAGCTGTAGCGCATGTGTCCTGTACAGGGAACGCTGGAGTGGCCCTGGACACGGAGCTGTAGCGCATGTGTCCTGTACAGGGAACGCTGGAGTGGCCCTGGACACGGAGCTGTAGCGCATGTGTCCTGTACAGGGAACGCTGGAGTGGCCCTGGACACGGAGCTGTAGCGCATGTGTCCTGTACAGGGAACGCTGGAGTGGCCCTGGACACGGAGCTGTAGCGCATGTGTCCTGTACAGGGAACGCTGGAGTGGCCCTGGACACGGAGCTGTAGCGCATGTGTCCTGTACAGGGAACGCTGGAGTGGCCCTGGACACGGAGCTGTAGCGCATGTGTCCTGTACAGGGAACGCTGGTGTGGCCCCATGGTCACTGGTTAGGTGCCGGCGGGGCTGGCCCTGCTCTGATGAGACACTGAGAACCGTGATCGTGGGCTGGGATGGATCAGCAGGGCCACCGATGTGGCCGTGAAGTGACAGATCCCACCATGGAGGTTTTGAGGAGTTTGTCCCGCTCGTCCCAGACCGTGACAGCAGGATGGTGCTGGCCGCCCCACACGGCTACTTCGGGTTCCTGTCTCTGGGGCAGGCCCCGAGCAGCCCCTCGGCAGTGACACGGCCGTGGGGAGCCCGGGGACACGTGGCTGTCACCTCGGCCGATGCCTGTGCCTCGGGGGCTGCACAGCACACAGGGGGAAGAGTCATAGAATCAGTCAGGGTTGGAAGGGACCACAAGTATCATCTAGTTCCAATCCCCCTGCCATGCCCAGGGACACCCTACCCTACATCAGGCTTCCCACAGCCTCATCCAGCCTGGCTGCAAACACCTCCAGGCATGGGGCCCCAACGACCTCCCTGGGCAACCCATTCCAGGCTCCAGCCACTCTCATGCTGAACAACTTCCTCCTCACATCCAGTCCGAATCTCCCCACCTCCAGCTTTGCTCCGTTCCCCCTAGTCCTCTCACTACCTGACATCCTAAAAAGGCCCTCCCCAGCTTTTCTGTAGGCCCCCATCAGATCCTGGAAAGCCACAATAAGCCTCCTCCTGGGAGCCTCCTCTTCTCCAGACTGAACAGCCCCAACTCTTTCAGTCTGTCCTCATAGCAGAGGTGCTGCAGCCCTCTGAGCATCCTCGTGGCCCTAAGAGGACTGCAGTGACAGCGCTGCCCATGCCCGTGCCCCACTGCCCCCAAATCTCTCCAGGCAGGAGCAGCTGCGGTCCCTGATAACTTAATCTTGCAGGCATTGCCTGTCTGCGGGAGGGTTCCACGACCCTGTGCAGGAAGAGGCCCTGGGCTGTGATGGAGGTGGGGGAGGAGTTCATTTGTCACGTTTGTCCCAGCTGAACACAAGCCCCTGCCTTTCCAGACGGGGAGTGTGGCACTTCCCGTCACAGGGGTATGGCGGGACACTGGGGCCCCTCTCCTGGGTGATGACTCACATCTGCTCCTTTGTCCACAGCCCCAAGGGCTTCCCCAAGCTGAAGAACGACACCTTCCTTCGAGCGGCTCGTGGGGAGGAGACGGAGCACACCCCAGTGTGGTGCATGCGGCAGGCAGGGCGCTACCTCCCCGGTGAGCAGGTGGAGACGTGCAAGGAGGCAATGGGCAGAGGGGCCTGGCGTGCGCTCCATGATGCTAATCATGCTGGTCCCTCGTAGAGTTTCGGGAGACCCGAGCCGCACAGGATTTTTTTGCCACTTGCCGGAGCCCCAAACTGTGCTGTGAGCTGACCCTACAGGTGAGAATTCCTTGAGGCGGGGTCGGTGTGTCTCCTCCCCCAGCCCAGATGGAGATGGGGAGAAACCTTGGGTCTGACCACCTTGGGTGACCGCAGTAAGTTGTGCAGCCCTTGGGGATCTCACTGCCCCCTGTGCGTGTCTGGGTCCTCCATGGGGAGGGAGTATTAGTCCGTCACTAATACTGCTTCTTCCTCTCTGCAGCCACTCAGACGATTCCCTCTGGATGCTGCCATCATCTTCTCTGACATATTAGTGGTGCCCCAGGTGAGAGCCATGACTGGTAGTGGGGAGTAGCAGCTAGAATTTGGTCTGAGTTTGGGACCACCTCATTCCTTCCTCTTCCATTCTCCCCTGTCCCCAGGCACTGGGCATGGAGGTTGTCATGGTTCCTGGTAAAGGACCCACATTCACAGAGCCCCTGAAGGAGGTAGAAGATCTGCTGAAACTGCGACAGAAAGTGGACGTGACTGCGGAGCTGGGCTACGTCTTTCAGGCCATCACGCTGACACGACACAGCCTAGAGGGCAGGGTGCCCCTCATTGGCTTTTCTGGAGCACCTGTAAGTGATGTGGCTCCTCCACAGCGACTTCCTAGCAGGGCTTTTCTACTCTTTCTTCTGGGGTGCCACTGGCCACAACATCTTCAAAGCAGCTAGTGTTGTAGGAGTCCATAGGTGACAGACATTCAGTGCAGTAGCAGTTAGTTGTGCCCCATGCTCTGAGGTTCTCATGGGTGCTGCCTTCAGCACTGCGCCTGGCCTCTCACATCTTACTCTGTCTCCAACAACCTCCTCACTCCACTTCTTCCCACAGTGGACGCTCATGTCCTACATGATTGAAGGTGGCGGCTCCACTACAATGGCCAAGGCCAAGAGCTGGCTCTACTGTCACCCTGAGGCAAGCCACCGACTGCTGCGGCTGCTGGCTGATGTCATCATTGACTATTTGGTAGGCCAGGTGGCTGCTGGAGCACAGGTGTGTCCTGGGGCAGGGATTGGGGATGGAGCAGAGAGGGTCCAGCTCCTGGGAGGTGCAGGAGGGACTGAGGTGTGGCTCTCTCAGCCTCATATCCCTGGCAGGCACTTCAGCTTTTTGAGTCCCATGCTGGGCACCTGGGCCCAGAGCAGTTTGAGACCTTTGCCCTGCCTTACATCCGAGACATCGCCCAGGCTGTCAAGAGCAAGCTGAAGGAGGAGGCACTGCCCTTGGTGCCCATGGTGAGTTGGCCTGAATCGACCCTGGCATCCGGGGTCTGCTGGAGAGAGATGCATCTGCTGGTACCTGCCGCCCTTAGTCTATCCCAGGGAGAAGGGCTCGGCCCATGGTGGAGTTACTGCCTGTCTCCTCCCTCCCCAGATCATCTTTGCAAAGGATGCGCATTACGCGCTGCGTGACCTGGCTCATGCTGGTTACGAGGTGGTTGGCCTTGACTGGACGATTCGGCCCCAGGAAGCTCGGTAAGAGCCTGGCAGGGCATTGAAATGTTTGGGCAGTACCCTAGGCTGGGTAGCCTGACCTCTTGCTCTGCACTGATGGGTCTTGTGTGTGCCCTGTGCTGAAGGCTGTAGGCACCTGGCTGCCCCCAGCCTCTGCACTGCACACACCTCACCTGCTTCCTTCCTGTTGCAGTGCACAGATAGGGAAAGATGTCACCCTGCAAGGGAATCTGGATCCCTGTGCTCTCTATGCACCCAAGGTGAGCTGTGGTCATCACCAGCAACGGAGGCTAGTTCCAGCCTGTGTTAAAGGCTCATGCCTCAGTTTCCCCACCTGCAGTGCTGGTTCATGTCCCATCAATCTCCCAGGCTGACTGGGGTTTTGGAGGGTGTGGTGTACCCTGGGCTGTATAGAGCTGACACATGATTTCCCTCTGTGCCTACAGGAGAAGATTGGTGAGCTGGTGAAGAAGATGCTGGAGGGATTTGGGACCCAACGCTACATTGCCAACTTGGGCCACGGCCTCTACCCTGACATGAATCCAGAGCACGTTGGTGCCTTTGTGGAGGCTGTGCACGCTCATTCACGCCACATCAACAAGCACAGCTGAGCCTGGGGCAAGGGGACAGGACTCTGGCTTGGGTACAGTCACCTCTAGTGCTGTGTTGTCATGGGGCTTGCTTGAGGCTGGGCTGCAGCATTAAACCAGCACCTTCTCCACAGTGGCCGTGTGGCTGTGGCAGGGGCAATGGGGAACTGCAGAGTGATGCCGGAGATGGGCAGTGATGATAGCCTGGCAGTGGGACATGTGAGATCAAGGAGAGACCTTGAGCTCCATCCTGTGGGGCACTGTGGGAGCATGAGGAAAAGTGTGCATGGAATGCCTCCTCCTGCCAGGCTGCAGTGTTATGCCAACAGCCTGTGGGAGATGATGTGAGCCCAGAGCACAATAGGCATAACCTGGCACTACAGATGACCTCAGCCCTGCAAAGGCATTTGGGCTGCCTGAGACTTTCAGGGTCAGACTGGAAGCTCACAGCCCACCAATGCCACAGGCTCAGCATGAGCTGTGTGCCAGTCCCACTCAGTCATCAACCCATCAACCTGAGTGTGTGGGAAACAGCTGGCCATGTGGCAGGAGTCCTCTAGACTCTAGCACCACCAGCACCCTGCTACACTGGCTGGGATGGCAGCAGACACCATGACCCTAATACAACCATCGCCCTCCTCCAGCTCCCAGAGAAGCTCTTTGGGACCATCCCATTGGTCCCGGAGATCCCTTTGCATAGCTCTCTCTCTCATCTGATCCTCAGGACCAGGGCTGCCTGGGGCTCAGCAAACCTTGCAGAAAGCTGGCAGCCAGCTCCCCTGGGTTGTGAGTGTGCCAGCCTACTGTACACTGCAGCATACTCACTGCAGTCCAAGATGGCTGTAGGATGTATCAAGACCTGGACACCAACACTGCTCCAGCAGGCACCAGGATAGGCAGGAACCTGCTGATGCTAAGCATGGCACACTCTGAAGCTTCCAGGGTGCCTGGCCTCTGCCCTGTCCCCCTCCTGCAGGGCTCAGGAGTTGGGTACCACAGGGGGCTGTTGGTGATGCCACCTCTTCCTGCGTGATCTAAAGATGCCAGGCTACCCATCAAGTGTGGTGACCTCTCCCTCTTCAGAGAAAGGCAGTAGAGATACAGGCAGTAATGTTCATCCCTTTTATTATTAAACATCAGATGAAGAGGTCGCACACACACATACACACACACGCAAAGGAAAAAAATAAGAAGAAAAAAAAATAAAGAGGTGGGGGGAAAAAAGAGAAACAGACTGGTTGAAGACTGCTCTTTCGGTGGCAACAGAGACCGAGTACAATTGGTTTCCTGGCCGGAGCATGGACACAAGTCACTTACCAAAAATTAGAAGTCAAACCAGACAGCAGATAACTAGCCCACATTCTCTAACTACAAGTCACCACCCAGACCGACCCTGGCCCCCCCAGCCCTCCCAACCCGCTGGCAAAGAAATGAACCAAAACCGAAAAGCCGTCAGCCCAGGACTGCAGTCTGCCCCCGGCATGGGGCAAAGCCAGGAAGGGCTGAGCCCTGGCCAAACCACGGAGCCAGGGAGCCGGGAAGCAGAACGCTGGGGAGGCAGCATGTCTACGCCTGCCTCGCCTCCCTCTCCAGCAGCCAGGCAGCCCCGGTGCCCTCATGCCTGCCCAGGCACCTCACACCCCTGCGCCCACCAGCTGTGTACAATGCAGTGGGCTCATGTCCTCCATCACCAGCATCCGTGAGGGTCCGAGTGAGTTGCCCCAAGTCCCTTCCTTCACTGTCCTCCTCCAGCGCTCGTTGTGCTGCTGCTCCTCCTCCTCCTTCCATCTGTCCATCCCAGGGCTGCGAGTAGAGTGGACGTTCACCTCCCCCAACACCCTTCTTGCTGCCAACGACGCTGTGGGAACCTGAGAAACGTTCGCTTGCCTCCTCCTCTTTTTGTCTGTGGTTTTGTGTGTGGTTTGGTTTTGTTGGTGTTTTTTTTTGTT
>VWZI01007939.1:76509-104380 GCA_013396835.1 Psilopogon haemacephalus | reverse complement strand
TTTTGTTTTGCACTTTGCAACCTTCAGATCTCTCCAGCGACTGCTTCCTTCAGGAAAAGAGGTATTAGATTTCCAGGTTAGCTTTTGGTATTGGCAAGGGAGGGCAGGGGGGTCGAGCGAACCATCCTTATTTTCCCCGTGGTTGCCTTTTGGTTTGTGCCCAAGGAATCTCTGGATCCTCTCAGCGTGTGTGAAATGGTTAAATCCAAGACAAACAAAAAAAAGTAAAATTAAAAAAAAAAAGAAATAAGAAAAGAAAAGAAACAACAACAAACAAACAAACAAAAAAGAAACAGAAGAACCAGAACAGAGCAGCCTCTGCTGATGGGGGTAAGGTGATCTCTGCTTCCTTCGTTCTTCTCTCCCGAGTCCCCATGCTGTGGCCAAACCCTGCCAGCCAGTGAGCGTGGCCGGGGCCCAGGGCTCACCCAAACCGTTCCCGCACCAGCAGCATCAGTTTTTTCTTGCCTTTATAGATTTGTTTGAGATTGTCAATGAACTGGGCAAACTGTATGTGCCCGTCCTGCGCCAGGAGGAAGGTCTCCCTGGCCTTGCTGAGGAACTCAATGAACTCCCCGTAGTGCCGCGGGCTGATGTGAGTGAGCCGGGAGTGGGTGGTGTTGATGTAGGCGCTTATCGTCGCGTCCAGCAGCTGCCGCAGAGGGGCTTTGTCAGTGGACATCAGCTTCCCCGAGTTCCTGCGGCCGGGGATGCCGGCTAGCCCTGGGGCCGTCATGGTGCAGCGGCGAAGGATGTCCGAGAGCACCGTTGCGCAGTGCACGCTCTTCACCACCAGCGGGATGATGGCCGCCAACTCGTTTTTGCCCAGAGAGTGGCTCAGGGCGCAGGCCCAGAGCACGTCGTTGATGGCTGGGTGCGTGTCCTGGTTGTAGGCCAAGTTGAGATGCGTCATGGCCAGCGAGGCCAGTTTGAACGCCCGGAGCGGGTAGCCTCGGTGCTCCATGTAGCGGGCGATGGTGAAGAGCTGGGTGTAGGTCATGCCAGTGGAAGCGGCGTCGATGACGATCTGGTAGGCGGTCTCAAAGGCGATGTGGTCCTTCTCGCAGAGGGTCAGGGCGGACAGGGCGCAGTTCTGTGGGTCCTTCATGGCGCACTGCAGGGCCAGGGTGCGGGCGCAGCTGGCCAGCTCCTCCCGCTGCGGGTAGTCGAGGCTCAGGCGCAGGATGGTGTTGTGGGACATCACCGTGGCTGCCACAATGCTGGTGGCTTCCGTGGGAGTGAATAGCGAGTACCAGCTCTGCAAGATGCTCACCAGGGCCCTCACCCCTGCAAGAAAACACCGTGGTTATGGCACAGCCCCGGAGCACAGCTCAGATCATGGGGCTCCTCGGAGTCCTGGGTGTTTGGAGCTTGAGCAAAACCAGTCTGCAACGACTGTGAACTGCTGCCTCTGTCCCAAAGGGAACAGGGCACAGGGGGACAGTGAGAGACTACTCTCTGCTGACGTGCTACAGGGCACAGCAAACACTGCTGGCCTGAGCTAGGTACAGGAGACCTAAATCCATAGAATAGAATCACAGAATGGTTTATGTTGGAAAGGACCTCAAAGATTATCCAGTTCCAAACCCCCACCATAGGCAGGGATACCTCCCACTAGAACAGGTTGCTCCAGTCCTAAACCTGTCCACTGCTGTGGCCCCACCCCTGCTTAAACTGATGCTCTGAGGTGCATCCAGTTACCCAGAAAGAATGGGAGACTCAGGAGAACTCAAGATGCCCAGAGCTATGGACAACCCTAGAATCTCCCTTCCCACCTGCTCTCGTCTTATGCAAGCTGGACCCCTGAGGAAGGCACTCACCCACTTCAGTAGCGCAGGTCACCAACCACCTCACCATCTCCCGCCGCCGCCAGTTGAGGGTGGACAGGGTCATGCGCATCACCTGTGAGGCAAACTTGGCATTTTCATCTGTCCCACAGGGCTCCAACGAGGCCACCTCAGATAGCAATACTCCCCAAAAAGTCCCTTTGGCCTGGCTGGCTGCTCACTCCCCAGTGCTGCCTTACTTCCACCCAAACTGCAGCGGGCACATGAGACTTCCCAGGGCTCAGCTCCCCTGCACAGGGCCACAGAACCATAGAATCACAGAATGTCAGGGGCTGGAAGGAACCTTGAAAGCTTATCTGGTCCAGTCCCTCTGCCAGAGCACAGGAACACATCCAGACGGTTCTTGAATATCTCCAGAGATGGAGACTCCACAACCTCCCTGGGCAGCCTGTTCCAGTGCTCTGTCACCCTCACGTTCACCATGGAACCGCCTATGCTTCAACTTCCACCCACTGCCCCTTGTCCTGTCACTGGGCACCACCAACAAGAGGCTGGCTCCATCCTCCTGGCACTCACCCCTTACATATTTATAAACACACAGGGATGAATTTACTCTGTCCATGAGGGGCTGCCTGCTTGTTGGAAGACCATCACCAGTGTGCTGCTGCTGCAGTAGATGGGGTAAAAGGGCCACCAGCATCCCCAGTGCCACCCCATACCTGGAGCCCCAGCTCCAGCGCCACATTGAGCAGCGTTGTGTCCGAGTTGCTGTCGGCTGGTGTGGCGATCTTGAAAGCATCCTGGGCCAACTTGAAGATCAAGGAGGAGGAGTGGATGTTCTTCTGGATGGCCTCCAGCACTGTGCGCAGGCGCAGCATGTCTCCTGGGTGCGGGTAAAAATGGTCAGATGGCTCAGCCTCCCCAGCCTTGCCCTCAAGCTTCATGTCCCGTCTGCATTAAGTGGTGAACATATCTCAGCATGGTTACACCCCTTGGAACATGCATGTGGAGGGATGGACAAGGATGCCTGATGAGGTTCTGTAGTTTGACAGCAAAATGGGGCGTCCTCCCCAGGAGGTGACACACCTTGAGCACCCACCCTTGCTCAGGATCATCTTCTCACTGGGAGGACAAACAACCTGAGTGATCCCAAATGCATTCTGAAGCATTAGCAGACATCTCCAGGTACCTGGATGTTCTGCCCTAGGCTCCAGTCTGACAGCTGTAAACCCAAAACAGGGGATCTGAGGAGATGCCCAATGCTGAATGACTGCAGAAAGGTCAACCTTCTCTTAGAAACATCAGAAATAAGAAGGGCTGTTTGCTGCACACATGCAGTCTTTCTCAGCAAGTCCCTTCCCTCTTCAAGACTAGAAAAGGCTGAGCTGCTCCCTGTGGCTTGGTTCTCAATCGCCCAGGTGAGGCACAAACCTCTCATGACTGAAAAAGACTGAGATGCTCCCAAAGATGAGGGCTCCTGGCACAACACCAAGCAATGCTGTGAATCTCAAGACCAAAAAAGGCTGGGCTGCTCCTTGTGGCTTGGTTCTCAATCACCCAGGTGAGGCACAAAGCTCTCAAGACTGAGAAAGACTGAGATGCTCCCAAAGATGAGGGCTCCTGGCACAACACCAAGAGATGCTGCGAATCTCCTGCCACAGGAGGCTGCCGTAAAGATACATGATGGCAGCAGGAGACAGGGCAGGATGTTGGAAGAGGAGCCCATTCAGACATATAAATGGTCCTGCATCCAGATTGGGGAATCCTCCTCTCATCCCCTGTGGAATGAGAAAGTCTGAGAAGCTCCCAAAGATGAGGGCTCCTGGCACAACACCAAACATCCCCTGTGGGATGAGAAGACCTCTGACATGGGTGCAGACCACAGATGTCACCATGCTAGGTCAAGTCCCTCTGTTGCTCCAGGGTCATGTTTCTAGTGCCATGGTCACTGAAGGAACCTCATGCAAAGAAAACCAAGCAGCGCAGGGCGGCGTGAACAACCTCCAGCCGCACTTGGGCACACAGAGGCATCTCGGGTGACTAATAGCTAAAGATATCACCTGCCACCCACAGCAGCCGCTCCTGCTGCCATCAAAACCCAACCCTCCCTAAAACAACTTGCGGGGGCACGGGCAAGGAGAGGCTGTGAGGACACAGGATCACATCAGGACACGCCGCAGCAAGGGAAGAGCCAGGGAAGGGCATGACGGGAAAAAAATATACATAATCCAAGGGCCCTAAAGCCCTGGCATAAAAACCTCATGCCCATTAAAGGCTGGAAGGGAGAAGGCACTAAGGATAAGCCAGGTACCAACACTCCATCAGGGCACTGCAAGGCAGGGGCAGGATGCCATCAGCCCTAGAAAAACGGCCAAGAGAAGGAAGGCTGGAAGGAGAGAAGAGGATGCTGAGGCAGCAAGGATGGAGCTTTCTGACTGCTCGGTTACTTTCCACCTTACTAGGGAAGAAGCACCTTTCCCACCAAGCTGGCAGCACCTTCCCCACCCAGCTGGCAGCACCTTCCCCACCCAGCTGGCAGCACCAGGGGCTAGAAACTGCCACAGATGGTGCAGGGGAGCAGAGGGCAGTGGTAACTGCTCAGCTCTCTGGCCCTCACAAGACCCAAGGCTCTCACTGTCCTGGTGGGGTTGGTTTCTGGGCACAGGGATATTTAATGGAGAGCCTGCGTTCACCCTCATCACTGTGCTTGGGCAGGAACCAAAGAGGCCTGGAAGACCAGTGAGGACCTCTGCAGCTGGGACCCTGGTTCCCACCCAGGACAGCTGTGCCCACCTTCATCTCCGCCAAAACCTACATGTGGTTTGGTGCACAGGGAGTTCTCTTCCCTCTTACAGCTTGTGCAAAATCATTACCACAAGGCAGGAAGAGAAAAAGCAGAGGTAAAAGCTTCAAACTAAACTACGGGATGAACTCAGGATACATCTGGCAGGGCAAGCTGATCTGGCAGCTGACCAAGCTGCAGGGTAGGCATGGTCCAGCACCACCCAGAGCACTACCCAGGATCTAGAACACTGGCTGGCATCCCTGCAGGCTTGCCTGCAGCTCCTGGGAACCTCTAGTCCTGCCTACCAGAGCAAGAGCCTTGAAGCCCTTTGGGACAAGAGCGGCAGGCTGCCAGCAGGGCACTCAACCATCCTCTGCCAGTTCTCAAGGGAGTGGAAGCAGAAGCTCCCTCTTTTCTCCAGACAAAATCCCTTGGCTGCTGTTGCGCAGCATTGTCCCATCCCTCCCTGTTCCACAGTTGTCCCTGCCACCAACCCTTGGCTGCTGTGAGCATGGTAGAGGCCAGCTCGCACTGCTGCGACTCCAGGTGCCCCAAGGTGAACCAGCGTGGGTATCTGCTGGGGACCACTGAGACTAGGTGGTGGGGGTGAGTCACGTCGCCGGATGGTGCTGTGGTTTCCAGGACAGGCAACCTGAAGAACAAACAGGAGTAAGCATGAACAGTACTCTGGTTTTGTACCCCCCAAGGCACCGGCAAGGCAAAGCAAGGCAGAGGCTGCCTGCAGGCAGCTGCCTGCAGCGCTGCCTTTGAAAGCATCCTGCTGCCGTGCATGTGTGGGGGCTCCTGAGGCTGCATGCTCAACAGATGGGCATAGGGAGCAATCTGAGACCAACTTGAAAGGAGAAGAGTGATCCGTGAAGTGATTTATAAAGTCGTAAGGAGATGCACAAGCCTCAGGAAAGAAGAAAAAAAACCCAAAAAGACGAAGAAAAAGGTGGCAAAATCCCTCCTCCCCCCCACCCTCCACTCCTTTCATGTCAGAGCACCCAGCAGAACTTCTGGCTTTATCATCTGGTTCTCCTTAAAGCCCCCGGTTGTCATCAGAGGCAGTGGCACATTTCCCCAGGGCCCCCACAGCCAGTTTGGGGTTTTGTGGGGCTGCCTAAAAGTCTGGAAAACTCAAGGCAGCCTAAGAAAGGGGAGCATGAGTCTCACATCATAGCCATGGTGACAACACCATGGTGGCTCTTAAACCTCTGAGTTGGTGCTAGTGTCACTAACTCGCTGGCCAGTCAAGGCCTGCAGGAGGCCAACTGTCCTCTTGGCTGGGCAGAACATCCAACTATCTCTGCTCCCTGCATGCACAGGATGAGGCAGCAGAAGTCCAATCTTCCCAGCCCAGGTCAGAGAGACCACAACACAGGATGTCCCAGCTAGGAGCAGGGAATGAGTGCTAACAGATGGTGACTCTGCTTTCTATCCAGCTCTGCAACATTCTGGAGCCTGAGGCAAATCATTTGCCCATCTGTACTGGGATAAAAAAGCCCTTCCTATGGGTAGGAAGGGCTGCAGGGTGCCAGAGGCCTGGCAGATTGAAGAGAGAGGACAGCATCATGCATGCCTGCAACCTGCTCCAGCAGAGGATGTCTGTCACCAGAACAGGCAGGTAGTGATCCAGCCTGGGACAAGGGACTGGGCAGAGGCTTAAAACCCTGGAATCACCCAAACAGAGAGCAGTTGTCTCTGCACTGCTGCTGGTGTATAATGCACAGGACAATCCTTGAGACAGCAAGCTCCAAGCCTGCCTCCAACTCTCATCCCTGCTCTAGGGCTACAAAGCATTCTGGCCTCCTGCTGGGAGCACAAGAGGCAGGCAAAATGGAGGCAGAGATGGAATAAAGCATGCACCAACCTCATGGCCCGCAAAGCCAGCTTGTATGCCAGGTCTGCATCGTGGGGCAGCAGGGCAGAGAACAGGTATTTGGCAAAGGTGTGCATGGGGACGCTCTCACGGTGGATGACTTCTCCCAGGCCACTGAAGGGACCACCTAGGTGGAAGCAGAGCCCATCAGCCATAATTACCACAGCAGGATCTGTGGCTGGTGCTTGCAACCATCCCAAAGTCTTAAGGATCTGTTCGGCAGCTCTCTGGTGTGTAGCTTAAGTTGGATCCTGGGAAAAAGGTTGCTCTTTCCTTTTCTAAGAAGCCTTTCTCATCAAAATCATTCAGAAGCTGAGGCCAAATGCTTAGTACCCCTCTTACGACTCTGAGGACTTCTTGCTTCAGGGATGTCAGCCCAGAAAGCCAACCAGATTCTGGGCTTCATAAGGAGAAGTGTGGCCAGCAGGGCGAGAGAGGTGAATCTCCCCCTCTACTCTGCCCTGATGAGACCCCACCTGGAGTACTGCGTCCAGTTCTGGAGCCCTTAGTACAAGAAGGATGTGGACATGCTGGAGTGTGTCCAGAGAAGGGCCACAAGCATGATCAGAGGGCTGCAGCACCTCTGCTATGAGGACAGAGTGAAAGAGTTGGGGCTGTTCAGTCTGGAGAAGAGGAGGCTCCCAGGTGACCTTCTTGTGGCCTTCCAGGATCTGAAGGGGGCCTACAAAAAATCTGGGGAGGGACTTTTTAGGCTATGAGGTAGTGACAGGACTAGGGGGAATGGAGCAAAGCTGGATGTGGGGAGATTCAGATTGGATGTGAGGAGGAAGTTGTTCAGCATGAGAGTGGTGAGAGCCTGGAATGGGTTGCCCAGGGAGGTGGTTGAGGCCCCATCTCTGGAGGTGTTTAAGGCCAGGCTGGATGAAACTGTCCAGCCTGACCTACAGTAGGGTGTCCCTGGGCATGGCAGGGGGGGTTGGAACTAGCTGATCCTTGTGGTCCCTTCCAACCCTGACTGATTCTATGATTCTAAATGCTTGCTTTACCAGATGATGGGGCAGAGCAGACATCCTACAGATTCATCGCCACGTGGGCAGAGAAGCCAGGATAGGGTCAGCCAAGCATCAACCTTGGAAGAGGCATCCCAGAGATGCTACCAACACTCAGTTAAGACACAGAAGACCAGAAGATAAAATGGGCCAAGCCCCCACCTTCCAGCAGCAAGATGCACTGCTTCCGCAGGGTCTGCACCAGCACCGGGTCCAGCTCCAAGTCCTGAAGCCGAGCAATGATCTGCTCCTCGTTGCGGCACACCTTGTCCTGGGCATAGAGACCTTCGGGCATCACTCTTTGCTGACCCATCCCCATCAGGGCCACTTCTAAGGCCAGTGACAGGTAGGACTCGCCACTGTCTTGGCTGCCAGTTGCAATGGGCACGTGTTGATACACAGGGGGTTTGGAGTCCCCAGCATCTGCAGTAACGGGAAAGAGATGCGGCAGTGTTAGAAGAGCCTTCCTAACAGGCAGAACCACGTCAGAGAGCAAAAGCAACCCTCTCGACTTCAGAAGAAAGCTCCACACTTCCCCTGCTGCCTTCCCTTAGTCACTCAGAGATGATGGATAAAAGCTGGCTGCAGGAGATACAGATGTCATTCTTCCTGCTCTCACTAGGACATGCAGGAGACCTGAGACAAAATGCAACAGGGTGTCCTGGTCCCCTCCAGGGCACTCCTGAGGGCCAGCACACCTCAGCCCAGCTCTACTAAGACTGCTTCTCTGGCTGCAAACTCTGGGACTGGGAAAACTCAGGGCTGCTAGAGCTTCCCTGCCTCTGCACTGCACCTCTGCCTTGGCTGCTGCTCCTGCAAATATGGAGATTCAGAGTGCAGGACTCACAAGCCCCACACCTGCACCCTGCACCCACTGGACTAGGTTCAGCTGCAGCCACCGGGAAGGGAATCAGGAGGAGTCCTCAGTACCTGAAATTTCAAGGCAGTTTTCCTCTTCTAACCTACAAGCTTCGGTCAGGGTGAGAAAGAGGCAGCCAATGGGGTTCAGAGGGTGGCCTACCCATCCCTCCAGGTTGGTGATGGTTGTTGCTCCCCGTTGCAGAAGTTCTGCAAAAAAAAAAAAAGGAACAGACAGATAATGTGAGAGACTTAAAAGAGAGGTTCTGCACCCAGAGGAGTCTCTGAGAACAGAAGCCTTTTCTTATCCCAGGCAAACCTCCAGTCCAAACTTTGGCATGGTAGCTTAGGAGCAGCTCAGAACAGCCAGCATGACATTCATACTGCCACAGACAGCACGTACTCAACAAAATATGTTCCTCTAAGGCCCCATAAGAACAGTGGCTCATTCTTTGTTCCAGGAGGGCACTGAGGAGGCACTGAGGAGTCCCAAGATAAGGTCTATAAAGTCAGACCTCCAGCTTATGGATTCATTTGCAATGGATAGCCTGAATGTTTTGAGAACGTAAGAAGCTATCTCTTAGGAGACCACAAAGGCTCCCAGTGAGCCTTTGAAAAGCTCCATCTTTTGATGACCTCAAGCTGACCGAGCTAGCAAGCTCCAGGATTCTACTGACCACCAACAGCACTGCAGTAACTGACCTCAGCTCCCTGCCAGCTTCAATTGCAAAAGGAGAAATGCTGGGCATGCCTCCTGCTCCAATTTACTCAGCAAATGCAAGGTGAAGGCAGCACACAGAGCCAGCTGTGACAGCTCTGCAGACAAGCAGCAGCTCTCTAACAGAAGCATCACTTGCCTGTGCAATCCTTACAGTCCACCAGCCACAGGAACGTCCCTGCTCCAGCAGCCTGAAGACAGCACCTGGGCACCTCTGTCCTTAGTACATGTGTACCAAGACAGTTGGGCTCAAGCAATCCAATGCATCAGTTTGCCTTTCCAGGGTGTAATTCCTTACAGCACTGCACACCATCAACTTCTGCTACTCTAGAGAGGGCAGTGCTACACTCCATGATGGAGAAGTCATTCTCAACCAATTGGGACATCCCTAACAGACCTCATGGGGCATTTCTCCCATGGCTCTACCCATACCTTTCTTCTGATGCTTGTATATCTCCAGTTGCCTCTGCTGCTGCAGTCGCAGGGTGTTGATTATGGCAACGGTTAGCCGCAGAGCCTCTCTGGGATAGCCATGGGAGCGCAGCGCATCCACTCGAGCGCAGGCTGTTGGGACGTGTTCTGCAAGGCAAGCACAAACACAGGGGTGTGGCTGAGCCAGAGGACGGAGAAAATTCATGGGAAGGTACTTATGGAGGGAGAGAACCTGGCAGCATCAGGCTTCAAGGGCATTTTCTTTGGCTGATATTCCCCATTTCCTAGCTAAACTCTCGCTCCCGGTTTGGAACTCATCCCTTTCTCCCTGCTCCTGGCAGGGATACCTACCAGGAATGCTGATGGGACTCCTACCACATTTAACCCACAGTACCTAAATCATAGAATCGTAGAATAGAATCATAGAATGGTTTAGGTTGGAAGAGACCTCAAAGATCAGCCAGTTCCAACCCCCCTGTGCCATAGGCAGGGACACCTCCCACTAGATCAGGTCGCTCAAGACCTCATCCAGCCTGGCCTTCAACACCTCCAGCCAGGGAGCAGCCACAACCTCCCTGGGCAACCTTGCCACTCTCACTGTAAAAAACTTCCTCCTAATATCCCATTTAAATCTCCCCTCTGCCAATTTGAACCCATCCCCTCTCGTCCTGTCATTACAGGACCTCATGAATAGTCCCTCCCCAGCCCTCCTGTAGGCCCCCTTCAGATACTGGAAGTCTACTATAAGGTCTTCTGGAAGCCTTCTCTTCTCCAGGCTGCAAAGCCCCAACTCTCTCAGCCTGTCCTCACAGCAGAAATGCTCCAGCCCTCTGATCATCTTCGTGGCCCTCCTCTGGACCCTCTCCAGCAGTTCCATGTCCTTCCATCTCCACAAACCTCACCCAAACGATGAAGCACTTCCAAGGTGCCATTGTTGCAGTACGACAGCTCTGAACAGAGGCTGTTACAACCTGATGCTCGTTTCTCCTAAAACCTGCACAGCTTATGGTGATTTCTCTCATTGGTGCACACCCAAACACTTCTCAGTGTCTCATCCAACACTTCTCCCTGTTCTCACAGCTATGAAAATGCTCAGAGGGCTGAAGCAGCTCTGCTATGAGGACCTGGGTTAGCACAATCTCAAGCACAGTTCCAGGCTGGGTGGAGAACAGCTGAGAGCAGCCCTGAGGAACACGACCTCGGGGTCTGGGGTGATGAAAAGCTCAACATGAGCCAACAGTGTGAGTGCAGCCCAGACTGCAACTGTGTGCTGGGCTGCAGCAAGAGCAGCTGTGGGCAGCAGGGCAAGGGAGGGGATTCTGCCCCTTTATTCTGCTCTCCTCAGACCCCACCTGCAGTACTGTGTGCAGTTCTGGAGCCCCCAACACAAGAAGGACATGGACCTGCTGAAGCAAGCCCAGAAGAGGGCCACGAAGATGATCAGAGGGCTGCAGCAGCTCTGCTATGAGGACAGGCTGAGAGAGTTGGGGCTTTTCAGCCTGGAAAGAGAAGGCTTCAGGGAGACCTTATAGCAACCTTCCAGTATCTGAAGGGGGCCTACAGGAGGGCTGGGGAGGGACTATTCACAAGGTCTTGTTATGACAGGAAGAGGGGGAATGGGTTTAAACTGGCAGAGGGGAGATTTAAAATTGATGTTAGGAGGAAGTTCTTTCCAGTGAGACTGGTGAGATACCAGAACGAGTTGCCCAGGGAGGTTGTTCAAGGCCAGATTGGATGAGGCCTTGAGTGACCTGATCTAGTGGGAGGTGTCCCTGTCTATGGTGGGGGGTTGGAACTGGATGATCTTTGAGGTCCCTTCCAACCTAAAAACCATTCTATGATTCATGGGACAGGTGATGACACACAGGATGAGGCTGTGCATCCAGCAGCGCACTGGTGGCACTGGCAGATTTGAGGTGATGTTTTGAAGGGCTCCCTTAACACCTCCACAGAGCAAGCTCTGCAGACACCCTTCTGCAGCTCTCCTACCTGGTGTTTTATTATTGGGAACAGTTGCATGAACCTCCCCCCCCTACCAAGACTCACAGTTGCTTAGGAATTCATCTGCTCCTGCTGCTCATTGCTCACCTGAAATCACAAGCAACTGTGGAGAGGATTATGACTGAGTGAGAAATTAGCAGAAGCAGGTGACATGACATACTGCATAACAAGCAGGAAAAAAAAAAAAAATCCCATTTTCTTGCAAAATGTCCAACCAAGGGGGAAAAAAAAAAAAGGGCAAACACAGAAGACTTGAAATTGTGGTAGAGGAATAACTTCTGTTCCTGGAAGAAACCAAGCTGTGTGCTACAGCAGACACACTGGAGGGCAGGGATGGCAACCAGAGGGACCCGGACAGGCTGGAGAGGTGGGCACAAGCCAACCTCATGAGGTTTAAAAAGGCCAAGTGCAAGGTCCTGCAGCTGGGTGGAGGCAATCCTAAGCACAAATCCAGGCTGGGCAGTGACTGGTTGAAGAGTAGCCCTGTGGAGAGAGACTTGGAGGTGCTGGTGGACAAGAAGCTCAACATGAGCCAGCAGTGTGCACTTGGCAGCCCAGAAAGGCAACCNTCCAGAGAAGGGCCACGAGGATGCTCAGAGGGCTGCAGCACCTCTGCTATGAGGACAGAGTGAAAGAGTTGGGGCTGTTCAGTCTGGAGAAGAGGAGGCTCCCAGGTGACCTTCTTGTGGCCTTCCAGGATCTCAAGGGGGCCTACAGAAAAGCTGGGGAGGGACTTTTGAGGCTATCAGGTAGTGAGAGGACTAGGGGGAATGGAGCAAAGCTGGAGGTAGGGAGATTCAGAGTGGATGTGAGGAGGAAGTTGTTCAGCATGAGAGCGGTGAGAGCCTGGAATGGGTTCCCCAGGGAGGTGTTTGGGGCCACATCCCTGAGGGTGTTTAAGGCCAGACTGGGTGAGGCTCTGTCTAGCCTGATGTAGGGTAGGCTGTCCCTGGGCATGGCAGGGGGGGTTGGAACTAGCTGATCCTTGTGGTCCCTTCCAACCCCGACTGATTCTATGATTCTTCTACTCCTCAAGCTAAGGGTCAGTGAGGCACTTTCAATCTAAGACACAGAAGCTTGCAAGGATCTAGGGTAGCAAAGCTTTTCTGATGGCCTGGGTGGCTCTTTTCCACTAGCAACCTTGCCCACACCCAGGCCACGCGAGGGGGATGCTGATTGGGATGCTTACCTAGCCACAGTGGCTGCCCCTGGGAGTTAAAGAGGAGGCTCTCCCCCTCCCGCTGGTAGGAGGGAGACACGTAGAAGTCACTGCTAATGATGCGCTGGAGGTGGCTGTCCTGCCAGTGGAGGTCGCAGCCCTCGATTGCTCGGGTGAACACAGTTCGCCTGGGCCTGGCCAGTGAGTCTGCAAAGAGAAAAAAACATCAGTGCCTGGGTGGGGCAGGGGCTGCCCGTTCTTGCCCCTAGACATGAAGCTCCCTAGGCACAGCAGTATCTTTACAACGAGAGCAAAGCCTCACCTGGCTCCACCACAGACGTTTCTGAGCTAAGCACAAAGGGCTCTGGAACCTTAGCTGCAGAAGGTTGCCTTTAGATATCCCTGCTGCCCATCTCTGATGGAACTGCCATCTCCTTAGCATTGCTAAGTAGCTTGCTAGAACAGCTGCCTTGACTAGAGAGGCGAGAACAGAGGCAGGGACTGCCCAGCCATTAGCTTTTCGATGTTAAGCCACTGTCACAGGGCAGGCTGATGCCTTGACATGACTCCCACATCTGTGACACCCAATGTGCAGGCAGCTGCTAGGGGCCAGCACTGGGCTTCCTCAGCATTGCTGCCCTGCAAGCACCATGAGCTCTCCTGCTCCAACACATAGTCTCAGCTTCACTGAACCACAGCTGCAACACCTGGAGCTCTGAAGGGAACCACAGAAGCATGTCTGATCTACCCTCTGGAAAAATTGGAGGGGGGAACCATCACCTTCCAGCCCAGAAAGGCAACCAGATTCTGAGCTGTGTCAAGAGAAGTGTGGCCAGCAGGTCAAGGGAGGGGATTCTGCCCTTCTACTCTCCTCTGATGAGACCTCACCTGGAGTACTGCATCCAGTTCTGGAGCCCCTAGTACAAGAGGGATGTGAACATACTGAAGCTTGTCCAGAGAAGGGCCACAAGGCTGCTCAGAGGGCTGCAGCACCTCTCCTATGAGGACAGACTGAAAGAGTTGGGGCTGTTCAGTCTGGAGAAAAGGAGGCTCCCAGATGACCTTCTTGTGGCCTTCCAGTATCTGAAGGGGCCCTACAGAAAAGCTGGGGAGGGACTTTTTAGGATATCAGCTGGTGACAGGACTAGGGGGAACAGAGCAAAGCTGGAGGTGGGGAGATTCAGAGTGGATGTGAGGAGGAAGTTGTTGAGCATGAGAGTGGTGAGAGCCTGGAATGGGTTGCCCAGGGAGGTGGTTGAGGCCCCATCCCTGGAGGTGTTTAAGGCCAGGCTGGCAGAGGCTGTGGGCAGCCTGATCTACAGTAGGGTGTCCCTGCTCATGGCAGGGGGTTGGAACTAGATGATGCTTGTGGTTCCTTCCTGACTGATTCTATGATTCTAATGCCCATTAGCTGCGTGAGTGGGCTGGAAGGGAGGAGACAGCCAACAGCCACGGTCTAAAACCCAACACTGCTGTGCACCCTCTTCAGAGCTGCTCTGTAACTTGCCTGACATTTCTGAAGCTATCAAATACTGGACAAGCACTTCACTCTGTCCAGACAGATCAGACAAGTGGTCTGTCAGGAGGAAAAGGCCTGTCTGGATCAATCCTGCTATCACTTGAGCCACGCTGCATCCTGAGAGCCAAGCACAGCTGGCAGGCTGCGAAATGGGAAGCCCCAAAGGGGATACAACACTCGACGTTAGGTCCTACAACCCACAAGATGAGCTGAGTTAAATGCCTTCAAGGGGGTGAGAACAAAAGGCAGTGCTCAAAGCTGGTCCAGGAAGGCTGGATAAACACACTCTGCAAAACAATGGGAACAAGCAATTAGCCTGAATGCTGCAGGCACCCCGAGGTGGAGAGAAATTAAACAGGTGTTGCCACCAACAGAACTGAGCCTGCTCACTTCACCAGGAAGGGTTTCAGGAATCAGCTGTTCTCCTCTCGGTAATAAAAGAGGCTGGCAACAATCCGTGGCAGTTTTTTGTCTAGGCGTGAACATTAACCCTGGGACACCTCCAGGACCCATGCTGCTTCCAGCCCTCCGCCTGGAGAGGCAGAAGCAAAGCACAGGGACAACGGGAGGGACGTCCCCTGCATGTGCTTTGGAAACTCCCCACATGTCTAAAAACGTGCCCCGAATGCCAGACCAAATCCTCGGCGGAGCTGGGAACACCGCGGGGGAGTCCCAGGGCTGGTGCAGGGCATGGAAGGAGGCCAGGTTGAAATGAAGCTGCTCCCCGAGGATGAGCGCAGCCAAGGTGCCTGCTCCTGACTGCTCAACCACCGCTGGGGAACTCATTCCACTCGGCAAAGAGTGAAGTTTCCTTCGCGGCACGGCTGCCGGCTCCCTCTCCTCTCTTCCCATTTTGGCCGCACAATACACCAAAGAGCAACTCCGGTGCAGCAGGTGGAGGCATGGTAAGAGCAGTAGCTTTCAATTAACGGCTGCTTTCAAGGCTTAAATTTAAAGGGATGAAGCTCTTTGTCAGGGGCTGAGGAAGTATTTTAGCATGAAGGAACAACCCCACGAGCAGCTCGCTCCCGTTTGGGCTCGGTGCTTAACGTTCCCGGCTAATGACTTAGCTGCCACCGGAATCAAAGTCCCTAAGCAAGACTCGAGGACTGGGGAAGCAGCTCTGAATCATCTCCACCTTCTCACTCTCACGTTACTGCTCTGACTCCTAAGCTCAGCTCTGCTCCTGCTCAAGCAGCGCCGCTTTTCGGTACAGCTCCATACCCAAACCTGCACAGATCTTTGGAGTCTAAACTCCCCCTCAGGTTAAACGGCTTTAAAATGGTCTCTAATTTGATGCTCATTTTGTGGCTTCACCCAAGACGCAGGCTGAGAGAGTTGGGGCTTTTCAGCCTGGAGAAGAGAAGGCTTCGAGGAGACCTTATAGCAGCCTACCAGTATCTGAAGGGGGCCTACAGGAGGGCTGGGGAGGGACTGTTCACAAGGTCTTGTAATGACAGGACGAGGAAGAATGGGTTCAAATTGGCGGAGGGAAGATTTGAACAGGATGTTAGGAAGAAGTTCTTCACAGTGAGGGTGGCAAGGCACTGGAACAGGTTGCCCAGGGAGGTTGTGGCTGCTCCCTCCCTGCAGGTGTTGAAGGCCAGGCTGGATGAGGTCTTGAGTGACCTGATCTAGTGGGAGATGTCCCTGCCTATGGCACAGGGGGGTTGGAACAGGATGATCTTTGAGGTCTCTTCCAACCTAAACCATTCTATGATTCTATGCAGCAAAGAGCCAAACGTTTCCAGGTGCACCTCGAACACAACGTTTTGCTTTCCTGTGACTCCCAGAAGCATCACCAGCAGGTGAACTGAGGTCTCTCAGCTTTAAGGCGAGTTCTGATTTGACCCAACCCCTTTGGCCACCGGCTGGGACTCCACCCCCAGTCCAGACTCACCTTGGCTGTGAGCGGAGCTCTGGGTGAGGGCGTTGGTGATGTTGGGAAGCTCGTTACCGTAATTGCCGTCTTCCAGGGGACAGACGTCCATCTCGCCCCACTTGCGCAGCTGCCGGAGCCAGCAGGATTTCTCTTCCAGCTTGCAGTGCGGGTTTAACACCACGCACACCCACAGCGCCCCTAAACAAAGCCAAGAAATCAACGAGGTGGCCACCAACGCGCCCAGGGGGCGAAGCTGCTTCTTGATGCTGCTGCTGCTGCTGCTGCTGCTGCCACCGCGCTCATCCTGAGAGAGCCTGCGAGGTTTCATTGGCGTTGGCAAACTCATTTTCAGCTTAATGCACGGGCCCAGGAGGGGGATTTAGACAGCTTTTTTTTTTTTTTTTTTTTTTTTTTTTTTTTATAAAAAAAAAAAACTCCTTTGANATTATTCAGAACCGCAAACAGTTTGACCTGGAATGTTTCTAGTGATGGGCTATCTATCACCTCTCTGGGCAATCTGAGTCAGTGTCTTACCATCCTTGCTAAAAAAAAAAAAAAAAAACCAAAAAAAAAACCACCACCCTGGCAAGCTGCAGAGTCTGTATCTCCAAAGACTAACCTGATTTTGATCCTACCCACGTTCCAAGCGCTTTAAAGCCTGCTCCAAATGCTATTTCATCTGCCATTGTTCTTCGGGCCATTTGCATTCAACTATTTAAAAAAGGAGATTTGGTGTATTTTCTTACTTCCTTCTCTTTTTTCTTTTTCTTTATCTTTTTTTTTTTTTATTTCTTCCCCTGTTTAAATCCCCAGTAGCCCCCAGGCTACAGAGGAGCCTGGATCCTGGCTTGATGTCTTGCAGGCAAGAGCTCTCCAAAGTGCAAGTCTTCCAGATGTTGTAAGCAGAGGTGTCCAGCAGTAAGATGACCATGCTGACATGCTCTGGGTCAGCTATGGCATCTCACAGGCCTGATCATTCTATCTGCTGTGTGAGAGGCAGAACCAGGCCCAAGAACATCTGTCAGCACTAAGATCCAGCTCATCCCTCATCAGACTGGGCTGATTCTGATGCTGCTAACCAAACCTTGCCAACTTCCCTGGGTCATCCTCTGCCCTGAAAAGAGCTCCAGGCACCCCAGCAAGTGCAAATGCACGAATTCTCCTTTTGCTAATTGCATTTCTGATCAAATTTCCCTGCAATTCTGTCAGCATACTGCATGTCCCCTCCCTTGTGCTTGCCCCATGGGACTGGATGCCTGCATGCTGGCACAGCTACAGCGTGCAGTGTCTCCAGGGATCCCCCTAGGCTGAACAGCCCATGCTGGATTCTGTCACACACCTGGAACAGACAGCTCAGCCTCCCACAGGAACACCCTCCTCTACCTCCCCTCCATGGGCCCAATAAGGATCTAAGCACCTTCCCCCTTCCGCCCAGCCAGCTGCTCTCCCCCACCTCCATCACTCACAGAGCAAAAGTTCCCATGCTAAAGTGACAGCCAGCAGCAGGACAACATCACCCAACACAACTCAGCTGCACAGTTAAGGGATTTCTCCACGTGCCCAAACCACCTCCCTTGCTTGCTGTGTTTGCTGCAGCAGCTCCCCAGCTGCAGAGGTGTGCTGTCGAGCCAAACAGCCCTGAGCCAGGATGGAACTCCAGCACAGGCAGCCAGAGCAGCCACTTGCTTTTCCAGGAAGCACAAGGCAAAATTGGCTGAGCAGCAATGTCCCAATTCCAGCTCCACTCTGGGGTCTCCTCCTCACTCCTTAGGTTCTAGCTGAGCTTTGGGGGTTAGAGCTGGGTTAGCTGAGCTTTTTGAGGTTAGAACTTGTGGGCGGGTTTGGTTCAAATCATTAGTAAGGCACGGAGGCTGAGCACATCCAACTCCTTGGAGCAGCTTGACTCAGCAGAAGAGACACCATGGAACCACAACTCAGTGGCCAGAAGCATTGCATCCAGGAACAGGCACGGGAAAAGCAACTGCAGGCACTAAAGATCAGCATTATCTTCAGTGGGCTTCCCCAGTTCTAGAGAGACAGGGATCTGCTGGAGAGAGTCTAGCAGAGAGCTACGAGGTCCTGCATCTGAGTCTGCACAATCCCAATCACAACTCCAGGCTGGGTGGGGAATGGCTGACAGCAGCCCTGAGAAAAAAGACCTGGGGGTCTGGAGTGATGAAAAGCTCAACATGAGCTGACAGTGTGAGTGCAGCCCAGACAGCAACTGTGTGCTGGGCTGCAGCAAGAGCAGCTGTGGGCAGCAGGGCAAGGGAGGGGATTCTGCCCCTTGGCTCTGCTCTCCTCACACCCCACCTGGAGTACTGTGTGCAGTTCTAGAGCCCCCAACACAAGAAGGACATGGAACTGCTGGAGCCAGTCCAGAGGGAGGCCATGGAAATGATCAGAGGGCTGCAGCAGCTCTGCTATGAGGATAGGCTGAGAGAGTTGGGGCTCTGCAGCCTGGAGAAAGGAAGGCTTAGAGGAGACCTTAGAGAAGCCTTCCAGTATCTGAAAGGAGTCTGCAGGAGGGCTGGGGAGGGATTGTTCACAAAGTCTTGTAATGACAGGGAGTAACGGGTTTAAACTGGCAGAGGGGAGTTTTAAACAGGATATTAGGAGGAAGTTCTTAACAGTGAGAGTGGCACAGGTTGCTCAGGGAGGCTGTGGCTGCTCCCTCCCTGGATGTGTTCAAGGCCAGGCTGGATGAGGTCTTGAGCGACCTGATCTAGTGGGAGGTGTCCCTGCCTATGGCACAGGGGGGTTGGAACTGGCTGATCCTTGAGGTCCCTTCCAACCTAAACCATTCTGTGATTCTATGATGTAGGGTTTCAGCACCTCTCCTATGAAGATTGAGAGACCTGGGGCTGTTGATATAAATACCTGAGGGGTGGGTGTCAAGACGAAGGTGCCAGTCTCTTTTCGGTGGTGCCCAGTGATAGGACAAGGAACAGTGGGTACAAGCTAGAACACAGGAGGTTCCACCTCAACATGAGGAGACACTTTACTGTGAGGGTGACAGAGCACTGGGACAGGCTCCCCAGAGAAGTTGTGGAGTCTCCTTCTCTTGGGGACTTTCAAAACCCACCTGGATACGTTCCTGTGTAGCCTGCCCTAGGTTGTCCTGCTTTGACAAGGGGGTTGGACTTGATGATCTATGGAGGACCCTTCCAACCTCTAACATTTTGTGACATATTCAAAGCAGCCCTTGCCTAGTCCTGCTCCATCTACATCTCAGCTCCCCTGCTCCCAGTAAACACCAGTGGAAGCCCATTCCTTTCTGATGAATAGTGGGGAATAAAACTTCTGAGCTGCAACATCAGCAGATCAGCAGGTGCAGGTGCACGTGCAAGAGCTATCTCCTCAGTGGCTTTCAGAGCCCATCCCTCTCACAGCAGGTCTAGGGCACCTGTTCACAGGCTCCTCCGCAGGGGCTGCATGAACAAAAAATCAGATCTCAGCTCCAGAAAATTAATCATCCTTATGGATTTGGTTGCTGGTCCCCAGCTGAGCAGTGGGTGCCTGCTCGCTGCCACCTTGAGGGTATAAAACTCCCTCTCTCCTGCTATTGGGCATCCTGGGGCTCTGACTGGATTTGGGCATCCCCTTCTCTCTCACCAGCACTCCTCCCTGGTGTCATTTCCCCTCTTCACCCACTCCAGGGCTGCTCGTGTACAAAGCAGCCTCCAAGGATTTTTGGCTCCCTCCTCTGAAGGTGCACAGCGCAGCTTGGCTGACACAGGGTAACCAGACCTGGTGCTCCTCCTTTCTGATGAATAAGGGGAATAAAACTTCTGAGCTGCAACATCAGCAGATTAGTGCACATGCAAGAGCTATCTCCTCAATGGCTTTCAGGGCCCATCCCTCTCACAGCAGGTCTAGGGCACTTGTTCACTGGCTCCTCCGCAGGGGCTGCATGGACAAAAAATCAGATCTCAGCTCCAGAAAATTAATCATCCTTACGGATTTGGTTGCTGGTCCCCAGCTGAGCAGTGGGTTCCTGCTCACTGCTACCTTAAGGGTATAAAACTCCCTCTCTCCTGCTATTGGGCATCCTGGGGCTCTGACTGGGTTTGGGCATCCCCTTCTCTCTCACCAGCACTCCTCCCTGGTGTCATTTCCCCTCTTCACCCACTCCAGGGCTGCTCGTGTACGAAGCAGCCTCCAGGGATTTTTGTCTCCCTCCTCCGAAGGTGCACAGTGCAGCTTGGCTGACACAGGGTAACCAGACCTGGTGCTTCTCCTGCGCCTCCCCCAGGAATGGGATGTGCCTGCTTGACTTTTGGTTCCCACAGCTCAGCTAAGCTACAATCCTTGGAAGTCTCATGACTTTGCAAGCCTATTTTTGGGAAGCTTCTGAGGAGGCATCTCTTGCCTGCCAAAAAGCTGTGCCCCTGGCCTTTTCTGCAGCAAAGAAGATGTGGTGAGGAGGTGGGACGAAGAGGGAAGAGGGATTTGCATCCCTCCGGCCCATGAGAGTTATCTGGGAGATGGAAAAGAGAGGGTTTTTTTGAGCCCTATGGGCAAGTGACATCAGCTGACAGCACAAGTGACTCCCGACCCGAGCCAAAACACCAAGTCAGGTCAGACTCTGTGTCTCTCAGAAACCTTCATCTGAACTTTCTGATGGCAGGGGGTCAAGTGGGGAACAAAGCAGCAGATCACGATTAAGCTAAGCCTCTAAACAAAACTGCTTTTTGATGACGAGGCTGGGTGAAGGGATGGTGGTGGTGGTGGTGGAGGGGAGGGAGGGGAAGGAGTGTTGGAGCCTTCCCCGCTGGCCCCAGAGAGGGACAGGCGCTCCAATCCCGCGCCCAAGCTTCCACACACCATCAAAGAAATTCTCTCCTTTCCCACAGGGTCGCTTCCCCCTGGCTTAATCTGCTGAAATTCCCCACTGTAAACAAGTGGCCGAGATAAATAAACCCGTCTCCAGGCAGATTAAGGTCAGGCTGCACTTCAGCTTTTTTTTTTGTTTGGGGTTTTTTTTTTTTTTTNACAGGAGAATCACAGGCCTTTAATTTGAGTCCCAAAGAAATGAAGTTTCAATGGATTTGACTGAGTCATTAGGAGCATTCATTATGCTGGTATGAGTAGGATAGCCACTAGGTGGTATTATTTGTGGGGGCTTTTATTTTGCCTTGGTTTGGGTTTTTTTTGTTGTTGTTGTTGTTTAGGCTCTGAAATCCTGCAAAATCCTTCACATTTTCCCCGGCATAAATCCACAATCTTCTTTAAGGCTGATCTTCTTCCAATCCCATGCAAGTCTGTGATGCAGCCCTGGCTAAAAATCGATGATTAATTATTAAACGTGCCCCAAAATCATTTCCACCAGGGCCTGTTCTCCCTCCTCCATGTGGCAGGGAGGGATGGGGGGACGGGACTCGGTCTGTGCTGGGGCTTCCCGTGGCACCTGGCAACGGGGCCCTCACCCCTCCCTTGGGCAGTAGTGGTAACACCAGGCAGCTTTGGCATCCACAAGACCACAGCCCATTGGACAACATGCCTCCACTGTCCTAGGCAGCTCAGCTACCATTGCCCACCCACTGATGATTTCAGACATCTCTCCACGTTGCTAAGGTTGGCTACTGGGGAGCATCACTAACTCACCGCAGCTCCGGTCCCTCTGTGCCGCCACCCTCCCTTCAGAGGGATGCTCCATTCCTACAGGAAATACTACCCAAGGCCAGTTCCAGAAGGCTTCCATAACATGGGGGAAGTAAGCCCTGCTCTGAGCATCCTCTCACCCTGCCCTATAGCTGCTTCTCGGACCATTACTACGTCCTTTGTAGGGATTTCTCTTCGGCATGGAGATGCCTAAATCCTTCCCCAACACGATGTGCCTATGCCAGGCGAGCCGCTCGCTCTGACGTGCATTGGCTGGCACAACACTTCACCTGCTGTCACAATGATCCAGCCTTGGTAGGGCCTGACGTTCCCTAGCCACCCTGCCATCTGCTGATGGGGACAGGCTGCTGTCTCCTCCCACCCTGCCAAGCGAAAAATGCGTGCACCAGCCTGGTCCTTGCATGGTTAAAGCCGGGACTGAAACCAACTCACTCCTCCTCTTGTGCACGCACAAAGGAGGGAAGGGCTCTCAGCTTGGAAAGTGTCTCTGAAATCCAGCCAAATAAACTAATTGTGGGCAAATTGCTTCCTGTGTCCAGGCCTGCCCAGGCACCCATCCATTCACGTTTCGCCAGTATGTTTGCTTTCTTCCATGTGGAAATTCTGGCTTGGTGGATTTGGCCACCTCTTTGTGATCCTTGCATATCCAATCATCTAGCTACAGTATCCCCAAATCCTGGAAATATCTTCTTGGCAAGCAAACACAAACGAGCTCTCCAGAGCTGGCGTGGTTGTTTCCATCCAGGAAACTTCAAGCAGAGGTAAGACATCCCACCCCTGCCTGGTCCTCATCCGTGCAGCTTGGCTCCTCTTGCTCACAGCTATGTTTGTATTTGTTGGGCACTTGGTAGGAGGGTCTACGATCCCAGCTACAGCTTCAGGTGCTCCAGACTCTGGACCATCCTCCTCCTTCTAGCTCCACAATACCCCCCTCGGTTTCAGACCACAAGCCCTTAACCTTAAACAGCAACTCCTACCATACGCTTGTAGAGAAGCTCAAACTCACTCCTAAAAACTCACAGCCAAACTATTCAACCCAAGATGCCAGATGTTCAGAAGAGCCCAGAATCACTGGGTTAACTCCATCACACAACCAACCTCCCCAAGCCCCACGTCATCTCAATGTTTTATTCTAATGACATTACGGTCAGCCAGATGAGCTGGTGTCTAAGGTGCTTAGATAGAATTACCCAGAACTGCATTTCCCTTAAAGCCAGGCTCTGTGCTGGCCACCCTGCCCCCCTCACCCTGGAAATGTGCACCACAGCAGGCAGAAAATCTGATGGGATGAGACTCAAGAACCTGCCCCTTCCCTCTCTGGATCACAATTTCCCCAAGAATGGCACTTCCATGTGCAGGCTACACCCAGCCCCTAGGGCTCACCAGCCCATGCCCTTCCTCACAAGGGCTTTAGGGCAGCACATCAAACACTAGGCTGCTGCAAGCATGGGAGCAGCGATGCTCTGCACACCCATCATCCTTGACCCCTTTGCAAGAGAGGAACTGGGTTAAGGTTTTGAACTGGGTAGTTTGGGCCTGATCCAGCTGTCCAGCTAGGATCAGACAGAATAAGCTCCTGGAACCTCTCAGGAACTCTGCCCCCCGAAAGAGCCCCAAATTCCTCTGGGACGATGTCTGCTGGCCCAGCAGCCCAGGCAACCCTGCTGCTGCTCTCTACGAGGCCACAACCCTTACCCAGCTCGTCCCAGAGCTGCCGGCACTTCTCCGTTATGCCTGTCCCCTGCTGCCTCCACAGGGAGAGCCGAGGGTCAGCCATGAACTGCTCTGTTATCAGCGTCAGCATCCTGGCCCCGTTGGAGTCCCTCATGCGCAGCATCTCCCGCACCTGCAAAGGACAGACAGAAGGACTTTGGTGAGACAAACCCATGGTCCCTCCGAGGTGTTTAAGACATGGCCACCTGGCTGGCAGCCCACAGCTCCCTCAGTCTGGGGATCCAGACTGCAAATACATCCATATATGTATGTGCATAATGTACAGTCACATATTCTAACGCTCATACAGTGGCTGCGATGTGGCTGGTTAGAGCCCAGCTGAGTAGCAGCCACAGCCTAGGGCTGTGAGGGGGACCAGGAGACCAGGGACATGAGTACAAGGCCTGTCTGCAAAGAAGGAGAAGAGCCCATAGGCTGGTGCCACCCTCTCCGTGGTCTCGGTATGCTTCTCCCCAGGGTGCTTATGGAGAGATGGGGGAAAGCCCTTCCTGATGCAGGGATCGTGGCAAGCCCATCGCATCGGACAAAGGGACCTGACAGGAGAGTGGATGAGAAAACCCAGGCCTGACCCACAGCCTGGATTACAACTGCCTGCTCCGTGACCGGGCAAGAAGGCACTGGAGCAGAGATTCCCAGCTGTGATGGGCACCATGCCAGGGCAGCCGGCGAGCTGCCGGGTACGTGACATGCCGAGCACAGAGGGCAGAGAGCAGAAGCCTCCTCCTCACCTTGGCAAACATAGAGTTGAGCTGCTTCCCCGAGCCGTAGTACCCTCCCTGAGATAGGAACAGCTTCACCTGCTCTCGGACCTGTTCCTCATCCAAGTGCCAGCAGTTCTCGTCGTCGATGCTAGCCCCAGCAGTGGGGTCAGGAGCTCCTGTGGAGATGGAGGAGAAGAGAGACAACTGTGTTTATAGCAGTAGGGTCAGCAGTCCCACCAGCAAAAAGTGGACCTACCTCTATTTTACATGAACCCACCTCTATTTTATCAGCTCAGGTAAGCCCCAGCTGGCAGCATCATGCTCTCCTTCCACAGTGGTAGCAGCGGCCATCAGGAGTGATCCTGACCACAAGGCTAATGTCTATCCCTTCTTCTGCACCCCACAGGAAAGGAGGCTGAGGACAAACAGGGACCTGCCTTCCGTCAAAGCCTCAAGGGTGCAGGCAGCACAGCTGCAGAGCCCGGAGCGCTCGCTAACTCCAGGGATCGCCTGGGGTGCTCCTCCTTCTGCTCCACATCACCTTTGTGTTTCAGCATCAGTAAAGCTCCAATTCCTACAAGCCCTTCCTCACGTTAGGAACAAAGGTACCACTGCATGGGGGCTCCAGAGCCCCAGGTTAAACACCTGGTCCTGCCTCTCATTTCCACTAGGACAGGGGACCAGTCCCTATGCACCAGTCCCTATGCACCTGACTGGGAGAGATTCTCTGCTGGCAAGAAAGAAGGATCAATAAACCTTCAAAGAGCAACCTGTTACCAGAGCACAGCCTTTAGCAGGCACACAAGTGTGTTCCCAGGATGTAGTTAATCTTTCAGAGGAAAAAAAAAAAAAACAAAAACCAAGAAACCAACCCAAACGAACCCAGAAGTGCTTTAAGCAGTTTGGATCCACCTCCCCTTTCCTTGCCCCTTTCCATTCCCATTCCTCCCCCCACCCTAAACACTGCCCTGGCTGCCTGGGGCAGGCAGCAGCACAGCTCCAGCAAGCAGCCAGGAGCACAAACAGGAAACTCAGCTTCCTGGCTCCTCAATTTTGAGTCCTACCCTGTAGAAACTCCTCAGAGAAAACCAGTGCCAAGGAAGCACTGGGGTGGGCTGGAGGATGCTCAGCTCCACTTTGGTCTGCTTTTCCCATCTTGCCTCCCTCTCAAGGGAGAAAGACAGTGTGGGAATTGCGAGGTGCTGTACCAACAGCCAAGGGATGCTGTAGCCAACATGCTCCCAATTAAATCTTAATGATGCCTTCCCCACTTGACTGAGATCTAGCTGGGGAGCAGACATTGCTTTCATGCAGAAACTCTGCACGCCCCAGCCCCATGCGTTTCCAAACTGGGAGCTCAACTACAGTTCATGAAAATCAAGCTCCAGGATGCCTGCTCAGCAGGATGACTGTTTCTTTCTGTTTCTTTGTGAGAAGACATCAAGCCAAGGGGTTTTTCTCCTCCAGCAAAGGCTGAGAACGCTCCTGACCCAGTAAAGATACAACTATTTGTATTTAATGTCCTTTACAAAATTCCTTTAATTTCTGCTAACAGTCTCTGCCCAAAAGCAGCTCCAGCAAGCTGGAGGCACAGCCTGCCCTGTGCTTGAAGGCACAGGATGCTGCTGCTCCCTCTGCAGAATAATTTATAGTCAACACAACCACGTAATTGGGCTGGGAGCTGAAGCAGCAGAAAGGATATCACAGCCCGTGGATGAGCATGAGGGCTTTCGCCTACAGCCCTGTTGTAAGCCACATGAGACCACCAAACCAGGACAGTCCACCCGGGTTGTCTCAGCTCTTCCCTTCCCCCAACCCTGTGCTTATCCCACAGATAAAGAGCAGACAAGCCAGCGATTATCCCCTATCAGGAACCGATGACTAATCTGTCTACCACCAGCACTTATCCGGCCCCATTGCTGAAGTATCCCAGACACTCTTGCTGTTAACACCCTCCTCCTCCTCCTCGCCATCCTAGTCGCTGCTCCCAGCTGCAGCTATCCAGACCAGCCGATGCCTCTACAGGGTCACCTGGACACATCTATACGTTGCATTTAAACACGAGGAAGATTTTTTTCACTGTCAGACTGACAGAACACTGGAACACGGTGCCCAGGAGAGCTGTGGAGTCTCCCTCTCTGGAGATATTCAAGGCTTGTGTGGATGCGTTCCTGTGTGATCTGGCATAGGTGATCCTGCTCTGGCAGGGGAGTTGGACTAGATAATCTTCTGAGGTCCCTTCCAGTCTCTGACATTTTATTATTCTATTATTCTATGATTCTATGACCAAGAGGGCACAGGTGATCCTGCTCTGGGAGGGGAGTTGGACAGGATGAGCTTTTGAGGTCACTTCCAGACCCTTATATTCTATGATTCTATGACCAAGAGGGCACAAGGTGGTCTTGCTCTGGCAGAGGGGTTGGACCAGATGATCTTTTGAGGTCCCTTCCAGCCCCTGACATTCTATGATTCTAAGACCAAGAGGGCACAGGAGGTCCTGTTCTGGCAGGGGAGTTGGACTGGATGAGCTTTCGAGGTCCCTTCCAGCCCCTGACATTCTATGATTCTATGACCAAGAGGGCACAAGGTGGTCTTGCTCTGGCAGGGGAGTGGACTGGATGATCTTTTGAGGTCATCAAATCATAGAATGGTTTAGGTTGGAAGAGACCTCAAAGATCAGCCAGTTCCAACCCCCCTGTGCCATAGGCAGGGACACCTCCCACTGGAACAGGTTGCTCAAGACCTCATCCAGCCTGGCCTTAAACACCTCCAGGGAGGAAAAAGCCACAACCTCCCTGGGCAACCTGTTCCAGTATTTTGCCACCCTCACTGTGAAGAACTTCCTCCTAACATCCCATTTAAACCTCCCCTCTGACAGTTTGAACCCATTCCCCCTCGTCCTGTCTTTACAAGACCTTGTGAACAGTCCCTCCCCAGCCTTCCTGTAGGCCCCTTCAGATACTGGAAGGCTACTATAAGGTCTCCTGGAAGCCTTCTCTTCTCCAGGCTGCCAAGTCCCAACTCCCTCAGCCTGTCCTCATAGCAGAGCTGCTGCAGCCCTCTGATCATCTTCGTGGCCCTCCTCTGGACTCTCTCCAGCAGTTCCATGTCCTTCTTGTGCTGGGTGCTCCAAAACTGCAGAACTCCAGAACAGGTCCCTTCCAGCCTCTGACACCCTATGATTCTATGACCAAGAGGGCAGAAGTGGTCCTGCTCTGGCAGGGGGGTTGGACCAGATGATCTTTCAAGGTCCCTTCCAGCCTCTGACACCCTATGATTCTATGACCCAGAGGGCACCGATGCCGGCAATGATCCATCTCACTTAAAACTCAGCTCCTCCTTGCTCCCGCACTGAGGTCACCGCGCCAGATAATAAAAGCTGGAGGAGCGAGCAAGCTGCAAAAGGTGGCTGCCTTTTTTGTTTTTTGGTTTTTTTTTGGTTTTTTTTGGAGTTCCTAGGTCTACCCTCGGCACTCGCTGCTCACACGTAGCGCGAATGGGTGGTGGAAAGCCCAAGCAGGCAGGAAAGCAGCGCCGCAGCTAAATAAAAACCTCCTCCTCCCACGCAACACATTGAGCACTTCGCACGTCGGGGTTCGGGCCACAGCCAAATTAGTAACGCGCCTCCCGCGCCTCCAAACAAAGCCCAAATTTGCTTGGGGATGCATTTTTTGCTCTCCTAGAAAAGGCTGGGAGGGAGGGAGGGAGGGCTGCTAGCAGCGGGGCTGGGAGGAAGGGAGGGAGGAGGGAAGGGAGGGAGGAGAGGAGAGAGGGAAGG
>VWZI01007939.1:64942-75740 GCA_013396835.1 Psilopogon haemacephalus | reverse complement strand
CCCCCCCGACCCTCGCCTCCAGGAGGCTGGATTGGAGTTTAACACTTTGACAGCCAAGCGAGACACCTCCAGGTGGATACAAAGACTGAGAGGAAAAGAAAAAATCTGCAAATCAGGCACTGAAAATTCAACACCGTGCTCACAAATTAGCTGTTCAACGGGAAGAAAATGAAAGATGCGCCCTGACTGGGAGTCCCCCACCACAAGAAGGACATGGAACTGTTGGAGAAAGTTCAGAGGAGGGCCACCAAGATGATCAGAGGGCTGCAGCAGCTCTGCTATGAGGACAGGCTGAGAGAGTTGGGGCTTTGCAGCCTGGAGAAGAGAAGGCTTCAGGGAGACCTTAGAGTAACCTTCCAGTATCTGAAGGGGGCCTACAGGAGGGCTGGGGAGGGACTATTCACAAGGTCTTGTTAAGACAGGATGAGGAAGAATGGGTTTAAACTGCAAGAGGGGAGATTTAAACTGGATGTTAGGAAGAAGTTCTTCACAGTGAGGGTGGTGAGGCACTGGCACAGGTTGCCCAGGGAGGTTGTGGCTGCTCCCTTCCTGGAGGTGTTCAAGGCCAGGCTGGATGAGGTCTTGATCTAGTGGGAGGTGTCCCTGCCTATGGCGCAGGGGGGGTTGGAACTGGATGATCTTTGAGGTCTCTTCCAACCTAAACCATTCTATGATACTATGAAAAGCAGCAGTTGTCCAGGAACGAGAAGGTGATGAGACCTTGCGAGTCGTGCCAAGGCACTGGTACATCCCCAAACGCAAGCTCCTGACCCCAGGATGGTGAGATAGGTCAGCTGGGCAGTGTGGGAAGCACTCCCAGAGCATCTCACCCGGGGCAGGAGCAGAGTTACAAAGAAAAAGATGTCATTATTATTTTTAACCAGTGCCTGCAGCTGATAAGCTAATGGTAAAAGCAAGCCAGGGATGCAGGTGCCTGCCCTAGCATCTCCCTTGAAGTTGTCTCGGTTTGCCTGTGCTCAGCACCCGCTGGTGGCTCAGGGTCTATGGACTTGGTGTCCCTGAGGTCAGGAGTGTGAAGGAGGGCTCAGCCAGGCAGCCAAGCTGCAGCTGCCTGGAGCAGGGCTGGCCATCGTGGCGGCAGTTCACAAGGGCCATCTCATGACCACACGTGGTGGCATTGCTGAACGCCTCTGGGCTGACGCTCCAGCGTCCAGAGAGAAAACAGACGTGAAGGAACAGCTCAGGGCAGGGGGCGGGGAGGACAGGGACAAGTAAACAAACAGCAGAAAACCTTGGAGAGAAAATAACCAGGCACCAGAAAGGAAATGAACTCCAAGAGGAATTAAAAATAGCAGCAAAGCCAAAAGTGAAGCTCCACCGAGGCTCCCAGTGCTTGTTCAAGGGGGAGGATGGAGCCTCCAGGGCACTGGGAGCAATGGGGTAAGTGAAGCTGGACTGGCTCCCAGCACCGTGGCTGGGAGCTCTCTGGTCCAGCTGGTACCAATGTTGGGTGCAGCTGCCTTTGGAAGCCGCTTGTCAAAGCACCACACAGGTGCTCTGGGGTCATTTGGCATTCCTGGCAGCTCTCAAAGACGTGGGAGAAGGGCTGCCAACAGGGATTTTCTCTCCGGCACTCAGGTGTGTTATTTTACCTTGAATTCCCAGCAGCTCAGCAAACAGGAACATGAATCCCCTGGGGACCTGGCCGCCTTCTCCTCCCCAGAGGGAAGGCAGAATCTGAAACAGATTTGCCAGCACTGCCCTCCAGATGCTGCCATAGGATCACTTCACAGTTAAAGACCACCTGAGGACTTCTCAGCTATGAGGACAGGCTGAGAGAGTTGGGATTTTTCAACCTGGAGAAGAGAAGGCTTTGAGGAGACCTTAGAGTAGCCTTCCAATATCTGAAGGGGGTCTACAGGAGGGCTGGGGAGGGACTACTCACAAGGTCTTGTAATGACAGGACAAGGGGGAACGGGTTTAAACTGGCAGAGGGGAGGTTTAAACGGGATGCTAGGAAGAAGTTCTTCACAGTGAGGGTGGTGAGACACTGGAATAGGTTGCCCATGGAGGTTGTGGCTGCTCCCTGGCTGGAGGTGTTGAAGGCCAGGCTGGATGAGCCCTTGAGTGACCTGTTCTAGTGGGAGGTGTCCCTGCCTATGGATGATCTTGGAGGTCTCTTCCTAAACCATTCTATGATTCAAACATTATCCCCGGCTCAGCACAACTGGAGAAGCAGGCAGGGCACGAGGCACCAGACAAGCCAACAGATAAAGGGACAGGATTAGCCCAGAAGCTGAAGGAAAGGCTCAAGGTGGTCAAGAATATGTATGGGATAAAAAAAGCAGAGGGGTCCTTAGGGCTTTTACATAAGATCTAGTTTCCCTGTGCCAAAGCCTGAGAGACCATCCCACTGAGTTTTCTTAAGGTCCTTTCCTTCAAAGAAGCTCCAGAGACCATGCAGGACTAGAGAGGCCCCTTAGTGATTCACACAAACTCTTTGCTGGCTTGTCCTCAGAGGAAGCTTCTCCTGAACTGTAAAAGAGCAGAGGTTTTATGGCTTTTCTCCACTTCTGGCTGAGAGTATCCCACACCTTTTGATGGCATCAAAAGACACTGTGTCACTCACTGGTGTTTCTGTGGGGCAGAGAGACCACCCCAACCCTATCTCCAGTGCTTAGGGCAGCAGCTTTCCCTGTCACATCCAAGTGCTGCTCAAGCAGGCCAAGCTACCTACCAAAACCTCCTGCTCCTTACCCAAGGAAGCAGTAGACTTCACCAATGATAACAAAGGGTAATCTCTAAGCCACCTGTGCCTGGGCCCACAGGCACTGTCAGTCCTCTGAACTGCCCCTCCTGCCTTTAGGTTTCTAATTAAATCATTTAATGGCCACCATCTATGGCCCTTCAGTGGTTTCCAGCAGCCTCTTCTCCTTCCCTGGCCACAGACTGCTTTTGCCCTCAGGAAGAATCCAGCGTTAGCCTCCAAAGCCCAGACACCCCAATTAGGCTCAAAGGATGTAACTGAGACAGCAACTGTCTTTCTCTACATCCCATACCAGTCCTGTCTTTCTCTTAAAATAAATTTGAGTAATTCCCTACAAGCATGAATCAAAACACAAGAGGAGACAAATGCAACCTCCCAAGTCAGCTGGATGGCTTGGACCCTGCACGCTTGCTGCTGCTCGGTGTCGGGTCCACGTGACGGCAGAAACCCAGCTCTGCTGTCAGGACTCATTGGTGATTCCGAGTTCCTCCTCCTCCACATCGCTTGCATTTGCATCCAAAATCTCCTTCTCAGCCTACAATTCCTATTTCAGCTCTTTTTCACAGCCTTGCCTTCTCATATAGCTCCCAGCCCTCTCTGCAATACCTCACTGGCCCAAAGCAATCATTCTCTGTTCCTCACTTGCACTTCAGAACATCATATTCTTTCTGTTTCATCCTGATAGAGCATGGATTCTCCAACAGCAAAGCTGCACCCATTCCCAGTATGTCCCACCATGACAGCCCCCAGCCACTTTCTTAGCTTGCATTTTCCCCATGCCAGGCTGACCCCATGGCAAATCAGAGCTGATGCCCTTGGAAGAGCCGGGGGCAGCAAAGTGCCATGGTGGCCTCTACCAGATGCTCTGTTAAATCCAAATTCTTCCAGCTGCATGTTTCATCCTGATAGAGCATGGATTCTCCAGTGGCAAAGCTGCACCCATTCCCAGTATGTCCCACCACAGAATCGTAGAAACAGTCATAGTGGCCCCCAGCCACTTTCTCAGCTTGCATTTTCCCCATGCCCGGCTGACCCCATGGCAAATCAGAGCTGATGCTCTCGGAAGAGCAAGGCGGGGAGCAAAGTGCCATGGTGCTTGGCATGGATTCTCCAGTGGCAAAGCTGCACCCATTCCCAGTATGTCCCACCACAGAATCGTAGAAACAGTCATAGTGGCCCCCAGCCACTTTCTCAGCTTGCATTTTCCCCATGCCTGGCTGACCCCACGGCAAATCAGAGCTGATGCTCTCAGAAGAGCCGGGGGCAGCAAAGTGCCGTGGTGGCCTCCACCAGATGCTCCATTAAATCCAAATTCTCCCAGCTGCAGGTCCTGGCTGCCACCAGCAGCCACCCCACCGGGAAAGGCCAGGTGGGGGCACAATGCCAACCTTGCAGCCTTGCTCCACACCCGACAGCCATGCCACTGACTCTGTCCCCCCAGCGGGAACGCGCTGGCGAAGGGGACAGAGCAGCGCTGAAACCCACCGCGGTCTCCTCCCTCCAGCTGCCACTTCAGACGGCGAGCGCGGAGGTGTCAGACACGTGAGACGCTCTCGCAGCGATCCTGCTGCCCTTTGCAACCAACTCGGAGAGCAGAAACGTGACCCACTTCAGCAGGCAGAGGTCAAGTGGGGAGCAGAGCGGCAGGCAACACCGAGGCGCTCCGCTCGGATGGAATCCTTCGAGAACACGGCGAGTGCCTTGGCTGCGCTCCGAGACTCCATCATTACTGGATAGTTTGCATTTCCTTCTAGGAAGGCAGCCGGGAAGAATGGCATGTGGTGCACAGCCCGCGGCTACAGGCTCCTGCAAGGAACAAAGCCCTGACACCCTGAGATGAGCCTGCCAGACAATGGCCTGGAATTTTCTTAGCTGTTCAGGCTCTGCAGGGGGCGAGGGGGGGAGAAGGAGCAACCTTGAAAGCCTTACTTAACAAAACCAGACCATCCCCTCGCACAAGGGGCATTTTCTCAGCCAGCCTGGAGTGCTCCTGAGAGGCAGAATCACCTCCTCCATCTTATGTGCTTCACCACTGAGATAGAAGGTGCAGCCCTTTCGGTAACCGGAGGCAGGTGGGGAAGACCCGACACTGATCTGAAGCTCTACAGCCTTCTCCTTGTAAGAACCAGGGGGAAAGAAGAAAGGATTTCTGGAGAGACTGTTCTTACTCCAAGGTGTAATAACCTCGGGTGTCCAATGCACACACTGGGCTACTGTTTGGGCTGCAGGAGACAGCCTGGCAAAAGCCACCCTGGCCTTAACCTCAAGGTGCAAGGTGTGACCCCAAGGGTCTGGACTAGGCACAGCCCAAAACGTGCATATAAGTAGACAGAGCTCTAAGTAAATCATACTTTGAAGAATTTCAAACCCAAGGATCTGTAACCCCTCATGAATGGCAAACCACAGCGGTGAAGGGCAAAACAGGAGAGAAAGTTGAATCCCCTTCCAACTGGAGCCCCAAAATCATCCCCATATACCCAGCCACGTTGCTCACCCTGTGCTTTTTGCTCAAGTAGCTGAGCAAAGTTGTTGCACTGTGGCTATGCCTCACTGCAAGACAAGGAGAGCAAAGCCTACACCACTGTCTGGGATCGAGAGCTAAAGCCCTGGACAACAGCACTCTGAACCTGACTGTGAGATTTTTTGAGTCTTCCTTTTCACAGGGTGCAGCATCTGTGAGTTTCAGATCATCCTCAGATCACCTCCTCTTCAAGCTGATCTGCATCCTCTTCCAGGATGAGACAAGGCTGTCTGCAGAGGTGTCTACTCACTCGTGACCCCAGCTGGACAGCCACATGGGCGTCAGATAGGTGCCACGTTCTGCTGGGTAAATCAACATCTCTCTCTCTCTCTCACCTCAAAATCACATGAATTTGCAAAAGTCTGAAGGGACAGAGGATTTTTTTTCCCTTTTGTTTTGTTTTAAAACCACTCCTAAAAACAAGAGGCAAATATTGAACCAGAGCCAACATCCATACCTTTCTAAGACTCTCAATCACCAGCCTTTTGCTGACTCTAGAGCAATAAATACTTGGAGCCTTAAAAGCTTTTCCCCAATCTGCTTAGGAGAAAGCAGCCTCAGACAATGGCCAAGAAGGGATCTTGCCCAACTTCAGCTTCAGCAGATCATCTCAGGGAGAGAAGAGACCTCCTCACCAGATTCTTGCTGTACCACAGCTTCCAGTTCTTTCTCAGTAACAAAAAAAAAAAAACCCGAGGAACCCTCTCCTGCAAAAGCCAGCAATATACAGGACAACCACACATGCAGATGTGGCCCAGTGGAGGAGACAAAAGGCTCTACCAAGGTAGAAGAAGGAATAAACAGATAGAGGGAGGCGGAAACAGCTAAGATCAGAGCTGCCATCACCCTTGTGGAGGAGGTAGAGCCGTGGCCTCACCTCTACATGTGGATTCAACCAGTTCAGATCCTATTTTAGGCTGCATATGGGGCTTTTCATCTTCAGAGCACTTAACAGGCATGTGTTAATCCCCACAACGCCCTTCCGTGGCAGATAAGTGTTTATTATCTCTGCTCTACAGCTGGTGGGACAGGCACGGTGGGGAGTGGCTCATTGTTGCAGACCCTGGGCAACCTCAGCTCCTGGGCTCCTTGGAAAGACACAGCATGAGTGCCTGGCTTGGGCTGATGAAGGGAGCCTCAGGGCAAGTCCTCAAGGAGGCTGGGTCACCTCCCGGACCAGTGGGAAACCAGAGCAGGGCTGGGATGGTCATCATCCCCCAGCCAGTGCTTTCCAGCGGATGAAGCCAAAAGCATCTCCGAAACAAAGCCCCAGGACACATTTCCGCTGCCTTTGTGCAGTAGGTCAGGACAGCAGCACTCATTTATTATGAGCAAATTAACGCCCATGGAGATTAAAGCTTTATCTCCCACAGGCTCAGCCACATCTGACTTAGCAACGTGCAGGGCTGGGCTGAAACCGTGTCCTTGCATGCTGGAGGAGCCATGCCTCTACTGCATCCCCTGCTCCTCAGGGTCTCAGAACTACATCCTTCTGTGCAGGAAACTAAATGCCCTCCCTTCATCCACCTTTGGCTTCTCCACCCAGTGCACACCCTGGACTGTGCCTTGTGCACTGCCAGCCTGTCTGCTCTGCCTTTTCCTTGCCTGTCATTGAAGCCAGTGTTTGACACACAAAGAACACAGGGCAGAATGGGGACACACGGCCAACACTGATACAGTCCCAACATCCATTAGCAACAGCCTGACGCTGCCACTTCTCTCCGTGCAGCAACAGGCAAACACTGCAAAAACAAAGGTCACCATTGTCAGTAGGAAACCACCACCCTGGCCCCCCAAAAGCAGAGTGAATCAGTGCTGAGACACCCAAGGCGGGGGGACAGGGAGGCATTACCATGCACTTGGTTGATCTCCGAGTTGGATGAGAGGATCTCATCAGCCAACTTCTGGGCAGTGGGCAGCACCTCGGTGTGGTGAGCCGTGATCAGATACTGAACAAACTTCTGGAGCTGGTCCCTGTTCATCTGGAAAAGGGTCTCTGAGATGGGAAGACGGAGTTTGACCTGGTCTGGCTTGCGGATCCTGTACAGCGAAAGCGCCACGACGTGGGCGCAGTAAAAAATGTCCTTGTTCCCACAGCCGCACGTTACTGAGGTGATTTTGCAGCGGTCAAAGCTGATGGCCACTTTGTAAGTCATCTCCGGCTCCGTCGCCGTCGCCGGCTCTGTTACCGTCCCGCTGAGGTGGAACCCTGGAGATGGAGAGGAGAGAAAAGATCACATCAGCCTCCCTCCGGCCACCACCGCCCGTGCAAGCTCTGGAAGGAGAGAAGGAGGCAGCCCAGGCTGCTGATGTATGGCCACGGCGAGGAGCGCACAACCCAACGCATGCCACCCCGGTGGCTTGCACCCAGCAGCACTCAGCCCCAGCACGAACGCGCTGCTGCATCAACACACTGCAGTGTAGCCAGACTCAGCGGCGAGTTTATTTAACAGTCAAACCCTCAGGGGAAGAGCGAAGCTGCTCAGTTCCCATTTGTTTAAGAAGTCTCTCAGACTGTTTCTCTCCTGGGAGTCATCTTCATCCACACCTCCCTCCCGCTGAATTTGCAACTCACATGAGGAAGGGCTGGCTGGCAGAAAAAAAAGGCTGGGGTTTCTTTTCTTTAACGAGGCAGACAAAAAAAAACCCCAAACCAAAAAAAACCAAAAACAAACCCACACACACAAAAAAAAAACCCCAAGCAAACCAAACCCAACAACCAAAATGCCCTCACCAATTAAATGCAATACAACTCTTAACTCCACTCCCTCAGCCAGGTCGAGTGCTTCAGGGCACCGACAAAGCTCTGAACTCTTCCACAAAGAGCAGGAACAGGACCAATATGCAACCTGAACAACAGGCTGCAAGGAAACTGTTTGTTGAGCTCCACAACATTTGCTGTGAGCCCTTGAGCTTACCCCGAAAGACTGCTGCCCGGAGAGCCAGCCGTTCATTGGCACCATCTGTGCATAGGGCTACAGGGACAGCCCAAATACACAACTGTTACAGTGGTCCTGATGGCCCCTACCGTGCTGGAGGGCACAACCAACGAGCCCCAAATACAGGCGAGGAGTGGGAAATGAGCTCAGAGAGTCCTGTGGTCCAGGGTGCAAGTCGCTGCACCAAGCAAGCAAGGGATGCACACGTGGCACAGACAGCCAACCATGTCCTGGGCTGCATTAAGAGAAGCGCTGCTAGCCAGGCAAGGGAGGGGATTCTGCCCCTTTACTCTGCTCTCCTCAGATCCCACCTGGAGCACTGTGTGCAGTTCTGGAGCCCTTAACACAAGAAGGACATGGAACTGTTGGAGAGAGTCTAGAGGAGATGCCACCAAGATGATCAGAGGGCTGGAGCATCTCTGCTATGAGGACAGGCTGAAAGAGTTGGGACTTTTCATCCTGGAGAAGAGAAGGCTTCGAGGAGACCTTATAGTAGCCTTCCAATATCTGAAGGGGGCCTACAGGAGAGTTGGGGAGGGACTATTCATAAGGTCTTGTAATAACAGGACGAGGAGGAATGGGTTTCAATTGGCAAAGGGGAGATTTAAACGGAATGTTAAGAGGAAGTTCTTCACAGTGAGGGTGGTGAGACACTGGCACACGTTGCCCAGGGAGGTTGTGGTTGCTCCCTGCCTGGAGGTGTTGAAGGCCAGGTTGGATGAGACCTTGAGCAACCTCTTCTAGTGGGAGGTGTCCCTGCCTATGGCAGGGGGTTGGAACTGGATGAGCTTTGAGGTCCCTTCCAACCTAAACCATTCTATGAAGTCAGTAAGAAAAAAGACTGGATGTCCATCGACCCCAGTCTGAATGCCCAAGGAGCCCTTCTCCAGGAGATGGCTGCTGAAGAAGTCCAACATGTTGCACTTGCCCAGGCTCATGGAAAAAGGGATCTCTTTGTTTCCCCTGTTCATCTGTCTGGCTCCTGCATTGTTAACTACCACGTCCAGGGCCATGCACAGTCCCCATAGCAGACCTTGGCATGGTACCCAGAACCCGGTGGCTTGTCCATCCCAGCCCTCCTCCCCGAAGAGGATGCTCACTTTTCTCTGTGCTATTGCGACCTTATTAAGCCCATGTTTGTACAGAGGTCCCCGTGGAACCTGCAGTCTCCCTGGAGAAGGCAGCAGACAGCTGAGAGCCCTACAATTAGCAACAGAAAAGGAGAAGGGGTGTGGGAGGGGGGGAGGAGGGGAAGATTAAAATACATTAACTGTATCAAACCCTTGTGCCTTTGCCAGCTCTCAGAAGGACTTCCCGAGACAAATTCTACCAGAGGTTTTTAATAAATGGCATCAAAACCAGCTATTCACTGCCAGTCCCTTTAAAGCCACGCCAAAACCCACATTCAAATCTGATTAAGCATCAAGGAGGTCTGGTTTTACTTTGGCACAGGGGAGGGGGAAAGCGGACCTGTTCTGCTGTCATCACCCAAACCCCACCCCAGATGGGCAGCGTGGCAGGAGGGGAGGGATGGACAACCCTGCACTGCCCTCTCGCTCCTGGGCTGCTGCCGGCAGCGGAGGCAGAGCTATGCAGGTGCCAGGTTCAGCGCCGCAGCAGCAGCAAAGCCAAAGGCTGAGGAGGCCTCCCCCCTTCCCCCCCCTTACTCCACATGAATCTATCCTCCAGCAGCCAAACTATATAAATCCCGAGGATAAACTCCAAAGTGTTTATGTTTTACCACTTCTCTGGTCTGCAGTGCTTGGCAGGCAGCAGCTCCAGCTCACTGCCAGTTTCTTCCTGCTTTACTTTTTTTGCACAAGCCAGAGGGACTGGGAGCTGCGTTCTTGAGCAAGAATGCAGCCACATCTGCGTGTGCACACCCGCGGGCAAACAGGCACATGGACGTGAAACCCTCCCAAGGCAAGCCACCAGCCATGAGCACTGCCTTGAAACGCTGACTTCAGCAGGATCATGGGCCAGACCCCCACTTGGGGCAAACTGGCATCAGGCTGGAGAAACTCACTTAACTGAATAACCTGTTTCAGACAGGTGTTGTGACTGAAAATACATCGGCGTAGTCTGAATCCACCTCCTCGGGAGGGGAAATTTGTCCAGATACTTCCCCAGGCTGCTCTGATACACTCTAAAACTCTGCTTGCCCATCCACGGTGAGAGCTGGTCCTCACCACTCACAGCTAGAGCCTGCACAGCGAACAGAACCTCACCAAGGGAGGTGATTCTCCCCCTCGGGGACTTGGGGGTGTGCTGGTGGATGAGAGGCTCAACATGAGTCTCAAGGCCAGGTTGGATGAGGCCTTGAGTGACCTGATCTAGTGGGAGGTGTCCCTGCCTATGGTGGGGGGTTGGAACAGGATGATTTTTAAGGTCTCTTCCAACCTAAACCATTCTATGATTCTATGAGGCAGCAGTGTGCACTTGCAGCCCAGAAAGCCAACCAGAGCCTGGGCTGCATCAAGTGTGGCCAGCAGGTTGAGGGAGGTGATTCTCCCCCTCTACTCTGCCCTGGTGAGACCCCCACCCCTGGAGTACTGCATCCAGTTCTGGAGCCTCTAGTACAAGAGGGGAGCATGTCCAGAGAAGGGCCAC
>VWZI01007939.1:41532-52035 GCA_013396835.1 Psilopogon haemacephalus | reverse complement strand
ACTTCTTTTTTCTTTTTTTTTTTTTTTTTTTTTTTTTCCTTCCCTCCCCCCTCCTGGAAAGAAAAAAAACATTGTTATTCAATCCACAGCCTCAACTGCAGGCTCCTCCGTTTGCTTTTGGTGCAGTGCAAACATCTAAAATGACACCACGTAATGACAAGATCTGTCATCGGGCTGGCTGGGACCACAGTAGAAAGAAAAACCAGGGAGAGATCCATTTCTGCTCCCCAGAACTCATCACAATTAGAACAAAAGGAAACCTATATTGTGTGGTCAACACAAAAACACACAGGACCAAAGGGAACTGGGACGTGGGATGCTTAGGATCAGTTTTTGTCCATTGTGTGGCACCAGGGGTTCCTTCTGGTGGGGGGTGGAGAACCTCCAGCTTCTTTAACCACAGACCTATTGCAGTAATTAAGTCCCTTTATAAAGAGGAGGGAGGAAAGAAAAGAAAGAGAGAGAGAGAGGGAGGGGGAGGGGAAGAAAAAAATAAGTTAGAGAGAGAAGAGGGGAAAAAAGTAAGTTAGAGGGAGGGGAGGAAAGAAAAGGAAGAAGAGAGAGAGGAGGGTAAAGAAAGGAAAGGAGAGAGAGGGGAAGAAAGAAAAGCAAGGAGAGAGGGGAGGAAAAAAAGGAAAGGAGAGAGAGGGGAAGAAAGAAAAGCAAGGAGAGAGGGGAGGAAAAAAAAGAAAGGAGAGCGAGGGGAGGAGGAAAAGGGAAGGAGAGCGAGGGAGGAGGAAAAGGGAAGGAGAGCGAGGGAGGAGGAAAAGGGAAGGAGAGCGAGGGAGGAGGAAAAGGGAAGGAGAGCGAGGGGAGGAAAAAAGAAGGCGGCAAGAGGGGAGGGGAAAAAAAGAAAGGAGAGCGAGGGGAGGAGGAAAAGGGAAGGAGAGCGAGGGGAGGAAAAAAGAAGGCGGCAAGAGGGGAGGGGAAAAAAAGAAAGGAGAGCGAGGGGAGGAGGAAAAGGGAAGGAGAGCGAGGGAGGAGGAAAAGGGAAGNGAAAGGAGAGAGAGGGGAGGGAAAAAGGGAAAGCAAAGAGAGGGGAGGAAAGAAAAGGAAGGAAAGAGAGAGAGGGGAGAAAAAAGGAAGGAGAGGGGAGGAGAAAAAAGGAAAGGAGAGAAAGGGGAGGAAAGAAAAGGAAGGAAGGAGGGAGAGGGGAGGAAAAAAAAGAAAGGAGAGCGAGGGGAGGAGGAAAAGGGAAGGAGAGCGAGGGGAGGAAAAAAGAAGGCGGCAAGAGGGGAGGGGAAAAAAAGAAAGGAGAGCGAGGGGAGGAGGAAAAGGGAAGGAGAGCGAGGGAGGAGGAAAAGGGAAGGAGAGAAAGAGGGGAGGAGGAAAAGGGAAGGAGAGAAAGAGGGAAGGAGGAAAAGGGTCTGCAATATCCCAGCCACCTATCTGCTGGCTGAATGGCTGAAACATAACCAGAAATTCTCACCGGAGCGAAACCTCACCCCTGCAGCTCCTGGTTTGCCCCGGGCCTCCATGCGGCCAGAGGCAGGCAGGGCTCCCGGCAGTGGGCACCTTAAGTGCCAGAGGGTTTCTCAGCAGATTTATCTCCATTTGGGATTGGAAGCAGCTGAAACCCCAGAGCAATGGGGCAGAAACGAAGCAAAAAGCAAAACCAGATGAGGGAGAGGAGAACTGACTCCTCTCTTTGCCTTTGAAAAGGGAACTCGGCAATTTGAGAGACCCTTTTTTACCCACAGCCTTTTACCCCACAGTCCAGCACAGGGGGTTTAGGCACCGTCGTACTTAGCACACATTACCCTGTGCTCCCGTTTAGGGGCTGGAAGGCAGGGGAGGGGGGAATCTCCCCCTGAGCACTCGTTCGCAGACGCCCCCAGAACTGCCACACCCTTGTGGGTGATACATCCCAGCTTGGGGATCAGATGGCAGAGAGCATCCCGGGGAGCTGCACCTTGCCGGGGCAGCACCCACACTGCCTTCCCCACCCCATGGCAGGCAGAAGCAGAGTCCTCCCTTCACATGGCTGGGAAGCTGGGGCAGCAAGGTCTGGCAGCAGCAACGTCTGGCAGCAAAGGCAAGTACTAAGTAAGGGATGAAAGGAACCCACAGAGAGAAAGCCTCCAGCCCTGTCTTCCCCCAAGGCAATCTCCCTGGGCTGAACTTGGAATATTTATGGAATCATAGAATCAGTCAGGGTTGGAAGGGACCACAAGGATCAGCTAGTTCCAACCTCCCTGCCATGCCCAGGGACACCCTACCCTAGATCAGGCTGCCCACAGCCTCATCCAGCCTGGCTGCAAACACCTCCAGGGATGTGGCCTCAACCAGCCTCCTTCCCTGGGCAACCCATTCCAGGCTCTCACCACTCTCATGCTGAACAACTTCCTCCTCACGTCCAGTCTGAATTTCCCCACCTCCAGCTTTGCTCCATTCCCCCTAGTCCTGTCACTACCTGATATCCTAAAAAGTCCCTCCCCAACTTTCTTGTAGGCCTCCTTCAGATCCTGGAAGGCCATAAGAAGGTCACCTCAGAGCCTCCTCTTCTCCAAACTGAACAGCCCCAACTCTTTCAGTCTGTCCTCCATAGCAGAGGTGCTGCAGCCCTCTGAGCATCCTTGTGGCCCTTCTCTGGACACACTCCAGCACGTCCACATCCCTCCTGTAACAGGGGCTCCAGAACTGGATGCCTCAACTGGAGATCTCAACTGGAGGTCTCAACACTCCTCAGGGAGGCTGAAAGCAGCCACGCTCCACCCAGCCAACAGGCAGGCGATGCTTGCAGATGGAACTGGGGGCACGAAAAATCTGTGTTCCTTGCACCATGAGTATGGTTCCTTGCACCATGAGCCATGATGATAACTGGTTGGAAGGACGGTGAGAAGCAGAGCTCCCACCATGCTCACCACGAACATTTGCAAAGACAGAACGTCATCTGGGGGTCTTCCACCCATGCAACAGCCGCTCCACCAGTCTTGCTGTTGTACGTTCTCCCTTGCCTCTCCAGTCATGAGCAATAAAAATGGCTGTCACCAGCACAGTGTGAGTTATCCATTGGCAGAGGGACACCAGGCCAGAGAAGCTGCACATTACATGCGCAGCGTACTCGACATTTGCACAGGCAGGAGTGCGTGGGAGACGAGAGGGAAAGAAAACACACAGCAGATGAGCAGGACACCTAAAGTACAAGCAGCGAGTTCACAGTCATGGCTGCCTTCAGTCCTGATGGTTTAAGTAAAATTCAACCTGATTTAGCGAGCAATGGCTTTGAGGAAAGCTCTGGGCAGTTCCAACAACCTCACCCTGCAGGACCTCCAGGATGCCACAAAGCCCTGCCACCTCAGCCTTCCCCTTGAGGGTACAAAAAATCCTACATCATTGTCCTCACCATTTCTAATCAATCATTAGTGAGAACTGCAGCTCCCAGAGCTATGCCATCAAGAGACGTTGCTAGATTTGGGCAATGGGTATGAAGTGCTGGGGGCAGAGAGCAACAGGTCTGGAAGTCTGAGTAAACTAAACTAACAAACCAAGCAACACCCCAGAAACAAAACCAATGAAACAAACAGACCAAACCAACAAAACAAACAGACCAAAACCAACCAAAACGCACAACACACACAATACCCACCACAACTCAAACTCATTGCTACATCAATCCCACCACAGGCTCTATTAAACTCAGCAAGCCTCAACCATTGTCCCCTTCTCCTACTGTCCTCTGGACCAAGGCAGCCCCAGGGATGCCCTAGACACACCTTTGGAAAACACCTAGAAGATGGTACCCTCCCCAGCTCAACCCCTCTGGAAGATGCAATGACCACAGAGCCACCATCAGACTGGAACAGTTCAGTGGAGAGTGGCGCAAGCAGCAATGCCAACTCCAAGCAGTCCAGCCTCTTGCTACAGTCCATCTTTTGCCCAACCTGTGTTTGGCTCTTCCACACTCAGGGTGGGCTGCAGACATCACCCAATCTCCAAGGCAGATGCTTCTGAACCCAGCTACTGCCGCTGCAGACGTCCATTAAACTCGCCTCAAAACATTTCAGCCGCCTGTCTCTGCGCCGGATGGATATTTAAGCTGACACTTCTGCACATTCACTTTGTCTGAAGCCAACAGATCAATCTGCCTCAAATGCAGGGGATCTCTTTTTTTTTTTTTTTTTAACACTCCAAAGCTAATGAAAAACAAAACAAAACAAAAAAAAAAATTCCCTCTGGTGAAAGGACAACACTGGATCAGAGAAGTTTCATTAGCCTGTAACCATGCAAAAGTTGGAAGCTCGTTCCCCTGTTTAATTCTAACGCTCTGACTCTGTTAAACATTAACTGTCTAAATAATCAAATACTTCACATGGCAGAGCCACACTTCCCAATCCAGGGCCAGTAACCCACAGGGTAATGAAAGAGTGTAGTCTTCCGGGCTGAAGGATTTCCAACACACTCCAAAGAGCAGAACAAAGACGATCCTCTCCCCCCTCTGCTGCCTTCAAAGCAAAAACTTTGATTTGCTCTTTGAGACCACATCAAGCCAGAGCACAGGCATGCGAATGGTATGTATCTCATCACCCCTCTACAGAACACACATGAAACCACCAGCCATTGTGTGGTCTCACTCCAAACAACCCAGGTCCCCTCCTAAAACACCCGCTTCTCCCTGGCCCCACAGAATGGCAGCCTCTGAGCATCCTGCCTCCAAAGCATCCCGCTCCACGCTACCAGGGAGGTGATGTAGAGTCATAGAATCACTGAATCAGTCAGGGTTGGAAGGGATTACAAGGATCAGCTAGTTCCAACCCCCCTGCCATGCTCAGGGACACCCTACCCTAGATTAGGCTGCCCACAGCCTCAGCCAGCCTGGCTGCAAACACCTCCAGGGATGGGGCCCCAACTACCCCGCTGGGCAACCCATTCCAGGGTCTCACCACTCTCATGCTCAACAACTTCCTCCTCACATCCAGTCTGAATCTCCCCACCTCCAGCTTTGCTCCATTCCCCCTAGTCCTGTCACTACCTGATAGCCTAAAAAGTCCCTCCCCAGCTTTTCTGTAGGCTCCCTTCAGATACTGGAAGGCCAGTAGCAACCCTCCCAGCCCACACCAGTCCCCAAAACAGACCCTTCCATCAACCCTCCCCACCCCCAGTAGTTCTCCAAGACGAGCATTTTCCTGGCAAATAGCACTTAGAGGAGACTGGAACTCCAACTATTCAAATGCCTGTGGTCCTCCACCCAGCTCGCAGGGACCAAAGACTTCATGCCACCAAAAGCAATCTCAGTTTCCACTACTTGTGATGAGGACTGCAACTGTCTGGCACCTCTGAAACAGAGATCTTGCCCTCTCTGGACTTTAGTTTCCCCGACTGCAAAGCTGAGAGAATGTCCCTTCTGGGCCTTGCAAGGGTTATTTTAAGGAGCAGGCTGNAGCTGAGGTCATTTTTTTTCTGAATATGCAATCATCTGATGTCCAGGGTTTCCCCAGTTTAGATTGATGCTCTCACTTTAATGCTGACTGAAAAGCATCAAGTGATGGTCGACCATCAAAAGCTAGCAGGAGTCAAATGGAGAAACGTTTGACCCGCAGCCCTGCCTGAAACTGCACTTTCAGTTCTTCTGAGCTGACTTTGGAAAATGAGTGTTGGCTTTGCCAGAACCCAGGAGAGCAATTCTGCATTAATTATTGCTCTTGCTCTGCAGACAGGCATGCAAAAAAAAAAAAGGAAANTACTGAATAAAAAAAGGCTCCAGGGGACTTCTTTAAAAAAAAAAAAAGAAAAAAAAAAAAAAAAGAAAAATTAAAGGCAATTGCAAGGCTTGTTCAGAAGAGGAGATCCAGCACTGAGGCTGAGCACAGACATTTTCTCCTTCAAGAGCTATTGAACAATCCAGCTCCTGAAGAAAGCCTTTGACTGCACGTATGCTGCAAGGTGAAACACAGACTCTCCAAGACCTATGTGATTTCTGACCACATTGCTAAGAGTTTAGCTTCAGCACACAGCACCTGAGCTGTCCCAAAAGGGATCTGAAGTCAAGCGGGGGATGTATTGCCCAGTTTGTTGCTACAGTACGCACAAAACCCCTCTGGAAGGGACTTTGTGGTACACCAGTCCCACTCCATGCTCTGCACCACCTCTTCTTCCTGGCAGATAGTCCTATGGACATGCAGGCAAGTGGATTAGACCAATGGGTGGGCTCACCTCCCAAGCAGGACTCTCACACCAAGACTTGCATCTTCAGAGGAGTCAGCAGGACTCCTCACTGTCAGCTGCACGGGCAAGAAAAGATTCATCTCCACCACTGCACACCCAGCTGCATGGTTCAGTGGTGCTGTGTATGGTCCTCCATGCCACCTCTACATTATGAATTAAGCCAAAGCAGTGTAGCCTACAGTTGTGTTGTGCTGATGTGGAGACCTGTTTCAGCAGCAAGCTCCCCTGCTTCCCCTGTCAAGGGTCAGAGTTGGACAGGCCACTAAAGTGACAGACTCTCTACCAGACCCTCTCCCTCCCCATAGGGAAAAGAAAGGGAATTAGAGAGAGAAACTTAAGGTTTAGGTAACTACACGACCTTTAATGAAATTAGCAAAACTAAATGTACCTAAATATAAGCAAACCCAGTATCAAACACAACACACGCACGCACGCACACACACACACACACACACACACCACCAATGGCAATCAGTCACCATCACCACTTATGCTGTGGCAGAAGTCCCAGACTGGACTCAGCAGCAGACAGGAACTGGATTGAGTCATTCATGGATCAGGATAGAAGGCAGAATGGACAGAGTCCATTGAAGGCCACTGAAGAAAAGGATGAAGAAGTTGGTGACCCTTGTGATGCTTCAACCTTTATCATGAATACAGTGAATGCAATGCCTTGTTGGTCAGTTAAGGGTCACCTGAACTGTCCACTCCTCCCTGCAAGTGAGGCATTTTACCCTGTACCCTCAGGCAGTATGCAAGATTTAGCAGTGACCTCGGTCTGCATACCCACCCTTGGTACCAGAAGTTACAACTAGAAGCAAACGCTGTCTAGGGAAAAAAGCTGTTAACTTCAGGAAGTGCAGCTAAAGAGACTGAACTGAAACATAAAAATCACTGACCAGCATTAGTTCTAACTCACACCAGGACATTCCCCCAGCAAGACTCTGATTTATCTCCTCCTGCTGAATGAAGACAGTGCTGTTGGGATGTACAAGCGCACGGAAGGGCTCCTGGTTTCTAGCGCATCAGCTGTGGGGTGTGGAAGCCCAGGTGCTGCACTCTGTGAAAATGCCTTTTCTGGTTGGCTCATCATTGTAGTCTGCTCCACCCAACACCACTGAGAGTTCTTCACAGTGAGGGTGGTGAGACACTGGCACAGGTTGCCCAGGGAGGTTGTGGCTGTTCCCTCCCTGGATGTGTTCAAGGCCAGGTTGGATGAGGTCTTGAGCGACCTGATCTAGTGGGAGGTGTCCCTGCCTATGGCACAGGGGGGTTGGAACTGAATGATCTTTGAGGTCTCTTCCAACCTAAACCATTCTATGATTCTATGAAGCACAGACAGCACATATGAGAACATGAGACATCCCCTCAGGGGTCTCCAACCTGCCAGCACTGACTGGAGTAGCTCAGGCTTCTGCTATGAGGACAGGCTGAGAGAGTTGGGGCTTTTCAGCCTGGAGAAGAGAAGGCTTCCAGGAGACCTTAGAGTAACCTTCCAGTATCTGAAGGGGGCCTACAGGAGGGCTGGGGGGGGACTATTCACAAGGACTTGTAATGACAGGACGAGGGGGAATGGGTTCAAACTGGCAGAGGGGAGGTTTAAAGGGGATGTTAGGAGGAAGTTCTTCACAGTGAGGGTGGTGAGACACTGGAATGGGTTGCCCAGGGAGGTTGTGGCTTTTTCCTCCCTGGAGGTGTTCAAGGCCAGGCTGGATGAGGTCTTGAGCGTCCTGATCTAGTGGGAGGTGTCCCTGCCTATGGCACAGGGGGGCTGGAACTGGCTGATCTTTGAGGTCTCTTCCAACCTAAACCATTCTGTGATTCTGTGAAGCACAGACAGCATGAGACACCTCCTCAGGGGTCTCCAACCTACCAGCACTGACTGGAGTAGCTCAGGCTTCAGTCTGGCTCTTTGCAGACAGAGTCAGTCCTCTGTGCAGGCACAACGTGAGAGTGCACAGAGCAAATGTGAAGGGCTCCAGATCCTTGGGACTTGGCTCCTTCAGCAAGCCACATTGGGAAGGGCTTAGCACTGTCTTACAGTATCCAGAAGCTGGTTACAAGCAAGTAATCCAGATGACATTCAAATTACTGGTGTGGCACCGAAGGAACGACCCCATCTGGGTGTTTGACATGAGCCTCTCTCAGTCCCTCCTGGCTCCCTGGCTCAGGCTGCACAGGCGAACCGCCCACTAACAGCCTGCTCCCGGGCAGATCCCCACTGCATCCCACCCCCTCATTTAGAAGAGGAGATAGCTGGTGTCCCTCTTGTACATGGTGCAATGCCAGCCACACTGAGCAGCCTTTGTCTAAAACACGATCTGCTGCCTTTCCATGCCAAAGGGAAAACATTCTCCCAGTCTGCAAAGAGTAGCTTCAGAAACCCTTCAAGCCATGCTCTTGATCTTGCTTTCCTTGACCTAGCAAAGACAGAGAAAGCCTCACAGCTCCCCCCCAGCTGCTTTCTCTTGTCAGGTCCTTCAGTGAGATAGAGCTGCTCACAGCTCTCTTCCATCTCTGCAGCACAGACAGGGTCATGGAGATGGCAGGGACATTTCTGAAGGACAGAGGCTACTGAACGTCACTGCTGAAACAAATTTTTACTTGGGAAAGTTAAATCTTGAGGACAACTCACCTACAGGCTCATCCCAAAAGAAAGACTGGTTTGAAGGTCAAACAAAAGAAGTAAAATCACCCAAATGATGATGTCCCAGCCTGTGTTGCTGTAACTGCCAAATCCATCGGAGCAACAGTCCCCCAGCCATCACTGCAGCCTGTTCCATTATTAGCCTTTCCTGCAGTAAATGTGCAAACAACTCAGAAAAAGCAGGGAGGACAGAGAAAGGCTCTTCTGAGCAGTAACAAGCTCACAGGACTCATTGAAAAGTCCTGCAAAGTGCATGGTCAGTGGCAAGAGAGCTCATAACGAAGACTCTGGGAAAGCATCCATGCAAGCTTTCTTTGCATATATGCTCCCTCCCCAGACACCTACCGTTGCTCACCTCTTGATAACTGCCCAGCAGGTCACAGACCCTGTGGAAGGCATAAGAAGCCCCAGAGCAGGGCAGAGTCAGCAGCATCACACTGCACACCTCCAAGATGCAGAAACCTAGGCTGGAGGCACACATGACAGCCAGGATGCTGTGGCAGAGATGCTGACACCAACGCCCTCCTACACCAACCACCTGCTGTTCCAGCACCACTGGCTGTGGGCAGCCCAGACCTGGGAGGCAAAGCCAAGAACCACAGCAGAAGAAAGGCAGATGCAGAGGCAGGAGAGCCAAGGGCTCTTCACCTCCCACACAGCAACAGAACCATGGCCAGGGAGCCAATTTTGCACTCATGGGTCCTCATCCTGACAGAAAATTCAAAGCTGATTTTTACTTCTGACTTGCAGATCCTGAGGAGGAGGAGGAGAAGGAACAAAAAGCAGACAGGCCATCTGCTCGAGGCCCCTGCAGCAGAGGAGAGGGCTCCATCCGCTGAGTCTCCAGGCAGAGCCCAGGTACAGCTTTCAGGTTGACTTGGCTGTTGGGTTTCTTCGAAGGTAATTTTTGGCCCCAGATGTTTTTACAGCACACACTGCTGAGCGTGTGGCATGCAGGGAAGCTAACTCTGCTTAGAGTATTCCTGAGAGCACTCTGCCCGCATCAAGCACACTCCGCAGAGCCATCGCTAGGTGGTACAAGATGTTCTGGTGAGACCACAAAAATTGGCCCATTAAAAGAAAAGAACAAAAACCACTTCTGCCTCGCTGAGGGCATCTGGAAACGACCCAGAGAGTTTGTCTATTTTCCTTGGTAGCAGTTTTGTATGCTACAGAAGAGAGAGATTGTGAATTTAGAGCAAACGATCCTCAAGCGCTTGAGAAGGAATCCTTCTTGAAAACCTCCGCAGGCACGCCAGCCAAACAGCTCCCCGTGGGGAGAACTGAGGGACCATGACACCATCCCATCTCAGGCAGGCTTTCACTCACAGGCTCTCCTTCCTCCTGCTCTCAGGAAATCGCATCTCTGAGGAGAGAAACTTCTCAAACACAGGACACACCTCACACCACAAGCATCCACCCCTGCCACAGCACACATAGGACCTGCCTGCTCCCAAAAGCATCCACCCTCACCACAGCACACACAGGACCTACCTACTCCTAAAAGCATCAACCCCCACCATAGCACACACAGGACTTTCCTCCTACCAAAAGCATCCACCACCACCACAGCGTACACAGGACCTACCTGCTCCCACAAGCATCCACCCCCACCACAGAGCACACAGGACCTACCTGCTCCCACAAGCATCCACTCCCACCACAGAGCACACAGGACCTACCTGCTCCCA
>VWZI01007937.1:24468-34473 GCA_013396835.1 Psilopogon haemacephalus | reverse complement strand
CTCACTCAAATTCTCCAATTAGCTCAAACCAACACAAAGGCAAAAAAACCACGTGCATGTGACAGAATTTCATTACTTTTACACTGCAAATATTTCATATATATATATATATATACACACACACACACATATATATGTTATATATATGTAAAGGAAATGTTAACAGTTAAACTAAATTAATTGGCAGAGATCTGAGTGTTATAGAATAGATTTTTATGTTTAGGGAAGTTTGCAAATAATAAAAACAAACCCAAAATATCCAACAAAGAGAGAGCTACTACTCAAAATAAGGCAATTTTAGTAATCCAGTATTACAAAATCCTACACTAGTTTTAATATTTGGTTATATAGGCAAAAAGTTTTGTTTTACTTTTCTTGCAACTTGTTTATTTGCAAGTGTTCAAATATGTGTTGCACAGACATAAATTAATTTCACAGGCATATCAGGTCTTAATTATGTTAGTACCCTCAGTCTTGCCTTCCCTCCTACCTGTATGGAGGAAGACAGAAAGACAGTATAAAGACAATCCACACTTCAGTTACTTACAAGCCTAACTCTGCTTCTTAACCTTTTCCATTACTATTTCATAGCACTATCCAATTCAGTATTATAAATAAACCACCTTTCTTCTGTTTGTTTGTCTTCAGTACCCCTGCGAACCATATATTTCCTCCTTTAAAGAATCCTATCTGCATTTGCTACTTTCCATTAAGCAAGTGAACAGGTTAAGACACGTTCACATTTCCCCAGTAATTTTCTTCAGTTTAAATTATAGATTTCATGGCACCAACTGCCAAGAACCGATTCAGTATCAAACAGAAAACACGGCAGAGAGATGAGCAGGAGCAAAAGGAAGCAAAAGATACTCTCTTGATCTCAGAAGTATCCTTGAGCAAAGACAGATCACTGCCAGGCCAATATAGGTAGTCTTCTGCTTCAGCTGAGTGCCTTTTTAATGTCAAAGAAAGCTGGGAATACTGCTAGGTATTGGTGCATGCTAAATCCAAGATTTTGACAACCTTAAGAACCTGGGACTCCTAAAAACCCTTTGTAAAGTCAATATATGCACACAAGAGTATGAAGTGGATGATCAGTCCACAGAGATTTGAGCCATTCTTTCAGATATTTCTTTCCTCACAGTGGAAATAGAAATGTAATGTGAATAGCATCTTATTTTAGGAATCTCTGATAAATGTCCAGGCTCATGGTAGACTAATCTGGGCCTAAATAATTAGCCTACATCAAGTTTTAATGCATTTTCATCCTTAGAAGCAAGAAAAAGAATCTTCTTCTGCCTAGTTATGCATCTACCAAGAATGACATCAGTGCCTACAGGTCTGCCTTGGAACAAGAGGATGGACACAATGACCTTCGGAGGTCTACACTAGCCTTATTTCTTATGGTTCTGTGAAAATAACTAATTTTATTATTTTGCTTTTCTTTGCATATTTCAATTTTTTGGGGGGGACACATTTTGCAGTGAAGTTAGTTTTGGTTTTTTTGTTTTTCTTTTCTTTAAGATTACTACTAGTTTTTCAAGACAAGGCTGTTTGGTAAATATTTTGTCTGAGATTTGACAACAAGCATAGGCATTTCAAGTGGAATTGAAATATCTTTTGGTCTACTCTCATGCAATGTGTATTCTAAACAATGCACACAGTTGGATTTTACATTTTCATTGCAAAAAGAAACAGAAAAAAAAAAAAGATACAAAATTGACAAAAAAGTGTTGATCAATACAAGCAAGTGCTTCTTGTGCCTACTTTATAATTAATCTTAGCATAGTATAGTTTCATATCAACAATAAAACAGCAAAGTTAGATTATATCAGTATAAATGATGAACCTTAACAATTCTAGAATCATGTTTCATTATTATTGTTCACTTTTATTAACCCATTAAAACATCAAAAAGAAAATATTTTATAACTAAAATGCAGTGGTTGTCTAGAAACTTTTCATATAAGGTGTTTTGAGGTTTTGCTTTTTAAAAAAATGTTCTTAAATGTGAAGTTTCATAAAAAACTTCTCTTCTGTAGATGTTTCTTAACAAAACAAGGCTAGTAAAAGTTACCTAATGTAGAAAATTTCTAGTATCTATTTATTTCCTCACAGGATTCACCATAACATGACAAAATGAGGATTCTTTTTGTTTTTAAATCCCTCATTGAAGAATGTACACTGTTTTTGTAACATAACAGGCATCATTGTGGGATTGTGTTACTTACAGACTTCTAGATCAGAAACTGAAGCTTTTAAAAATTGAATCTGTTGAAGCGGAAAAAAAACCAAACAACACATTTATCTAAAAAAGATTCCAAAACAGTAATACAATAGGTGCAGGGCTGTACAATCATAAGATTCGGGTTTCTTAAAGAATGTCCCAGCGCAGCAGAATGAAAGGCGGTAACAAGTGCTGTTTCTATCACAGAACCATGTAACCTGAACTTAAATATCATAATGGTCTGGAAAAAAATTTTTGTCATTTCATCCTATGCAAAGTTCACTTTTTCCTATTTTTCTTAAGTTACATAGGGATGCAGGGTAGGATTACAGGGCTTTAACTCTGCTTAGATCAAATTGGATTTCCTGGGTTTCCCAATGATGTGATATGAATACAGAAGCAAAAATAAAGAAGTACAAATTAACTATTACATTTGCCTATTACCTGTTAATCTTGACTATCACAAACCAATGTTTGTCTGAATTTCTCAGCCATTGGTGGTCCATGTTTTCTCTTGTTTTAACTTTTCTTGAAGTCATGCCTATTTAACCACAGATATTCACAATTTCTACATTCCAAAATCTCTTGCATGTTCTACTTTGTGTATTTTAATTGGTTGGTTGGTTAGTTTGGTTTTGGTTTTTTTTCAGATCAATAGCATTCTGGCTACCAAAACCTGCTGTACACAAAGCTACTTCCAACACGTGCACTCTGAATTGTTACTTTTCATCTCAAATTTTGTAAAAATAACTTCACCACTTACATATTTTCCTGAAAGTTTTAATTATTTTCATTGAAGCCGAAAATCCACCCCAAACTTTCAAAGTATCAGGTACTACTGAAAAGGTTGTTTAGCATGACTGTCCTGTATCACCTGTAGTTTGCAGATGATATGCTAATGGCATAGTAATACCTCTGCTCAAATATTTCAGTTTATATGAAAGTACATGTAAATATTTGTTCCTTGCATCTAGTCTAAATCTCCCTCTTTTGCCTTAAACCCACAGCCCCTTGTCCTGTCACAGCAGGCTCTTCTATGAAATCTGTCGCCAGCATTGTGACTGATTCCTTTACTACTGCAAAGACCAGGTTGCCTCGGAGCTTTCTCTTCCCCAGGCCAAACAACCCCAACTCTCTCAACCTGGTCCTCACAGCAGAGGGGTTTCAGCTCTTGTATCACTACTGTAGCATCTTCCTCACCTTTGCTGACATGATGCCTGCCTGGGCTGCTGCTCCGACAGTAGGACAGTGTCAGGTGAGCTAGAAGACAAGCTGGGCAGACAAGTCCCCAGCAGATTCTGCAGCAAGGAACAAGGCCATGGCACACAGACCTGCAGATGCCTGTGCTTCGTGGTGTCTTCACCTGGGGTTTAGCTGTGATCATGGGCTCCATAGACCAGAGCCTAACTCATCTTTGGGCACTTAACCTCCAACAGGCCCATCCCAGCACCTCATCCCAAGTTTGTTTTGGAGGAAGTTTCAGGCAGACAGATGTTGGTGGAATCCTGCTGCTTCTGCTCCTGAACACAGAGCCTTGGCCTTAGGCACTAGCAATGCCCACTGAGGGATCGCCCCCACTCTCCCCAGGGAGGACAGACCCAGACTGGGGACATAGGGCTTCCTGGCTTCACGCCTCCACCATAAGGCCACCCCTTCTGCTCCTCAGATAATAAAGTGGTTCCTTAATACAGTTTGTTGTTTGTTGCTTTATTTTCCTGTGAGTACCAACAGTATGTTAAGGAGGCAACAGGTACACTGGTTACACAGTTTAACAATAAAGAGTAATGCTTTATTGCCAGTATCAATTCCTGGTTTAGTGTTATTGCCTTTCTCTTAAGTTGGAGGGAAAAAAAGAAAATTAAATACCCACAATTTTTGTTTCAGCAGTACTAGCATGCAAGTTTTGGCTGCAGCACACACAGGGCAGGATCTCCTTCTCAATGTCAAGCTAATACACGTAACAGAGCAAACTATGTAGTGATGCTGACTTTGGACCAGAAACCCTCCAGTCAGCAGGAGCATGTCTGAGCTTGCCCATCTTGCCACTGTGCCTACCACCAGCTCTGTAGCTAGAAACCTGTAGGAGAAAGAACCTTTGTAGTGACAGAGGTAGCGGATTGAAGCTTGGGGAGGGTAGATTTAGGCTAGATATTTGGAAGATATTCTTCACAGTGAGGATGGCAAGACACCAGAACAGGTTGCCCAGGAAGGTCATGAATGCCACCTCTCTGGAAGTGTAACAAGGGCAGGTCAGTTGAGGCCTTGTGCAACCTGGTGTAGCAGAAAGTGTCTCTGACAATGACAGGGGGTTTGGAACTAGATCCTAGCATTCTAGGATTCTCTCCATACACCACCATAATAGTGCAAATAGACATCTTTCAATTCCAAGGCTTCCTTTACAGCATTAAAAAAACCCCAAACTTGTTTCCATTGCAGCAACCATCAGTGTATATCCACCCTTAATTTTTGTGCTTCTGCATAGATTAAGAAATTGTGGATGCAACTCCTCTAATTAAAAGGAACCTACCAAGTCCTGCTGGAGGAAAATTCCACAGAATACAGATATCTGCCTGATCAAATAATGAAGATAAAACACTAATATTAACACAAGGCAAAACAAATCCCTGCAGGTGCACACAAGCACAAAAGGAATCAAAACTTCCAAATCTGTCCTATTATGTGAGAATATCTGTGTAGTACAGTTCTAAAATCCAGTAGAGTTTAGGTAATCCTGCTCTGGCAGGGGATTAGGACTTGATGACATCCAGAGGTCCCTTCCAATACCTACAATTCTGTGATTTCTGAGCTTCCCTCACATCAGCCTGTGCCATACCCTTAGGAAGGGTGATGCATGTCATCACTTGACCTGAAATGAGAAGTGTAGTGACAGTTACACAGTGAGGAAGTAGGGCTAGGTGTTCAGATTTATGTGGAAAATGTAAGAACAAAAAATGGCAAGGGAGACAGTAAGTGCTGGTAAATGCTTTTTGCTGAGACATGGAGTAGATTAGAGACCTCCATCTATTGGACTGCCTTGTTTTCATTTGAGAGTAAAGTACTCTAGTCCTAATGTTTAGAGCAAGTAATATAAAGGATTTTAATGCTTCAGTCCTGGTAGCTTCAGTGTTTATTAAGAAGATTATTTGATAATTATTTTAGCAGAGTACTGAGGGGTCAGCAAGGGTAAGAAAAGGCTTATTTATGAAGTTTAGTTTCATTACAACTTTGCACCAACTGTTACATCATAATACTTCTACTGTACATACTGTTGTTAGCATTTTAAAACACATCTTTTTGAAGTGTAAGCATTCAATAGTGGCATGGATAAATGGAGAGATACTTTTGGAAAGAATCAGAAGTCTGCTTTCATAGTCAAATATTATATATACCCTTCCATAAATACTCAAATTAGTTTTCAAAATCCCACAGGAAATTTAAGACATAGCTCATTGACATTCCTGAAAAAACACTCCAGATCTCATATATGCTCTTGAAATTCTGTTCTTTTTCAGTATGTGTTTTCAAAAAGCCAATTTCCTACATGCTAATTCTTAACTCCACATTTAATTTGAACACTCAGAATTTGCCATTATTCTTGTACTTATTATTTACATAAATTAACCATCCAAAAGCAGAAGTAACATGATATGACTTATGCAACCAGTCAACACATTCTGAGTTATGAATATTTATAGGAAGTTCTTTGTGCACTAAACATGAAAGAGAAAATTACACGTAAAATTAATGAATATTTGTGAATAACTCTTGGTGGTGAATTCTACAATCCATTTGCAAGAGAGATGCAAAAGAAGCAGCAATGGATGTTAATGAATATGAATTAGTATGCTTTCTTTTGTCTGACATATACACACTCTTTCTATTCAGTTCAGTAAATGAGTGTCGTTGTACCAGATGGCAAAATTTGGTTCACAATATGGGTAGCAATTGGTATTCATATTCACACAGAGCCACACTGCAGTGTGCTCTCAAGTAGTGTGTTGAAGGAACATGTATATATATTCCAGCTACAGCAAGAAAGTTGAAAATGTAACAGCAGTTCATTGTTTAAACCTGCAAGACTTTTAGCTGTGCTGTTTTATGAAAATGTCTTCCAAATTGTTGGGCACCTAGACAAGAAACAGAAGTTGTAAAATGAATTTTGAATATATTTGATGAAATCTTGTTTGTCACATTAATATAAAACCCTCTTAAACTCAGGAGGAAAATTTAATTTAAAGTTCATGCTTTTAAAAGCATGCTAACACTCAAAATCTGCAGATCAAAGAACCACTTGAGAATCTGCAGAATGAATTTGCAAACCGTTTGGGTGAAGGCAATGCCACACCATCCCACAAAAATACATAATTGGGATTTTCTTCACCATTGTCTATCCACAGGTTGCATTTGTCCAGAATTTTTCATAAGCAGAAACTCTGAGTGCAGCATGTCTTATTGTTTAATCAAACTTTTCTTTCTGTATTTAAGCCAAAATATGCTGAAAAGTAGTTAAGACTAGCCTGTGCTTAGCTGATATTTTCTTGTTTCTTGTCTAAGGATATCTAGGAAGATCACATATTTTTTCTAAGAGTAGTAAACTGCATCAGAACATTCTGGATGTTAACTAAGAACAGAAAGCCAGAAGATCTCCTTTTGTTGCAAAAGGAGGTTTCTGCAGAAGTTATAATGCATTTCCACTTTGTCTGTGGTAGCTTGACACCACTCAAATTATTCCTCAAAGCAAATTACCCAGTAATTTTGATGAATTTACCACTGACACAGACTTTGGGAAAAAAAGTGAAAAAATGGGTTGTGTTTCTCTTGAAAGAGTAAACCTAACAAATGCAGCTCTGGGATCAGCTTACAAATTATGTGATTCCATTTTAAGTTACCACTTAAGTAGTACTTTAAGTTACTACTTAAATTTAAATTCCATTATAATTTACTACTGCAGACCCATCTAGTTTCCGAGAGGAGAAATATCCTCGGTGCTCATGCCTAACCATGCCAGTAGCACTGTCCCCTTAATCTTTTTGTTCTTAGGTACATGGTCCCATTCCTCCAGATGGTCTTATGCACTGCTTTTCTCTAGATGTGAAGAAAGTGATCGAACAATTTAACCTCACTCTGATACAAACTTGAGGCACACCATGAGCAAAAGATGTTCCTTCAGTTCTTACATACCTTCTGCGTATGGGCTACAGCTGAGATATCAACCCCACAGATTTATGACTTAAACTATATCGTAGTGGTGGTAAAAATTGAAAGTAATCCATTTTTATGGCTTTACCTGAATTTAATACAACACATGGATCTTCTCAGAAGTGAAAACATTCTCTGGTTTCACTTCAGTTGTCAGGCTGACTCCCTTGAGAAGCTGTGACAAGAGAAACCAAACATCTTGTTTAAGCTCAAGAATGTATTCAACCAAGCTTGTGAAATAGACACTGAATAAATAGTTTTTAATGTGTTAGATGATTCCTCTATTGAATTATGAGATATCATATGACAGGAAAACTTGTGATACCTTTGTGGATAGTTTTCACATTCCCTTATGCCTTTCAGTGAAACTGATTTTTCTTTCACAAAAAAAGAAATGGAATCATGTGCTAATACATTTCCTGAAAAAATTAATCATGTGCTAATACATTTCCTGAAAAAAAAAAAAATTCTCTCTTTCAAAACCAACAGGATTACAAGACTGTTTATCTTCTTGTTCCATGCACATTGTGTTACCTGCTCATCTCTTTTTATCAACACAGACCAAGACTAACGGGCCTTTGGACACAGAATAGTCAATCAGAATGACAGCCAGGCTTGACCATATTAGGTGAAGCCATAGTCTTGCTTTACCCAAATTTGGGGAAAAAAAAAAGTCCTTGCCTGTGGCATGCACAAGCCAAATGTATGTTCCTTGTTTACCACAGGATGTAAACAGGAAAAGTCTGTGTAAGCCCTTAGACCCAGTGGCTTCAGGCTCTTCTCCTTCCCACAGTTGCTTCTCCCTAAAACAGAGAAAGGGAGAGCAGAAAGCATGTCTGGACAAGATAGGACATGTGTAAGCCCACTTCGGCCTATTTGGACATACCACAACAAAAATATTTGTTTTTCTAATTGATCATCTCCTAGGAGCGTCTCCAGATACATTTCAGTAGGCTTATTATGCAATGTCCTTTACAGATACTGCTTTACAACTGATGTAAATTAGATTGTTTATGGATACATCAGATTGTATTAGTCCATCCAAACTACAAATAAATGTTTTCAATATACACAGGACATTTGGAGGCATTGGAATTTGTAATGCACAGTGAATCCACAAACTGTATCATCAGATGTAATATCTTCATAAAATCTCATAACACTGTGTGTTTTGTGCATAAAGAGTCAGTAACTGGAAAATGCAGCATTTGTGGAACATGTCACTTCACAGAAGTAGAAGCATCTTTCTCTTTGAAGATGCTCTATCTACATATTTAGTTACATATACGGAGTTTTGTGGCAAACATAAAAGTTTACCACTTCTAGCATAAGTGTAGAACCAACACAGTTAGAACTTAATTAGCTGTTGAATATTTTTGTGCTGTACATGATAAAAAAAAAAAAAGTTAAGTAAGTTTTGATCATTTGTGAACCCTGACACTAATATCTAACAGAAAATGAAAACAGAAGAACAGCCACAATATCCTAATGACTGAACCATTGCCTAAGTGTAGAAAAAGCAGAAGTTTGTTTTAGGCTTATCTTGCAAAGAGATACTGAGTTTGCAGGTCAGATTTGCTATGAAAAGAGAATGATAACAAATTCAAGTCAGACAATAAACTTAGACTTCCTTTGAATGGATTGTGAGATTTGAAGTTGAACCCTTATTAGAACTTTACAGGGAAAGAAATGTATTGTCATTGAAATTGTCTCTCTATGGGATAGACGAGCAACTGAGACATCAGGAGGAAGAGGTTTTGCTAATTATGCACAAAGTCAAAAATTGTGGGAAGAACGGCAATCAATCATCTGTCCTACAACCCAGACCCAGTAGTGTTTTCCTGAAGTTGTACAACGATATTTATGGTGGTATTTAAAAGAAAGTATAAAACTATAATGAGTTTTCTTGTATGTATGAAAATAAATCATATTTAACAAAACTATATTTGCACTCTAGGATAAAAATCAATTAAGTGCCACCATAGGGCAGGACATCTCAATGTAATTTACTCTGGCTTTCATTCTTCATTTTATTTCCTCAATATTTTTATGTAGGTATCTTCTACATAGAGCCAAAAAAGTATTGTAGGCAAAAAAATCAATACTGGTAATGACTGCAACATCCTTAGTGTCTACATACTGGTCTTCCAAGACTACTCAGGCTTGTTCAGGTTTTCAGAAAAATTATGGAGGAAAAGAGTATGCATAGCCTGTGCTTAAAAATACAATTTTCTGATACCTGCATCTGCACTCTCTTTGAGGTGTAGTTGGTATTTTCCCTAAATTCAATCCTAGGATTTATACATTCTCATTCAATAAATTTTGAGCATTTATCAAGAGGACTGGAGAACTCAGTGCTATGGTTCCAATTTGCTTTTTGCTGAGCATAGGCTTTTTATAAAAACAAGAGCTTGCAGAACTCTTCAGCACAGTGCTAATCTTTCACATAAATTAAAAAAATAAAATCAACATTTGAATTTTGAGACAGTTTTAAGAGTCACTCATCAAAACCACAGAAAAATATCAGTCCCTGTCAGGAACAATGGGCATTTTCTTGGACAGGTATTCAGATATTTTAAAGT
>VWZI01007936.1:172238-219859 GCA_013396835.1 Psilopogon haemacephalus | reverse complement strand
AGGGAGGGAAGGGAGGAAGGAGGGAGGGAAGGAAGGAAGGAAGGAAGGGGGGAAGGAAGGAAGGGAGGAAAGAAGGGAGGAAGGAAGGAAGGAAGGAAACCAACCAACCAACCAATGTTTTTTGGGGTATTTCCTTTCCCACTTACTTGTGAGAAACCAACAACCAAATCTCCAAAACACCAAAGTAATTTATTTTGGCAAAAGTACCAATTCACCATTTGGGGATGAAAATCTGAAATGGCTTGGTTTTGAAGTGGCAAAATAAGTCCAGCTGGCATTTAGTGAATTTCCTTTAGCTGAAGCTATTCCTGTCACAACCCTGAAGAGCCTCTGCTCCTGCATCAGTGGAAGCTGGGAGTAGGGTTAGAAATAATCTATTTACCTTCATAAAATTACTTACTCCAGATTCACCTGATCTAATTCTAGGTCTTTGTACCCTTTGGCTCTGTTTGTCATGGCAGCTATGCTATTGATGGGCTTGGAGGAAAAAATATATATTGCAGTCCTGCTTCAGAGGAGCTTTATTTCAGACAAAGACCTGAAAAAGAGAAAGTTCATGATTTCCTTCAGGAAGCTGTGTTGTTTCCTGACTGTCAGTGAACCACATGCTGGGATGTTCCCAGAGTTGGAATCATAGAATCAGTTAGGGTTGGAAGGGACCACAAAGATCATCTAGTTCCAACCCCCCTGCCCTGCCCAGGGACACCCTACCCTAGATCAGGCTGCCCACAGCCTCATCCAGCCTTGCCTTAAACACCTCCAGGGATGTGGCCCCAACCACCTCCCTGGGCAACCCATTCCAGGGCCTCACCACTGTCATGCTCAAGAACTTCCTTCTCACATCCAATCTGAATCTCCCCACCTCCAGCTTTGCTCCATCCCCTCTAGTCCTCTCACTCCCTGATAGCCTCAAAAGTCCCTCCCCAGCTTTTCTGTGGGTCCCCTTCAGATATTGCAAGGCCACAAGGTGGTCACCTGTGAGCCTCCTCTTCTCCAAACTGCACAGCCTCAACTCTTTCAGTCTGTCCTCATAGCAGAGGTGCTGCAGCCTTCTGAGCATCCTCATGGCCCTTCTCTCTTACATCCCTCTTGTAATAGGGGCCCCAGAACTGGATGCAGTTATTCATTGGCACAGGTGGGGCAGCTGAGGCATAGATGGGCTTCTCTTCCCCAAAGTTTGGTGGCAGAGCTGGCAATGGGACCTGTTTCTCTTTGATGCAGTTCCCTGTCTGCTAGACCCTTAAGCAGTTTCTAGAGACTAGCTATTGCTTTTACATGTGCTGCTAAGGAAAGAGGGTCTAAAATCTGTGGACAGAGCTGAAAAACTGGCAATCAGCCCTAGAAAAAAAAGAAAAAAAAGAAAAAAAAGAAAAAGATACTCCTAGGGAAGCAGAAATGGCAGCTGAGCAGGCTTCAGCAGGCCTGACCTGTGCCTCTGAGTCCTGCCCATAGCATCCTGGACCTTGCCCACGCACATGGGTTTGGGCAAGTGGACCCTGTTACAGTGGTGAGATGCTAATTCCTTAAGCATTGCTGAGTCCCTGGTGGCGTGGGTTAATTGAATGGACATATTTCATTAAACAAAGCCTTCACCATCTGTTCAGTCCCAATTATGAATGCAGCAAAGAACATATCTCTCAATTACAATGGCGAGGAGGAGTGGGGGGAAGATGGGAGTAGTTTAGAATCCTGTAGTTTTTCTGTTAGACAGCTGGGAATTTTGGTTCCTTTCTTGAGCCCACTCTCCCAGACCACTCGTTTCCCTCCCTGAAACAGTGATTTGACAAGGTTAAGAGACATGAACTCATGCAGAGAGGTGTCCCTTGGTGACAGCACAGGGATGGGAGGGCTGTTTGCTTGTGCCTGGGACTAAGGCAGTGGGAAAGGAGCTCCCCATGAGCTGTTACAGTATTTTTACCAATATGGAAATCCCATATTGATGCTGTTTTGAATCCCCATCTCAGCATCTTACAACCTGAAATTAGGTATCCAGGCTCTAACCAACCTGATCTAGTGTAGGATGTCCCTGGGCATGGCAGGGGGGTTGGAGCTAGATGACCCTTGTGGTCCCTTCCAACTGTGACTGATTCTATGATTCTCTCTCTTTAGTTGTTTTATTGCAAATAGCAGTGATACAGAGACAAGCAAAAGTTATCCTTTGAAGCTAAGGAGCCAGTGGTGTAAATCACTATTTCTGATCATGTCCTACATAGGTTGGAAGAGACCTCAAAGATCATCCAGTTCCAACTCCCCACCATAGGCAAGGAGAACTCCCACTAGAACAGGTTGCTGAAGGTCTCATCCAACCTGACCATGAGCACCTCAGGGAGGGAGCAGCCACAACCTCCCTGGGCAGCCTGTGCCAGTGTGTCACCACCGTCACTGTGAAGAACTTCCTCCTAACATCCCGTTTAAATCTCCCCTCTGCCAGTTTAAACCCATTACTCCCCATCATGTCATAAAAAGACCTTGTGAATAGTCCCTCCCCAGCCCTCCTGTAGGCCCCTTTCAGATACTGGAATGCTACCATAAGGTCTCCTCGAAGCCTTCTCTTCTCCAGGCTGAACACGTCTGGTTAAGAGTGTGTTCAGTTACTCCTCCATCTCCTTGCTTAGAATGCTTGAAATCATCAGCTACCAGTTAGTAAAGGCAAGAAGAGGAAGCAAAAACAGATGCCTGATGCTGTCCTAGGAGATGGTTTCCAAAGCAGAAGGCAGGTTCGTTCTGACCTTTAGGAGGCAGAGCTGATTTGTTTTGTTGCTGCGCTGTTGTTGGTTTGGTTTTGTGGTTTTTTGTTTTTTCTTTACATTCCCATTAATCATTTTCATTCAAATGAAACCTGCAAGCCAGCAGTGTGCAGAACTCGTTTCGTCCGGCTCCTGAGCCTGGGTGTTTTTCTATGCCTTTAAAAAAAACAACCCAAAAACCAAACCCACCGCAGACAATTCGCTTAAATTAGGAGTCCTGCATTTCTCGAATTTGCTGTCGCCCTCAGGTAAAAGCGCTGCGGCGACGAACTAAAACCTCTGGAAAGGAATTCTCTAGCTCCTGACAGCCCTTAAGCCCTCGAGGCATTTAAATTCCTGGATTTAGCGGCAGGATGATTACTTCAGCGCCGCAGTTAACCGCGGCTGGAAGCGGAGCCGCCTGTTAATAGCCGGTCCTGGTTCCACGGCGCTCCTGCCATAGCTCCTTCTGTTGTGCACTTCTAATGTTAAGTCCTGGGATTATAGAATCATAGAATCAGTCAGGATTGGAAGGGATCACAAGGATCGTCTAGTTCCAGCCCCCCTGCCATGCCCAGGGACACCCTACCCTACATCAGGCTGCCTACAGCCTCAGCCAGCCTTGCCCTAAACACCTCCAAGGAAGTGGCCACAACCACCCCCCTGGGCAACCCATTCCAGGGCCTCACCACTCTCATGGTGAAGAACTTCCTCCTCACATCCAATCTGAATCTCCCCACTTCCAGCTTTGCTCCATTCCCCCTGGTCCTGTCACTCCCTGATAGCCTAAACAGTCCCTCCCCAACTTTTCTGTAGGCCACCTTCAGATAGTGGAAGGCCACAAGAAGGTCACCTGGGAGCCTCCTCTTCTCCAAACTGCACAGTCCCAACTCCTTCAGTCTGTCCTCATATGATCAAATATCCCACACTGCTTAAAAGACCCACTTTAAAGCTGCAGCCTGGATTGCTTTGCATCTGGCTCCCACTGCACTCTGTGTGTGCATCCCACCACATTTTGCACCCAGAGCCTCCTGGGCACAGTGCACTTTTCTGTTTGCTTGCTGATGTTGTTGCTTTCCTGATGGCAGTAGCACTGCAGGGGTCTTCATTTTGCTCTTGCTGCTTTTTTAATGGTTTCAAACTCTCTTTATTGCTGAAGCCAGAGCGTCCATCTGCGCTGGTCCAGGAGATGCTAATGGGGTTTTGCATGGTTCAGCTGACATGGTTGCAGCTGTGGCCACAGAGCCAACAGTGGCAGGAATGGCAGGAGGAGCTGAGTGGGGCCAGTGAGTCAGGTCTTGATCACAGATACTTGCAACTAGAGAGGTGCTGGAGCGGGAAAGGAGAGTGAAACAAGCCAAGGAGGCTGAAGATCTGCAAGGTAGGAGCCAGGGACATTTCTTCTTTACTCATGTTAATGCTGTAGCAACAACCAAAGCTATACTCTCTGCCTCTTCTGGAGACAGAACAAAAGGGAATGGCCTCAAGCTGAGGCTAGGGAGGTTTAGTTTGGACATTAGGAAAAGGTTTTTCATGGAGAGAGTGGTAAGACACTGGAATGAGCTGCCCAGGGAGGTGGTGGAGTCACCCAAACTGGATGTATTTAAGGGTGGTTTGGATGTGGTGCTTAGGGCTATGGTTTAAGGTGAATCTTGTAGAGTGGAGTTCTAGGTTGGACTTGGTGATCCTGAGGGGCTTTGCCAACCTGGATGTTTCTGTGATTCTTTTCTTTTGAGACCTGCATCTTGGGCTACTGCCATCTCGCAAAGACAATGTCAGCATTGCAGTAGAGAGGAGGAAGCAGACCTTGGATGACAGCACCTGGGGCAGGCTGTTGTGTCTGGGGAAGGAGATCCAAGCTTGGGGAAACAAGGGACAGTACAGGTAGCCTTGAGGTACTGTGCTGATTTACCACTGGAGATAAACATGTCATGGGACAAGCAGTGGAAAGACTTATTGGTGACATCTAAGTCCTTGGCAAGTGATTCTGGAATCTAATGTTTAGCAGAAGGTCATTAGTAGAAAGGCAGAAGACAAACATCACCATGCTCTTTATTTTGTAATGTTTCTGAAGAAGATCTTAACTCCACCATAGTCTTGGTTCTTATTGAATACCCTGTGTCAATACTGATGAATTAATGAACACTTGAACTCTGAGAGAGACTCTGGCCAGCTTCTGCTGATCCCTCCTGCAGACTTGGTTAGTCTGAGCCATCTGAGTATTCAAATGTCAGAATGATTGCTCTCCTGCTCTCACATCCCAGCTTTTACAAATTCAAAGATACCATCAGCCTCTGGAATGAGGAAAAAAACAAGTTGGACTCTACCCAGAGTCCACTGCATCAGTAAAGAGCCCAAACAAAATTTTCTCACTTGCTATTTGTGCCCAGCTCTTGATCAGTGCAGCTGCAAGTCATTTATAAACAGATCTAAAATACGTCTTTGCTAATTGCTGACAACTTTGCTGGAGTACCAAATTCTGAAGTAAACTGAAGTGATGATGGTCTCCAAACTTCTTAGAAGAAGCCCGTTCCTCAGCTCACAGGCCAACTTTGTCAAGTTCCTGGCAGAGAATTCATAATTCAGATACTTAGCAGTGAAACATTGAATTAGTAAATACTGTGAGACTTTTTCTGACTTCCAACTTGTCCCTCACCAGGTTTCCAGAGCAGAGGATGCAGAAGCAGGCAGCATAGAGGATCTGGTTGGGTGAGGGATGGGTCCATCCATTGTCCAGCTGGAGTTACGAGTTATCAGCAGCCCCAGTGACACTGCCAGCTGCAGATGGAAGTGGCAGTAGCCTTCCAGTCAGCACTGGGTGGAGGCAGTGGTGCAAGCAGTGCCAGAGGTGAGCAGTGAACTGCAGCACTGTCTCTGCTCTGTGTGCCTTGGCACTCTGGAAGGGCTTATGAGCTGGAGACCAGGGCTGCAGGAGAGTCACCCAGGATTTAGTGCAGTGTCTGGGCTCATTGTGCCTGGGGATCTAGTGCTGAGTAACACCACAGCACTAAGTTCATGCACACAGATGTCTCTACCCCTCACTCCACTGAGCCGTGTAATGGAGAGCTGAGTGTTTGTGACAATTTAGGGCAGTGCTCTGGCTGGAAGGTCAGTATAAATTAGATGGCATGAGGAGAACAGTGAGGACATAACTGATAGGCTTAGCATCTTCTAGCTAGGAGTAAACAAATCCCCAAACTGTACAAATTTACAATGAGCAAGGAGCTTTCAGCCTTCTCTTTGGCATACCCACTGAGAACACCACTGCTGATGCATCCATCCACTGACAGGCACTACCACAGTAGCAGAGGTGAGTCAAAATAAACCTTTACAAACTTTATGCACAGAGCAGTGCTCAGGTGCTCTTCTCTGCTTTCAGGCACCTCTTGGGTTTAGGGCAAGGTGTGTGACTAACTTAGGAGAAGGTGATCCTGCTGTATGAGTATAGACTGTGTGCTTCAGCTGGAAGACTGGAGAATGGGCTGCTGTTAGTGTCCAGTGGCTTCACAAAGCCACAACAGTCTCATCAACTGTGGGCACTTCAGTCCTGTCCCATGCCTGGCACTGAGCACATCTGCCCTCCAGATCTGGACAATGCTTCTGAGTGCCAATTTTGAACCAAATTGTTTCATGGGACTCAAATTTTTCATAGAATCATAGAATCGGTCAGGGCTGGAAGGGACCACAAGGATCATCTAGTTCCAACCTCCCTGCCATGGGCAGGGACACCCTACCCTAGATCAGGCTGCCCACAGCCTCATCCAGCCTGGCCTTAAACACCTCCAGGGATGTGGCCCCAACCACCTTCCATGGTCCTAACACTCCCATGATGAAGAACTTCCTCCTCACATCCAGTCTGAATCTTCCCACCTCCAGTTTTGCTCCATTCCCCCTAGTCCTGTCACTAACTGATAGCCTAAAAAGTCCCTCCCCAGCTTTTTTGTAGGCCCCCTTCAGATACTGAAAGGCCACAACTGTATATTTTTATGCACAGACATTTGACCAGCTTCTACGGAGAGCACTTAGCAGGATACAAAGACAATCTGTCACTGCATCAAGCCATGCTGCCTAGGAGGAGGAGGAGGAGGAGGGAAAGAAGGAAGCCCTGGCAATGTAGGACCTTCATGGTTGAATGAGAGATGGGCACAGCTGGCATTGTGCTCTGGGATGGGTTCAGAGTTTGCTGCTGTAGATCTGGGCTGTGGTTATGTTGTATAGCTGAGAGCAATGGCTAATTAATCTGCTGAGTGATGGAGAGATGAGGCAAACTTGCTCCTCCTGGGCCCGCTTCCAGCCACGGGCATTATAAGGCAGGGCTTTCTGCAAATGCAAAATGGCACAAAGTGTTACTGTGCCACCAAATCCCTGCTCAGGGCTGAAAAAATGAGGTTTCCCCTCCTCTCTTGGTGAGGTTAAGTAGAGAAAGGGATTACCCTTTTCCTTCTCATTTACCTTCACCTCTTCCCAGGTTTAAAATCCAGGTAGCTGTTACAGAATCAGTAGTTCCTGTGGCTGTGTGCCTTTCCCAGGGAAGCAAAGCATGTGCATGCAGATGGATGTGCACACAAGCACATAGAAAGGATGCATTTTAATGACCCTCCTAAGTGATCATGAATCTGGGCATGACTGTAAGCCAGGAGCAATGTGTTCATTTGCTCCCCACTGCTTTATGCCTTCTGCACTTAATTTGGATCCCTCCAAGCTGGATGGTTGCATCTGCCAAGGTGGATGTACCTTGACCTGCTGGGACTACCCTCCTGATGCAGGAAAACTCTGTGCCATCCATCCCTGCCCTTGGCCTCATGTTACCTGATGGCCTCCCAATGCCTCCATTCTTGCCACTACCCACCTGTGTTTCATGCAGTCAATCTCCAGTTGCCCTGATGAATTTAAGCAGGGGATGAGCATGTATGGCACTGTCCCTTGTCCCTGATGGTGCAGCAGAGCTGGGGGCCTACAGGAGGGCTGGGGAGGGACTGTTCACAAGGTCTTGTAATTACAGGATGAGGAGGAATGGGTTTAAACTGGCAGAGGGAAGATTTAAACCAGATGTTAGGAGGAAGTACTTCACAGTGAGGGTGGTGAGACACTGGAACGGGTTGCTCAGCAAGGTTGTGGCTGCTTCCTGCCTGTAGGTGTTGAAGGCCAGGCTGGATGAGGTCCTGAGTGACCTGTTCTAGTGGGAGGTGTCCCTGCCTATGGTAGGGGGTTGGAACTGGCTGATCTTTGAGGTCTCTTCCAACCTAAACCATTCTTTGATTCTATGATTCTTGGCTGCTGAGGGAAGGACTGGCTGCCGGGGCTGGGGTAGGAGGCAGGAAGGATGTGCAGAGAATTGAGAAAGGACCTCATTAATTCCATCACCATAATTTCCTTGCCATGCAGTGTGGCTGATGAGCTTGTCAGCCATTAGATGACCGCAGGACAGAAGGTCAGTTACTGCTGACAATGGTCAGGGACCTTGATCAAAGTAGCATGACTGTGCTGTTGTAGAGAGGCTCTGACTCAGCCTGTTCCTTTGCACAGCTTTACTGCAAAACTTTTCCACCCTGGAGCTCATGTCCTACAGATCTTCCCAGCCTAATCTGCAAAATGATTCTGCTCTTTCAGTGAGTCTCATTTCAGCAGTTGGTTGCAGTCTGAGGGTTTGCAGGCTGTTATTCTCTAGATGGAAGAGGATGGAAAATGATTGAGCTGAGGTGCTGTTTGTGAAGTGTGAGCAAAGGGTTGGCTCCTGAACCCTATTTCTAGAGGGTGTCTACTCAGTTTTTTACAAACTGTTCCTAGCAAATGCTCCCAGTACCTGAAAGCAAGTGAAGACCCTAGAACTGTAGTGAGGAGTTCATGAGCCTGGGTTTACAGATGCCTGTTGCAGTAGGGGGTGATCATGCTGGTACTCCAGCAGCATCACTTTATCGTTTGCCTCTGATATCCACAGTAACAACTGTGAAATCAGCCTCAGATTCTGCTCTGTTTGCCCTCAGTGTCTGGTCTCTTCAGCCTTGCCTAAATTCAATGCTTTTGTGCATCTGCTCTCCCTTTGCTCTCCTGCCTCTCTCTTTAGAGTAGGGCTATGGTTAGTGCCTCCTTGGTGATGGGGAGGAAGAAGAGCTGGCTGTTGTGTCCTGGCACTCTTCAAAGCTGCTTTGCATTCTTGGCTGATAGGAGTTAGAAGGCTCTGAATTAGAGAATGTCCCCACCTGAGGGAAGGCAGTCCTCGGGTTTCCCACAGCCCACCCTGAGAAAAGCCTTTCCAAAGCCCCATGCAGCTTTCCAAGTGGCCACAATTTCTCCTTTCTGCAGCCTACTAGTGCTGCAATGAGGGTAACACCTTGCAGCATCCTCACTCCTTTCCCTGCAAAGCCCCAGCCGGGATGGCTTTCTGGGGCTAGCTGGACCCTGTCATTTTTCTGGCTCTTTCCAAGCAGTGCATCAATGCCAGCCTTGCCAGCCTGCAGCAGAACAAAAGCACAGAGGCTCTTCTCGCTCCCTTGTTATTTATTTATTTCAAGGTGAGCGGCGAGGAGCCCGGCTGCCTCCTTGGGGGGCAGGGTTAGCAGAAGGTCTGCTCAGATGGTGCATCAGACAGATGGCTGGAGGTAACCCCCAGAGCAATGCTGCCTAAAGAATGCAATCCGTGCTGCGATGTGGCCAAGCAGAGGTCTGCACGGGAAAGCAGGGATCAGCAGTGACTCTTCTGCAGTGCAGACCCCAGCAGATTCCTGCCTCGATAGTGGCACTGCAGGAGGATGCAGGAACCACTTTGCCAACATTGCTCCCCTCCTTGGCAGGTGGAGGTCTGGGATCAGTGTCTGGGGCTGCTGGTAGACTACGAGCTGCCACTTTGTGTGGCTTGGCTGGCTTAGCCAGGAAAGAACACTGATAAAGGGAGCAAGTCACAACAAGGATGAAAGCTGGGTGGTGCTGTTCTCTGGAATCTGGGACCTAGAGCTGGATGCATTGTAGTGAAAACTGTCTGGAACTGAGAGTTGGATGATTTTTTTTTCCCCTCTCTAGCTGATTTGTGATTAGTAGAGTTGCTTTTATGAAGTTAAATTCCTCATTCTGAATCTTGCCTTCTGCATCCAGATGGAACAGTCCAGCTGTGACTATTGCCTGGCAATTGTTACCGTTATTCACTTTGGTTTCTTGTGAAACAAGAGACGGAGTGTAAAAAACACAGCACCAGCAAACCTGGGTACAGCAGGACAGCAGTAAACACAACAACCAGTTGCTTTTTATCTCAGTCCTGTAACACTGCATCTGTTTGAAGTACATTTTTTCCAGTGAAAAGATGGCTTGGCATCGTGCATCAAAAGTCTCTTCCATCAGTATAGCTGGCCACAAATGCTGAGGGATGGACTTTGAACTGAGTGGGAGCTCACTTGCTTTTATCATTCACTTGTTTTAAAGGCTGTACTTTCTGTTCTTAATTTTTCTACTTTTCCTTTTCCTCTTTCTCTTTCTCTCTTTTTTCTTTCTCTTTCTCTCTCTCTCTCTTTTGCTTGTTCTCTTTCTTTCTCTTTCTCTCTCACTCTTTCTTGCTTTCCCTCTCGCTTTCCCTCTCACTTTCCCTCTCGCTTTCCCTCTCCCTCCTTCTCCCTCCTTCTCTCTCCTTCTCTCTCCTTCTCTCTCCTTCTCTCTCCTTCTCTCTCCTTCTCTCTCCTTCTCTCTCCTTCTCTCTCCTTCTCTCTCCTTCTCTCTCCTTCTCTCTCCTTCTCTTTTTATATTTTTCCCATTTTCCTTTTCCCCTCTCTTCTTCTTTTTCTTCTTTTTCCTCCCTTTTTTTCTTTCTCCTTTTCCCCTTTTTTCTTTTCCATTTCTCCTTTTTTTTTTTTTTAATTAAAAATAAAAAAAGGGCTTGTTGACTGTCTGTTTGGAGAAGACACAGTGTAAGGGTTGGGGGAATACCTAGTGGTTGAGAATACCTAGTTAAGCTATAGGATAACATAATTTATGAAAGGAAGAACTCTCCCAGTCAGTGCATTAACACACGTCATGGCTTTTTAATGTCAGTATTATAGGTTAATTAGTATCTGTGCTGTCCTAGTGCCTGCCAGAGTTATTCACAAGGGATCGTGGTCTCATTGGGTAGGACTCCTGTAAAGACAATCCCTTTATAAGTGGTTTAGTATCTGCGTGTGTGCATGGAAATGTTTTGCTCTTATCAGCAGAAAAAGGCAGATAATAAGAGCTCCACAGAAATGGAAATATTTTTGAGCGACACAAAGACTGCAGTCTACTGAGATTCTGATTGGATGCTTAAAGAGGTATTCTTTTATCTTCTATTTTCCTGCACGTTTGCTTTCTCAACTGGCTTTAGGGCTGAACTGAGAGCTGCAAAGTGTTTTCTCTCTGAAAGACCTTGCTTGCACTTCCAGCTCTCCTGCGTTAGAGGCAGCAGCCAGAATGGTGATGATCCACTGCCCTTTGAGCATCACTGGGTGCACAGTGGTGGTAAAACCAGATTAATGTTGCATGGGCCTCTGAGCCCACACTGCCTGAGCACAGCAAATATCAAAGGTAATGCAATGTGCCTCTGTGGTATAGCGAGGGGGAAAAAAGGCAGCAAAATGACCTTTTCTCTGTGAAAGTGAACGAAAGTGGGAGCCTCTGTGTCTGGAACCCAGGAGGCAGAAGGGTCACTCTGAAATGACACCCATGGCTGAATCTGCTGCTGTAGAACAGAAGGGGAAGCTGGCAAAAGCCATGATTTGTGCACCTCTGTTGCTGTGCATGCCACAAAACTTAGTCTTAGAAACATAGAATGGTTTAGGTTGGAAGGGACATCAAAGACCATCTAGTTCCAACAGCCCACTATAGGCAGGGACACCTCCCACTAGATCAGGACACTCAAGGCCTCATCCAACCTGACCATGAAGCCCTCCAGGGAGGGAGCAGCCACAACCTCCCTGGGCAACCTGTGCCAGTGTCTCACCACCCTCGCTTGGAAAGAGCTTCTTCCTAACATCTGGTTTAAATCTCCTCTCTGCCAGTTTAAACCCGTTGCCCCAAATCTTCTCCTTTCTCTCTTTGCTTCTGCTCTCTTCTCCAGAACACAGAATGTGGATGGGATATCACGGCAGAAAATCCTGGTTTCTGCTAGAGCTTGAAGACTGATGGTGGTCTTCACCATGCTGTTACAAGGATCTCTGCTCCATTGCACAGCAGGTCTTGTTCCCAGAGGGCTTTACAGCTTCATAAAGCACTTTTCACATTAAAAAAAAAAAGTGGGCACTGTCACCTTGGATCTCTTATCTGTGAGAGAATTTGTAGCAACCCATGCAGATAATTAAAGCAATTGCATCTGAAAGCTTCTGTGATGGCATTTCCATGACCGGTGTCAAAGGGCTAAGCAAGCATAAGCAAAGGGATAAATAAGCATCCTCATGAACCCTCTACTAAGTGGGCACCTGGAGAAGCCAAGGGTGGGTGAGTCTGGACAGTCACCTGCCTCTCATTCTCAAGGTCTCATCTTTTCAGGGCAGGGATGAAGTTTGCCTTGCAGTATTGTCAGTGTCCTTCAGGCATGCTTCCACTCTTCCTTTTGCCAGGAATGGGGGCATAGCATCAAACCTGATGTGATGGCACAATTTCTGGGCTAAAGCTAACCCACAGCCAGTCTGTGCACGTGGAGTGAACGTGTCGTGCCTTAAAATAGAGAAGTGTATAAAAACTTGATTGACTGTTGATCCTGCTAGACTCAGGATGGAATAAAAAGCCTTAAGCATGAAAGCTATTCAGCAGCTTGCTTTCCTTGGAACAGTACAGATGCCTCTGACAGGAAAACAAAATGGCAATGAAATCAGTTTTTTTGGCTACTCATGGAAGATCTCATAGGGGAAAGAGTCCACCGGGTTTAGAAAAGACTCCAGCAAAATCTGCTTTTTGCTGTGCTTTCTCTGCAGAAAGGATACTTCCCAAATTAACACAGGCTATAGCTGCATCTTCTTTTGAATCTCGAAAAGCACACCACTAGTGAGAATAAAGGAAATAGGGACCACTTGCTTCCTGGAGAGGAGCCCAATTGCTTCATTAGAGAAGAGTTGTCACATGCTTGTTCCTTAAATCCTGCTAAATACCTGCTTAGCAGCATTATTGACAGGCTTTTCTCATGAACATTGAGCTGTTAAGCTGCTCCTAGTTTACAGCAAGAGGTTAAAGGATTTCTCAAAGCTCCCAGTGAAAGCCTTACTAACTGGATTAACTGCTAACATGGATTTAAGCTTTGAGTCAGATTAACCCCCATTGCTCAAGGAAGGTTCTTCTTGTTCATCTTTTCTTTCTTTTTTTTTTTTTTTTCTTGACAGCTTTTCTCTTTTTGTTCACCAGGAATAAGGGAAAAAATTAAGCCTCTGTGATGGTGTTTGAGTGGTGGGACACAGTGCTCAGGCTTCTGGGAGGAAGGAGGCTTCTGCTACCAAGAGCATCAGAACTGGTGCCCTGGACTGGCTCTTTCAGATGTTAGAGTTTCTGCAAGGCCATTAGAAAATGGGGGTAGCTATGGTAAGGATAAGGAGAAGAAATAATTGACCTACAGGTTTGGCTTCTGTTTGCCTTTACTGTCCCTTAGATTTCTTCAGCGTGAGAATGGTGAACTCTCCTATAAAGTACTGTAACTATTAGCACACCTGGCTGGGCAGCTAGCACAGAAAGTGGCTCAAACAGGATAACCCAAGGTCTTGGTAGCACCAAAAACCTGAAGTTTATCTCATAGAATCATAGAATGGTTTAGGTTGGAAGGGACCTCAAAGCTCATCCAGTTCCAACTGCCCTGGGCCATAGGCAGGGACACCTCCTGCTAGAACAGGTCGCTCAAGGTCCCGTCCAACCTGGTCTTCAACACCTCCAGGGAGGGAGCAGCCACAGCCTCCCTGGGCAATCTGTGCCAGTGTCTCACCACCCTCACTGGAAAGAACTTCCTCCTAACATCCCGTTTAAATCTCCTTCTGCCAATTTAAACCCATTTCCCCTCATCCTGTCATTACAAGACCTTGTGAATAATCCCTCCCCAGCCCTCCTGTAGGTCCCCTTCAGATATTGGAAGCCTACTGTAAAGTCACCTTGAAGCCTTCTCTTCTCCAGGTTGGAAACCCCCAACTCTCTCAGCCTGTCCTCATAGCAGAGCTGCTGCAGACCTCCAATCATCTTCATGGCCTCCTCTGGACTGGCTCAAACAGTTCCATGTCCTTCTTGTGTTGGGGGCTCCAGAACTGCACACAGTACTCCAGGCTGTGTTACTTAATCACCATCTGCACTCCTGCTTTTGGCCGATCATTGCTGCTGGTGCACTGGGTTCTGGGGTGGTGCATGGATTTCTAAGCAGCCCTATAATCAAGCTATCTAATGCCCAATGTGTAGGCACTTCCCCCTCTCTTCTCTGGGCTAATGTTCACAGTCTTGATCTCTGATAAGGAGGTGAATTCAGCAGCCCCACTGCCTGCTGTGTGAAGCCATGGTCCTGGAGCTGGTCTCTTATAGTGCAAGAGTTTGTTAGCAAACGCTAAAGGGTGGCAGGGGAAAGCAAAGAGAGATGTAGGCTGGAAAGAGCCAGGGCACAGCAATGTGGTTGCTCTTGCCTGAACAAACAGGCACACGAGTTGATTCCCAGCCCAGAAAAGAGATCAAGGAATTGAGCCAATGCTTTTTCAGTTTCTCTGTCAGCTGCTTACTGCACAATTCAGACCTCTCAATTACCTTCCCTCCCAGCCTAGGACAAGCAATGCAATGTCCATGTGATGCTTAGCACAGCAGGGTCATGGCATTGTCTGGCACACACGAGGAGTCACAGCTGCCCTAGGGAAGTGACTCTTGTACTGGGGCCACTCAGAGCACCCCTCAGGGTGGTGGTGTCTCCCTGGGAATGGAGCTGTCTTTCTCATTTAGATCTGTGCTGGCTCAGATCTAAGTCCAGCTGGCCCAGGACCATGCTGCTAAATAGAGACTGAAATGTAAGAAAGTCCTGCAGAGTGCTTGTACCCTGTTTAATATCACCCACGAACGTTTCCAGTGCCTGGCAGCCCTGGGTGCAGCTGGGTCTCACAGAAATCCTCTGCTTTTCAAACTGCTGCTTCCAAGCTTGCTGTCTGGTGATCTCAGTGGGTGCTCCCAAGGTCAGCAGTCCTTTCTCTGGGCCCCTTGGGGTTTTGTGTATGTCTGTTCTGCTTTGTGGCCATCCTCCCTCTCAAGCTGTTGAGACTCTGCTCCTCTAAAAGCCATCAGCAGGATTCACATGATCCTGCTTCCTCATTTCCCTCGAATACTGATCACCTCTCCTGTGCACTTCTTAATCTCATGGTCTTTGAGTCTCTCCCAGCTGCCTTTATCCCTATCTAATCCATTTTATCTGAATTGTTGGCCTCCATTTCTGGGTTAGCCTCCACCAATCTCCACCACCACCCTCCCATGTCTCTTTAATCTCCTGTCTCCCATTCTCCCTCCCCTCTGGGAGCTGCTCCTCCTCCTTCCTCCAGCACATGAGGTTTCTCTGCTTTCCCCCTGGTCTGAAGCAAACACCTCCCAGCTGCTCAGCAGCAGCCTGTTCCTGCCTCACCATTGCCAGGGGGATTCTCTCACAAATTTCCTTTACCAATTCCTTCCCACACTTCTCTACACATCCCTCGGGGGAAACCAGGTCACTCATTTTGTGCTTTCCATCAGCACATGCTGATTTCTTGGGGGCAATTGCTCCAGGTGTGTGACAGAGATAGTGCTGTCACCCAGAGGCAACTGTTCTCTGCAAGACCTCTGACAGGGGTCTCAGGTGGTGGCATTGCCTGTCTGCCCTTTGGCAGGTCTTGTTTTTAGCATGTGCAAGGACCCTCAGAAATCTCTGAGCTTGGACGGAGCTACATTTCTCTCTCTGTAATGCTGGTGGACTCAGAAGTTCATCTGGGAGCCATCCATATCCTCTCTCTTGCCCTCTGGGCATCTGAACAGTTCTTTGTGGAATTCCTTACCGTTTGACACTTGGCATTTTCCAGCCCTGGCCTGTCACATCCCTTTTCTATCAGATGATAACAAGAATGCTCCCTAGCCCTGTGGCCTGCAGTGAGACTAGCCAAAGAGAAGGGAGAGAGGGGAAAAAATGAAATGAAAAAAAGAACAAATAAAAAGGCTGGAAGAAAATGAGCTGCCTGTGGGTGTGAGGGGAATGTCACTCCATATGATGTAGTGAGGAGAAGGCAAAGGGTTAGGGTTAGGTGGCTGGGAATGTGGCAAGGCACTGCCATAGCTCTTAGTTCTTTGCTTTCACGGCTTACGTTCCCCAGCACTGTGGCAGGCATGAGAAGAGAGTAGCTGTAACCTGGATATTCCTTTTTGTTCTTAGAGCTAACTCCAGAGCTCTTCTGAGGTCTGTGCAATTTGAAACAACCTTAAGTTTCTCCAGCTTGTTCTCTCTATTCCTTGAGCTGGGGGAAGCAAAACCTTTGATGCATTGACAAGATTTTGCTTCCCGCTGCCTGACATTCAAATGCTGCTCTGCTGGCAAAGTGTGTGCTCTGTCTGGGGCAGAGCCCTGCCTTCAATTGCACAGTGGTCCAGAGGCCCCCTGCCCTCCTGATCTTCTTAAAGGGCAGCTTTTGAAGCCACTTCTCATAGCAAGTGTAGCATAAAAGCACTTGAGTGTGACTAAGTACAGCCCTTGATGGATTTCCTAGGTCTAATCCCAGGTGCATTATCCCAGCACTGGCATCAAAGAAGAAAGGTGAATTTTAATAGCAAATGAGAGACTTGCTGGTGGTTATGTTCCCTCTCTGAGGGAGGCACCAGCCAAAGCTATCATCTGTGAGAATTGAAACGGGCTGTGGCCATCTCCCTGTCTTCATAGACAGCAGAGGGTTGTGAGTCAAATACTTGCTCTTATAGGCAGACACCGCATGAGATCTCAGCCTGTTGAGCCTGATCTCTTCTGCCTTATGTATCTCAGTGGGTTGGTTGTAGGACAACCTTTAGCAGCTCTGACTGTTAATAAAAGAGGCAGCTCTACCTGAGATGAATTCTATACCACCAGCCAGGCAGAAGCACACCAAGGCCAGACTGGATGGGGCCTTGAGCAACCTGATCTAGTGGGAGGTGTCCCTGCCTATGGTGGCGGCTCAGCACTGGATGATCTTTGAGGTCTCTTCCAACCAAAAACATTCTATGATTCCATGATCTCCCAACTCCATGATCTTTGAGGTCTCTTCCAACCTAAAACATTCTATGATTCCATGATCTCCCAATCTTCCATGATCTTCCATGTGGGATTTTTCCACACCACCTCCCACTGGCGGTGTACTCATTGTTCTCCCAGGACTCCACCAAGCCCATGTGATGTAACCTACTAATTTCACCCTGGGAACAGGACTGAGTAGCTTGTGGGGCCAACCTCCTTGTAGTCTGCTCCCCCCCAGCACTGATTTACTAAAGTCTGCAATTTGTGATCTTCTGTAGTTAAGAAACGTCTGCCAGGTGTTATTGGTTTGCTTTTTTGGCATGTAATGGCCAGGCTAGCAAGCACTAATAGATGATTCTCTCAGACCATTTTCAGCAGTCACCTTGCCTACTTCTTGCTGACACAGTTCTTACGGTAATTAATGAGCTGGCACATTCCTAGGAGCCTTGTCGATGAATTAATCTCTGCACAGAGGGAACAGCTGAACACAGGTTCCTCTTGTTGTCTTTGGCAAAGGGGGGAGGTGGGGAACCTGCAGGCAGATAGGGAGGGGTCTGTGAAGGGAGTCTTTGCTTCATGGGTAGATGAAGTGATGCATATTGCATGTGTTTATTTTTTTAAAATACATCTATTCTTATCCTCTTGAGTTTTTATGTGTCTCATTAGCGTTTCTGAGGTGCTACTTTGCCTGCTGAGGGACTGCAGTTCGTTATTGAGTGGATGCTGCAGGAGCAGAGAATATGTTCAGCTCCATCAGCTCTGTGAAGGCATCTAGGTGGATGTGCTTTTGGTCCAAGGAAGCGAAGAAAAGTGAGATCTAGAAAGGTGATCAACTTGTTCTTGATAAATTGTGTTTCATGTTTGATCACGCTCTGGGTCAGAGGCTGGCAGTGAAACAACGAGGAAAAACTACCTCCCTGTAGGGCTCCAGACACATACTTTATCACCACTGGAGGAAAAGTGTCTCTAAAGGCAGTGAAGGAACATGCTCTCCCTCCTTCCAAGCTCAGCAGGTTGTAGGGAACCCTGTGGCCTTGCAGTGCCATCCTTCTCTTCTGCATCTCATTATACTCAGGGATGTAGCAAGCTTGAAAGAGCCTTTCCAGGCAGCTGCTGACTAACCCTCCCCAAGGAGCACTCATCACAGCTGACCCTCTGCTGCTCCCACTCTGCAGATTTTTTTAAGCATTGGTGAAAGCCTATGGCAGTTGTCACTAAGGAGTGGGGGAAGATGAATGAGTGATGGTCTCTGAAATTGGCTTCAGTGTGTGAATAAAGCAGAAAACACAAATGTGAAGAATTTAGGGCTAGAAACACAGAGCTCTGCCTTGCGACTTCATTGGGGTCTGAATCTCTGTTGCCTTCCTTGAGTCACCTCCTGGTAAGTGGCTCGGTGGATTGTTATGAATCCTGTTAGATGTCTAAGAGCCTCTCCTGAAAAAGAGGAGAAATCTCTCCTGAAAAAAAGAGGAGAAATCTCTCCTGAAAAAAAAGAGGAGAAATCTCTCCTGAAATAGAAGAGAAACCTTTCCTGAAAAAAAGAGGAGAAATCTCTCCTGAAATAGAAGAGAAATCTTTCCTGAAATAGAAGAGAAATCTCTCCTGAAAAAGGAGGAGAAATCTGTCCTGAAAAAGAGATGAAATCTCTCCTGAAAAAAAGAGGAGAAATCTCTCCAGAAAAAGAGGTGAAATCTTTCCTGAAATAGAAGAGAAATCTCTCCTGAAATTGAAGACAAATCTTTCCTGAAATAGAAGAGAAATCTGTCCTGAAAAAGAGGAGAAATCTGTCCTGAAAAAGAGGTGAAATCTGTCCTGAAAAAGAGGTGAAATCTTTCCTGAAATAGAAGAGAGATCTCTCCTGAAAAAAAAAGAGGAGAAATCTCTCCTGAAAAAGAGATGAAATCTCTCCTGAAAAAAAGAGGTGAAATCTCTCCAGCTCCAGTGTGACTCTCCTAAAGGAGAAGGTTTTGCACTTCTGCAGTAGATGTGGAAATGAGTCGATAATGTGGGTGAGGGCAAGCCCAGGATTTGAAACCACTTTGTAGCCAGTTGTTTTTCAACCCAGTGGCTGAAAAGCTGCGCTTGGTTGTGAATCATCTGGGCAGAAAGATACTTAGCTGCGAAGTTTAGGAGCTGTTCTTTAATTTAGACAGAGTGCCAGGCTGATAACCCAGTTATGTACTCAGTGTTGTATTAAAGGTCCCAGGGCTGCTGGTATTGATCTCAGTATTGGCCTAAAGTAACTCATGCCTCTGTTAGGAAAGAAAATTATATATTTGCTTGAGGGACAAGGTGATATACAAGAGCTAGGAAAAGTATTTTCTTAGAGCATCTAGAAGTGAGACATGGAGTTTGTCACCTCATTTAGTATTTACTTGCTCTTTCCTCCCTAGTTGCTAATCCCAAACAGCCATGGAGAAAATTCTTAAGGTTATGACATATCTCTGCTGGAAGATGCTCTGGGCTGAGATCAGGTCCATCCACAGATAAAGAGGAGATTGACTTAGCCACTTCTTATTCTTTCCTTACCTATGGTTCTGCATCAAAACCACTGACCAGTGGCTCTCAGGAGACAAATCTGATTATTGTCTGCCTGTGGAATGCTATTTCTGCCTGGGACTCTGCATGTTTTGCTCTCACTGTCACCAGAGACACTGCAGTGAGGGAAAAAAAAAAAAAAAAAGAAGGGTAGCATGAGTGATTCTTATAAAAATATATTTCCTGTTTTAGTTGCAAAGGGAATTCCCCAGGCCTCTCTTCTTCTGAAACCATCCAGGTGCATCAGAGCATTTCCAAGCCATTTTGTCATCATTTCAAGGCCTGCCTGCAGTAACAGAATCATAGAATCAGAGAATGGTTTAGGTTGGAAGGGACCTCAAAGATCATCCAGTTCCAACTCCCCTGTGCCATAGGCAGGGACACCTCCCACTAGAGCAGGTCGCTCAAGACCTCATCCAACCTGGCCTTGAACACCTCCAGGCAAGGAGCAGCCACAACCTCCCTGGGCAACTTGTTCCAGTGTCTCACCACCCTCACTGCAAAGAACTTCCTCCTAACATCCCATTTAAATCTCCCCTCTGCCAGTTTAAACCCATTCCTCCTCTTCCTGTCATAACAAGACCTAGTGAATAGTCCCTCCCCAGCCCTCCTGTTGGCTTTCTGGGCTGCAAGTGCACACTGCTGGCTCATGTTGAGCTTCTCATCCACCAGCACCCTCAAGTCCCTCTTTGCAGGGCTCCTCTCCAGCCATCTAATTTAGATGGTGGAGCTGGTCCATGGCAAGAGAGAGGCTCCCTCTGTAGTCCTGATTGTGAATGGTGTTTGGAGAGAAAAACTCTGAGCTGAGAGGTTGTTCAGCTCTTTCAGGTTAAATTGTCCACAAAGATCTGTCGTGTGGCTGTGAGTTAGCAAAATAAGCTTCATCATCATGTGCAAAAAGATGAAATTTCTCTTCATGGAGCAAAACTAGAAGTGGGAAGATTCAGAATGGATGTTAAGAAGTTCTTCACCATGAGGGTAGTGAGATCCTGGTACAGGTTGCCCAGGGAGGTGGTGGAGGTTTTTAAGGCCAGGCTGGATGTGGGTCTGAGCAACCTAATCTAGTGTGAGGTGTCCTTGCCTATAGCAGGGAGGGCTGGAGCTGGATGATCCTTGTGGTCCCTTCCAGCTCTGACAATTCTGTGATTGTATAAGCTTGCCAAAAAGGGGGAAAAAGAAAAAGGGGGCAACGTGAGCCAGTAAAATACAAAACTTCTGCCATCCTTCATGCTAGAAATTGCATTGTGTGCCACATACTAAATGTCCTTTCTAGGTTGCAGAAGGCTCTAGCTGCTCGCTTCACTTGCATCTCACAGTACACAATTCCAGTGGTGATTAATTTTTGCTTAACCATACAAAAAGTGTTTTTTTCCTTAGAGGTCTTCTTAGCAACATCTGTTTTGTAATTGTGCAGATTGTCCCATGCTGCTTTCTCAAATATCAGTGAAAAATCAGACGTGCCAGATACGGTGTTTCACGTTTGTGGCCACACCTGTGCCGCATCATCTCATCCATCTTTGTGATTTCTATTCAATAGCCATCATCGTTGTAGCTTTTTCTCCACAGAAAGAGAGAGAGAGAGAGAGAGAGAGAGAGAGAGAGAAATCTCTATTATCCTCACAGTCCTATGTGAAATTGTGTTCATTTTTTACCATTCCCTCTTAGGACTATGAGACAGATCCGATCGCAGCATTTACCCATGGAAATTGCTTGTGGTTTCCCTAGTGCATAGCACATTGGTGTTTTCTGTCTCCCAGTATTTGGGGCTCTGGAGCAGATGTTTCAATCACCACAGATGTTTGGAGCAGGTGCACGGGAGTGTTTGATGATGCTGAGCTTATTGAAATGACCTTTGTGTTCTCAGGTCTCTTTTTCCGTCACCAAATGCTATGGTGGGCTTAGATCCTTTCAGGCAAACTATCCCAACCCTTGCTGTTGTCTGAAGCTGTGCTGACCATCTCTCTGTGTTTGGTAGGCTCTCTGAAATGCCTCTTTCAGGTCTTATTTAGTTCCTTATTTTGCTCTAGAGTTTTCCATCTCATTATTCATCCTTTTGCTTCCAGAAGCTAACGGATATCTCCAGACCTTGCAGTGATCATAAAGGTTTTATGGTTCTATTTAATTCTTACTCAAGGAATTTCAAGTCTTATTTAATTCTGTATTTTGCTCTAGATTTTTCCATCTTGTTATTCATCCTTTTGCTTCCAGAAGCTAATGGTTATCTCCAGACCTTGAAGTGATCATAAAGCTTTTATGGTTCTATTTAATTCCTATTTAAGGAGTTTCAAGTCCTATTTAATTCCTTATTTTGCTCTAGATTTTTCCATCTCATTATTCATCCTTTTGCTTCCAGAAGCTAACGGATATCTCCAGACCTTGCAGTGATCGTAAAGCTTTTATGGTTCTATTTAATTCCTACTTAAGGAATTTCAAGTCCTATTTAATTCCTTATTTTGCTCTAGAGTTTTCCATCTCGTTATTCATCCTTTTGCTTCCAGAAGCTAACGGATATCTCCAGACCTTGCAGTGATCATAAAGCTTTTATGGTTCTTTCTTTCTTTTTTTTTTTTTTTTCTTCCCTACCTTGAATTCTGACCATACAAATCCAGGCAAACTCAGTGTGGCTCTTTGTCTCCCTCAAGTGATTAGCACAAATACCAACCTCTGTGCAATTAAGACATCCTCCTGTGAATTAAATCACGAGGCTGTGCCCCTTGGAGAAGGGGCCGCGAGGATGCTCAGAGGGCTGCAGCACCTCTGCTATGAGGACAGACTGAAAGAGTTGGGACTGTTCAGTCTGGAGAAGAGAAGGCTCCCAGGTGACCTTCTTGTGGCCTTCCAGGATCTGAAGGGGGCCTATAAAAAAGCTGGGGAGGAACATTTTAGGCTATTAGGTAGTGACAAGACTACAATGGGGCAAAGCTGGAGGTGGGGAGATTCAGATTGAATGTGAGGAGGAAGTTCTTCAGCATGAGAGTGGTGAGAGCCTGGAATGGGTTGCCCAGGGAGGTGGTTGGGGCCACATCCCCGGAGGTGTTTGCAGCCAGGCTGGCAGAGGCTGTGGGCAGCCTGGTCTAGGGTAGGGTGTCCCAGGGCATGGCAGGGGGGTTGGAACTAGATGATCCTTGTGGTCCCTTCCAACCTTGACTGATTCTATGATTCTAAGCTCCTCAGTTTTTTTTTTTTTTCCCTCCTATTTCTTTGGAAACATAAATTTGAAGATTTTTTAAAATGAGGCTTTATTCCTCCCTTGAAAAAGTCAGGTTGAGAGGATGCTGGCCTTAGTCTTGCCTTTGACATTGCTGCTTGGGCTGCTCCAGACCCAACAGTATACAAAGCATCACCTCCAGCCCATCAGTTTGAAAAATTCTGTATTTAAAATGTATGCCCAGATCTGTCTCATTAGGTGTGGTGGTAAGAGTAGACCTTGCTAAACTGAGCTTGGAGGAAGTGACAGTGTCTGTGCTGCTTCCAGCTGTGTTGGTTTGAGCTAATTGGAGAATTTGAGTGATAGGTCAATTGCCTTATCCATGGACGCTATCACCCAAGTCACCAACCCAACCTGCTGTGTCCTCACAGGGCTGTGTGACACTGGACAGTCCCCTTGGTCTGGCAATCTCTGACCAGAGCTTGTTGCACATTGTTACTGTAGTTGAGCATAGGGATTCATAGCCAAGGCTGCTTCTAGATAACTTAACTGAAGCTCAGGACATAGCAGCATTGTCCTTTCATTCCATTGTCATCTAAACCTCACCTTTTTCACTGTGTCCTTCAGATCTGTTAATGAAAAGACAATTTTCCCCGTGCCACCAAAGGCAGCTCACATTAGGGCTGTGGCATGTGTATAAGCAACAGGGGGGACACTTGTGAACTGTCTGTCTCCACTCTCAGCAGCAATGATTAGCCCAGCTCTGAATGACAGAATGCAATAAAACAGAGAGAGCTCTGCCCTTGATGCATAATAAGTGAAAGACTTGTGGGAAATATCTCTGCAAAACTTTCCTACATTTATAGTGGATGAGTGAGCACAGCTCTTTTCTGTCTCTCTTTTTTTTTTTTTTCCCTCTACTCTCAGCTGCAGCAGCAGCCTAGAGCTGAGCCTTTGGTGTCTTTGCCCTTCTCTTTCCTGCCTCCTTTTGCAAATCCTAGGATGAAAAAATAATGTGGCTTTTCTAGGATCCTAACCCCATTCTGTCACTCCTGCTGCACCCCTGTGAGATGTGCGTTATACTACAATAAAGCTGCTGTGCAGCCAGCGTGGAAATGGTATTGGCAAAGCTGGATTGGAGAAGGCAATTTATGACTGAGGCCAGGTGGACTTCTGAGGGATTGGACCTGAGCTAATACTACCTTGCTGTGAGACACTGAAGTCAGCTCTATCACTTTGGGCAGATAAATCTGTTGGCACTATTCAGGTGTGGCTACAAAAGTGCTGTTTCTTCAAAGACAAAAAAAAAGAAATTGTTTACTTTTAATTGGAATGACTGCCAGTCACTCACCTCATGTTTAAAAAGAGCTAATCAAAGGCAAGTATAAAGGAAAACATAAGTGGTTGTGAAAGGGAGAAACATTCTGCCCTGCTTAATTTTTAGATACACACATTTTTAGGTCATTAATACCTGGAATCAGGCCAAATGGAGCTGGCCAGTCAAGGAGAAAGTTTCTGACTGGATGACCTTGGATCTTGTGACCACTTAGGTCAGGGAGACAGGGCATCAGGCACAAATAATTCCCTCTTCCTTCCTCCATCTTCACGTCCCAGTGTGTGGTCCCAAACAACTGCCCTCCTTGCTTACTCACCCCTGAACCCTAAATCTGTTGAGGTATGGATATACTCTTTTGAGAGTGGTGCTTTGGAAAGTCACGGATTGCTTTCAGGCTCCAATTTCCTCTTCCTATTCCACCTGCTCTCCCTTAAGGAGTGGATTCATCTCTCAGCATAGGACTGGCCTAGACAGCTGGAGACACTGCATGTCCTGACAAAGGCATGGGGTCAGGCCTGGAGTAGTTCTTAATGTTGACCTCATGATCCTGATGTCCATTTCTGTTCTTTCTGTTCTGTACCTTTGAGGCTAGATGAAGCACAAAGGTAAAGAAGCCCACAGATTCAGGTGATAGAAACATGGAGAGTCATGAGTTCCTTCTGTTTTGGCCACTCCAGTGCAATTGGGTTTATGTTCCCAGGCTGAGCTAAGCCTAACCTCTCTCCAGCTTCCCCTTCCCATTTCCTGCTCTGCTAGCACCATGGATCACACACCCCAAATTTCACCTCGGGTGGAAACTCACTCAACAGTTCTTACTGCAGGATTACACAAGTAAGGAAATTTAGAGAACATGCAGCTAAAGAAGAGAAGTCTCCTTTTAGTTATAGGTGTGGGTTGGGGGAGAAATCAGAGTGAAGGCACCATGCCCTTTTTTCCATCTCCTGCCACCTTCCCCCACTCCAGAGCAGCGCTGCTAAAAAGCTGCTGCCCCCTTTACGCCTTTAATGTCTTCATGCAAATAGTTTTATCATCCCTCTTAGCCAAGGTATCTGCCAGCTGCTAAAGGCATCATTTTCTCTTTATCTTCTTATAAGCTGCTGCTCCAGCGGAGCTGCAAAAAAGAAAAAAAACCAAACAATTAACATTGTGCTCAGCAAAATGGTCTATGTAAAACAAGGGCAATTTATACAGAAATATCCAGAATCCTTCCCGTTAGAATTTGGGCTGTTAAAATTCTGGCACCTCTCAGAGGTCACTCTAACCTAGTTAAGGTTCCGTTAAGAGAAGCTGTTATTACGGCTCACAGCTTTTTTTTTTTCCCTCTCCTCCCCCCTCTACAATATTGGCTCCTTCGGCTTGTGTGCTTCAGGACTCACCTTTACCTCCCCTCCCCTGCTGTCTGCCTTTCCTGATTTAAATTGCATGACTTTCCTGTCATACATTATTGAACACTGAGCTTAACTACCTAGACACCATGCAAAGTAGTCAATAGCGGGGTTAGGGTTCCTCCAGTGACTTCTTTTCTGGGGTTTTGACCCCCCACATGAACCACGTTGGGGGAGGTTGCTTGTAGGAAAGGTGCTGAGCTGGAAGAGAAAGGAACAGATGTGAATTCTTTTCCCTGCTGTGCCATGGGTTTCCTGAGTGTCCTTGGACATATCATTTAATTTCTCTCTTCTTTGTCTTCGATTCTCTCCAATTCTGCCTTGTTTCCCCCCGTTGCTGCTTTGCACATGGCAATATTTACTTTCCCCATCTAGCATACCTCAACGTGGTTTTTACTCCCAGAGCAAATTGCATTAACCAATGTGTACACAGCACTGCCAAGAGTAGGATTGCAGTCTTTGGACCTCAGATTTGATAATACCACACAAATAAATGCAGTAAATAAACACCCCTCCTTCCAGCTCATTCAGTATTGCTATGTGCTGCTCGAAACAGAATGATGCTGAGGTTAAACTCCATCTCTCTTGCCTGAGGCTTCTAATGAAGCAAAAAAGGAGAAGTTTTCATTCCAATACTAGTGTGATGAGTCTATGACCTTAAACAGAGTCCTGATGAATTTATGTAAATATTTAGAGCCCCTGGCTTCCTGGTACTTCCTCGTGCCATTTTCTCTTTCATCTACTGAATGGTGAAATCTGGCTCAGCAGCTGTCCTGCTTTTGTGGCAGTGGTCTCACAAGCACTTCAGGGTGTGTGACAGCTCCTGGCTTGTTAAAGGACATGTTTCAAAGAAATACTTATTAAAAAAAAAAAAAATATAGAAAAGATTAAAAAAAAGAAAAAAGAAAAGAGACACTTTGCATTTCAACATGGAGAAGAACTCCTCTAGCAGGCATGGGGAAGTATCATCTTGGACATTAGGAAAAAAGTTTTTCACTGAGAGAGTGGTCAGGCACTGGAATAAACTGCTCAGGGAGGTGGTGGGGTCACTGACCCTGGATGTGTTTAAGGGTGGTTTGGATGTGGTACTTAGGGCTATGGTTTAAAGTGAATCTTCTAGAGTAGGGTTCTAGGTTGGACTTTTCCAACCTGGATGTTTATGTGATTCTGCTATCTCCCTTGCAAAGGAATGTGATCATAGAATCAGTCAGGGTTGGAAGGGACAAACCCACAGGAGGATGAGACATTGCCTCAAACATTAAACCCTCTTCCATAGAATCAGTCAGGTTAGGAAGGGATCATAAGGATAATCTAGTTCCAATTCCACTGCCATGGGCAGGGACACCCTACCCTGGATCAGGCTGGACAGAGCCTCATCCAGACTTGCCTTAAACACCTCCAGGGATGTGGCCACAACCACCCCCCTGGGCAACCCATTCCAGGCTCTCACCACTCTCATGCTGAAGAACTTTGTCCTCACCTCCAGTCTGAATCTCCCCACCTCCAGCTTTGTTCCATTCCCCCTAGTCCTCTCACTACCTGATAGCCTAAAAAGTCCCTCCCCATTTTTTTTCATAGGCTGTTTCTGGAACCCTGACATGATCTTAGATTGACCTTCAGATCCTAAGCCCCACTGCAAACTAGAAAAATAGTTAGGCCAGTGTTAGTGGGCACACCAAGAGTGACACTGTGACTGGGCAAGGAAACTTCAGCGAGTGCTTCACAAGGACTTCCTGTCTTCTGGCAAGTAGATAAAGTAAACCTTGCTTATCCTTCATAGGTGGCAGCGTGAGGTTACAAGAAGTTCACTCTCAAGATACGCTCAGCACAACTCTTAGCAGAGTCCACATTCCTCGTACTACAGATAAAAGTGACTAAATTAAGGCTGCAGACAACAGCACCCTCGAATGAAAGGAAGTCTCTTCCTCATGCAGAAAGGAAAGTAATTACATTCAGAGGACTCCAGAGAGCTCCTATCTCTACCACTGATATGAAGAAACACACCAGGGAAGATCAGTCTGACAAACAAGAATACATTTGTGCTGCAGCAGTCAAAGGGGCACAGGCAAGTGGCCCTTGGGAACGTTGCCTTTCTCATTTGGAGCCCTTACCTGATAACAGCAACACTGTTCCCTCATCTGTGAGCTTCTGAAGCTGCTCCAGGATACAGAAACTTCTATACTGCAAAAGTTTGCGATGGCAGAGAAGTGCATTTCTGTGGCCCTAGACTGAATGCTGAAGTTAGCTTCTGATTGAGCAAGGACAAACCTAAGCTTCACCGTGCGAGTAGCTTTGGAGGTAGCAGTAAAACTCATTCTACTATTGGAAGCTTGTCCCTTGCTCATGCATCGTGCAAAATAAAGTGGTAGAAGTTTACTTGGTGTCTTGTAGGCTATTTTAGACTGCTCTTTGCCTTGTTGAGAGGTTTATAAGGACTCTGCAGGAGGCTTTGTTATAGCTGTCTTTGACCACGTCCTTGGGATTTTGAGCGGTCTGGGGTCTCTTTAGTAGCTTTATGAGATTAGAGGAAAATCAGGAGAAAGGACTTTAAGAGGTTTCTTTATCCACTTTTCTCCCCCCTTTAGTGAGGATCAGCTAGCTATATATATATCACTTCTGATGGATATTTGCTCTTTAAAAGCCTCCAGCAGTGAGACTCCACCATGCTGAAGGCAATCCACTCCAGTCCTCTACTCCCCTCACTGTTAGGAAGCTTTTCCTGATGTTTAGCCCTCATATCTCTTGCTGTCACTTAAACCCATTACTTCTTATGCTAGCCTTCCTGGTCATGGCAAACAGATTATTTCCTTTCTTTTTCCAGCAGCCTTTGTACAATCGATGGCTCTTACTCTCTCTACCTTGTTTTTCTCTTCTCTGCCTGAACCACCAGCTTCCTGGTTGCTCCTTTAAAGATTGTGGTCTTTGATCTTTAATGTCTTACCTTTCTCTCCTTTGGAATTTCTGCAAATCTTCCACTTCTTCTTTGGGATCCGATGTCCAAATCTGCTGATATTGAGGTTTCACCAATACAGGGCAAGTGACAGAAATCAATTACCTTCAATTACATCTCATATTACATATTCCCATCCTCGATAAATACTTGTACCAAGACAATGTTAACCACGAAACAAATGGGTTACAACTTATTTTCTTTTTAGTAGCAATTTAGACCTACCTGATGCCTTTCAGATGAAGCTAGTAACTTTTATGCAATGCAGGTTCTTTATCCAAATTGTTAAATCTCCAGGACACATAGCAGCCATAACGTGACCACACTTAGATCATCTTTCTGTTGAGTATTGCCATCTGAGTGGGTGCTGAGATCCGTTCCCAAAGAATCAGTATTGCACCATGAACAATTACTCTCACAGACTCCTGACTTTGGAACACTTTGGAAACCACCATAAAGAGGCAAGAAACTTGGAATGGCTGAATGAACTATGCAGATTTAGTTGCATGGTAAAATGAATGAAGAGGAAAGATTTTTAATTCCCCCAATATCCAGAAGCTGTTTTCACTTTAATATTCAGACTCTCTATGAAACCTCAGGCTGCAATAAATAATCTGCTTAGCTATGTTTTCTTTCTCTCGAATTTTCTAGCTCACAGCTGCAAACACCTGGAAATCCCAGCAGCATCAGCAGGGCACTGTGCTGTCCTTCTGCTCAAGAGAATGTCAGAGAAGGTGAGTGAAGATTGTGTTGACTGGACCACAACAGCCCCAGCACATTTAACTCCAGGAAATGGTCAGCTGCTGTGTCAGCTCCCCTGCATGCTTTAGGCTGCAATATCATAGAATGGTTTAGGTTGGAAGAGACCTCAAAGATCATCCAGTTCCAACACCCTGCCATAGGCAGGGACACCTCTCACTAGATCAGGATGCTCAAGACCTCATCCAGGCTAGCCTTGAACACCTCCAGGGAGGGAGCAGCCACAACCTCCCTGGGCAATCTGTGCCAGTGTCTCACCACCCTCACTGCAAAGAACTTCCTCCTAACATCCCATTTAAATCTCCGCTCTGCCAGTTTAAACCCATTCACCCTTTTCCTGTCATTACAAGACCTTGTGAATAGTCCCTCCCCAGCACTCCTGTAGGCTCCCTTCAGATACTGGAAGGCTACTCTAAGGTCTCCTGGAAGCCTTCTCTTCTCCAGGCTGAAAAGCCCCAACTCTCTCAGCTTGAGAGGGTAGCATGTAGTAGCTGGCCGTTGTGCTCCTTGAAGGCATGCTATGTGGAAGCAACATTTTTGCCATGTGTGATCTGGGTGTTATGGTCATGCTGGTTAGTCCATGGCCAATGCTTCCACCTTTCCCATTCCTGTAGCTCTGCTACAGTTTCAGACCTACCATTCAGAGGTGCAATAAAAAGCATTAAAGGCAGAGGGATGGGGATTTTTTTTTTTGTCTCATTGAATTCCCTTGCTTTTCGGGTTGCATTTTAACTCCAAATTTTATCTGGATTCAGCCTTGTGGGGGTTTCACTGATTGTACTGGGTATAGGCTCAAAAGCCCAATAAATACTCAATTCAATTTGGAAGTAAAAAGATAAAGAACTTCAACAATAAATAGGAGGTATGGGGAGTTTTACAGAAGGTGGGAAGAAAGGGGAACCAGAATACAGGGTATGGAGAATGAAAGGGATTGCAGATGGTAAAGGGGAAAAGGGAACACAATACACCAAGTAAAAATACAACCTGTGGAAAAAGGGGTTCAGTCCAAACACTGGGATGGATGATTTGATGGTAGATGAAACAGGATGCAGGATTTTGATGATGAAAAACAGAGTTCCAAAGAAAATGGCTGTTACCTCACGTGTTGGCTGGAGAGCACGTGGTGGTCTGGCAGCAGAACAGCAAGGAGTCGGTCAGGCAGGAGCAGAGTGAGAGAAGACAAGATGCTGCCCCCTTTTATAGCAAGTGCTCAGCAGGAAGTGGGAGGGGGTTAAACATGGTACCTGGGGGAAGGTCAGACCACCCCCAGGGAGGAGTTAGAAGGCTCCAGGTTGGCTTAACCCTTGACACTGATCTACAGAAAGAATGAAATGCTGAAAAATACAGAGAGAGAGGCAGGAGGAAGATCATCTTTTACAGTTGCATCTGACCTAAAGAACTGAGCTAACGTGTTCCTGGTGACTCAGGTTTTGGATATCACAGAGTCCTCACACAGGAAAAGCTTGTTGGTTTTTCTTTTTTTTTTTTTTCTTCCCTCAGTGTACACAATGAGGATATATATTTATTTTAGGAAAAAAAAAGCCACTTAGCCAGAAGGAAGGCAACGTGTAGTGAAAGATAAATTATGCAGATAATGTTCTATTATGCACATAGAGTAAAAAGTACAAGGGACATGAATTTCCCCAGGGAGACACCTCTGAGAGGGGAGGCTGGGACAGCACACAAAATAAAATACAAGAGGAAGGGGGGAAAAAAAAAAAAAAGAATTGGAAGCAGTCAGTTCTGGCAGATTTTGCTTGTAGGGGAAAAAAAGACTGAATGAGCAAACGATTTCACCGGGGGCAATTTCTTCCAGAGAAAGGACTTTGTATTGGCTGTGTCACTTACCAAGGTCACTACTCCAACTCCTGAGGACAGCATTTTGGCCCTGGAGGTGTTTATGAAGCCCGGCGTGAGTGACTGGAAAGCCTGGGAAGAATGGCTGTAGAAAACGACTGGCAGCATCTCTTCCCTCCAGGCTTTCCCTTTGCTCTGAGGTGGGGAATGCACTGCCTTTTTGTAGTTCTGTGCTAGACCACCCGTTGAGGTTTGGCAGGATCAATTCCTGTGGGTCTTGTGGAAATGCAGGATCAGACATAGCAGGCAAAGCAACCCCTGTCTTGTCAGAGACAGGCACAAAAGTGCTTTTGAGGGTGCAGCAGTATTTGTACTTGAACAGCGGAACATGGAGTCTCAGTGGGCAGCAACATTTCATTTCACTGGGAACAGCAAGAAGAGGCTTCTCTTGTTTCACCTCCAGAGCTGTAGCTCATAGCAGCAGGTCTCAAAGCTGGTGTTTTGAATCAGTCCTTACTACTGCTTCTGTTGATGCTCAGCTTCATTGCAGCAGTCCTTCTGCCATCTTTGTGCTGCTTCTGCACCGTGCACCGGGATGAACTGGGGAAAAGGGGAAGAAAGGGAACAAAATACACAAAATAGAAATACAACCTGTGGAAATGTAAGTTGAGTCCAAACCCTGGGATGGATGGTTTGATGTTGGACAAAGTAGAATGCAGGCTTTTTTTGTGAAGAAAAGCAGGTAACTTGTGTTCCAAGCAATGTGCTGGTGTCCCTCCACATGTTGGCTGGAGAGCATGTGGTGGTCTGGAAGCAGAACAGCCAGGAGCTGGACAGGCAGCCTGGATGAGAGAGAGGACAAGATATTCCCTCTTTTTATAGCACTCCTAGGCAGGAAGTGGGAGGAGGCTAACCATGACACCTGGGGAAAGATCAGACCACCCCCTGGGAGCAGTCAGGAGGCTCCAGGTGGCTTAACCCATTACACTGGAGAAGGCACAGAAGCAAAGTATTTGGTCATTCTGGGGCTCTGGGGCTGGGGCCCTTGGTGCTTGAATCTCTTTGCCTGGATGCTCTGTACTTCTGGAAAGCAGGGGCAGAAGCAACTTGAATTCTTGCTTCTCTTCTCTTCTTAGAACCGTGTTTCCACAGCCAGATTTGCAATCAGAGCCCTGTGGTTCCACATTTCCTTTGTTAACTTAATAGAGCAATATTTCCTCTTTCTCTCTTTTTGCCTTTTAAGAAGCTTCAGTGCCTCATTGTCTGTTAGGAGCATCTCTCATTAGGATTGAAGCAACCTCTGTCTGCTTTGGATATGCACATGAGACTTCCTGAACCTCAGCTCTTCTCTTTGTGCTAATGAAAAGGCAGTTGTGGCACAGGGAGGATCTCACTGTATTGCTTCCCGTCTGCTGTCACTGAGGTCGTTGTTCTGGCACAGAGCATTGAGACATGAACAGCTGCAGACACCCACTGATGGCCCTGCTATTGCTTCCTGGAGGGATGAATGTGGAAATAAGTGTCAGGAAAAGGAAATTGCCAGCCATGCTCTCTCTGTGCTGGAGGCTTGCTTATAGGAAAGGGTTGGCAGGTGGCCTCTATTACCTCCATGGAGGATAGGTCATTTAGGTTTTGTTTTGTTCTGTTTTTCCTTTTTTTCTTATCTGCTAAGCTTCTGCTCAGCAAAAGCTGACATAAAATACTTCCACACGTGGTTATTGACCTCAGCTTTTGTTCAGATTTGGCCTGAAACCCACTCCATGGTCCTGTGGAGGATGCTAATGTTGAGGGATTTCTTCAGAATCTACCCAAATAAACAATTTCTGCTGTTTTTGTTAGGTAGAGGAATCATAGAATCAGTTAGGGTTGGAAGGGACCTCAACGATCATCTAGTTCCAACCCCCCTGCCATGGATGGACAGAGCCTCATCCAGCCTGGCCTTAAACACCTCCAGGGATGTGGCCCCAACCACTTCCCTGGGCAACCCATTCCAGGCTCTCACCACTCTCATGCTGAAGAACTTCCTCCTCACGTCACATCCAATCTGAATCTCCCCACCTCCAGCTTTGCTCCATTCCCCCTAGTCCTGTCACTCCCTGACAGCCTAAAAAAGTCTCTCCTTAGCTTTTCTGTAGGTCCCCATTAGGTACTGAAAGGCCACAAGAAGGTCACCTGGGAGCCTCCTCTTCTCCAAACTGAACAGCCTCAACTCTTTCAGTCTGTCCCCACAGTAGAGGTGCGCAGCCCTCTGAGCATCCTTGTGGCCCTTCTCTGGATGAAGCAGGACACTAGGGAGTGACCATTCCAGCTGTCCCTGCTGATTTCCTGTGTCTGCTGCTCAGCTAAACACATGTGCTGACATTCATAGAATGTAGAGGAGTTCTGAGTGTAAGGGGCAGGGATGGTCCATGTCCTGAGAAGCAGTTGTATATATGTGTGTGAGTGAACTGCTTCTTGTATGGACTCCCTGTGTGGGACACTGACCTGATGGAGTGGGACCAGAGAAGGGACATTAAAATAATCAGGCAATTGGAATACATAGCCTGAGGGAGCTGGGGTTGTTCAGCCTGGAGAAGAAAACAGTCCTGGAAGACCTTCCAGTAGATCAAAGGGACATACAGGAAGGATGCAGAGAGATTGTTTCCAGAAACCTGTAGTCATATGGTGCAATGGTTTCAAACTAGAGAAGAGCAGATTTAGACTGGATTTTAGGCACAAGTTCTTTACTATAAGGGTAGTGGAACACTGGAACATGTTGCCCAGAGAGGTGGTTGGGGCTCCATTCCTGGAGATATTCAAGACGAGGCTCAAGAGGGCTCTGGGCAACCTGATCTAGTTGAAGATGCCCCTGCTTGCTGCAGAGGGAGCTGGGCTGGGTGACCTTTGGAGGTCCCTTCCAACCTGGCCCATTCTGTGATTTTATGACTCTCTAGTAAACTTCTGCTGGCAAAATGGTCTCCAAGGTGCAGTTGAAAGCTCGCCTGTTCCAACAGTTGTCATGGAGAAGATGAAGGTGACTGCCCATCACCAGCTGTTCTGAATGGAAATCTAGCAAGGCAGAAAGCTGGGGCCAGGAGGGTCAGCAGTTGCAGAGTGTCTGTTGGTCGCTGGAAGGATTGCTTTTGCAAAGCAGAGGCCTTCACACCTTTGCAATCCAAGTAAAGTGGAGATATAAATCACTGTGCCCAGTTGTCATCTTTCCCCTCTGAGCAGCAGCCAAAGAGTTTAAATATAGCTAACCCACTGCATTTCCTTACACTAAACACTCCAACACTCCAAATAAATTGCTAGGTCCTCCTATCACAAGAGTGATTTATAAACCAATTAGAGTGGGAATTCTATTCTCTGCTGATTCCCTGATAGATTATGGGTCAATCAGGTGTTTTACTCCTGCAGGAACATATCCTCCTCTTGCCATAAAATGCCTGAACACGGTACACAGGGATTCATTCTGCCCACCTTGCAAAAGAGCTCCAATCTGTGGGAAAAAAAACTTTGAGGATCATTCTGCCAAGGGCAAGGTCTGTGATTTTCATAGCATTTTGTCTCTGTTTACTGCTGAGGGAATTAGCAGGAATGCAGACTTCCTGTCTGGTAAATAATCTTCCCCACCTTCTGTCTTCTCCTCAGACTTGTGACGTGTAGATATGTTCATGGTGCTTATTATTCATAAATTATTAGCTACTGAGGGATCTTTGAGCCTTCAGAGCAGCTTGACAGCTTTGGTAACGGGCCCACAGCTGGGGCTGTTTTCTGATAAAGAATAAGAGCAGGGCGAGCATGTTTAATCTTCTTCTAAAATATTTTCTTCTCTCTGGGTGTATTCAGCTCAGGATTCCCTCAGACCGATGTGATTCTCTCTAAGGGATGCTGGGTTCCTTTTGCAGCTGCTTGTCTAATCTGTCCTTGAGCACCAACTACTCCAGCACCACTCTGAACAAGGCACATTCGCTTTTAGAGTCTTTCCCTATACTGGTGTAAACCCACAGTTCCTCTAAAGCCTTTAGCTGAGTCTTTTTTTTTTATTGATGGTATCTGAGCAAGGAGGAGAATTGGACCAAGACAATTAATGACTGTAAATGAGGAGTGGAGGAATCAGTTTTATGATTGCAGTGCAGATTGGTTAGTGCATTTTCACTCTCTTGTAAATACGGACTCTTCCACTCCTGCGAGTTATTTATGCCAGTGTAAGTCAGAAAGGGAATCCAGCCCAAGGGGTTTGTATCATCCTTGAATGTGCTCCTCCTCCTTTTTCCTTTTATTTGCAAAACAGAATAGCAATGTCACAGCCTCAGATAATACTATCTTTTTTCTACTCCTATAAGCCCCAGTCATGTCCTCTAGCCATAGTGATACTGAAGCTAAAAGAGTAACAAAATCCAATCCCAGCCACATTTCTAGAGAGGTGAGGTAAAACCCCAGGCAGATGGCTTTGTTATTTTCATGCCCAGATTTATTTCTTTAGTTTTCATTTCCTGGCTGTGGCTCTTCACCAGGATGGAGCTGTTTGTACTGAGATGGTGCACGCTGAGCAAGCCTTTTCCTCCAAGTGCCTGACTCTCCTTGTTGCTCCTCTTCCTGCATTTCAATTACCTAACATATGACTACAAGAAGCACTACACTAAGGCATCATGAGAGTGGAGAGGCCCTGGAATGGGTTGTCCAGGGAGGTGTTTAAGGCCAGGCTGGATGAGGCTTTGTCCAGCCTAATCTAGGGTAGGATGTCCCTGCCCATGGCAGGGGGGTTGGAACTAGATGATCTTTGTGGTCCCTTCCAACCTAAACCATTCTATGATTCTATGATCCTTGTCCCTTCCAACCCTGACTGATTCTGTGATTCTACATGGCAATCAGAAATTATTACAGAGCAATTCCAGCATTGCTGGAATGGATAATTAGTTAGAAAGTATAAACCAAGCAGTGCTGCTGGTGTGAGCTGAAGGTGACTGAAGTGTGCTCACACATGAGGTGGACACTGTCTGTACAAGCTGGACTTAAGGAACTTCTTTGCTTTGTTCTCAGTCTGCACGAAATAAGCACCACAGGTTAGAAGGATGCAATGAACTCATTTACCCAGCTGAATGACCTTCATGGGCTGTTTCTCTGAAAATGACCTTTGTTATTTTTGGCTGCCCCCAGGTGGGCGAGAAGTTCTCCAATGATATTTGCCTATTATGGTATTGCCATTTACGAGTGGTAATGAGTATTTAGTGTTTCCAATGATTTTCTGCTCCATTGGAAACACAACAGTCGTTGGAGTCATTAAGGAATCCTTAGTCAACCCACTGAATAATAGAAAGAAGCAGAGAGCATGTATAAACCATGAGATGTTGCTGGCCTGGCTGTCAGCTGGGAATGTGAGCAAATCATAGCCAGGAGCCATCACGGTCATGCTAACAAAAGCTTGGAGGCACATGCAAAAATGCAGGGAGTCCAACATTCTCGGGTTGTGTCTCTGGAGAAATATTATAGCTGGGCTTGGGGAAGAGTCTTTGGATGATGTAAGTTGCATGTCCTTTATGGATGGTTGCTCATACAGGCAGAGTTTCAAGGACCTTAGTGTAGAAAACCCTGCTTGGCATCTTTGCCCTGGTATTTTTTTTTTTTTTTCTCCTTCGAAATGAAATACTGTAGCTACTTGGGTGAAAACTGATTTCAGACCAGAGAGCTGGCTTCATGTTTTCACTAAACATGTTCTAACGATGTGCAGTGGGCAGGAAAGAAGTAACAGGGAAGGTTAGGAGGTGACTTTTCAGGGTGTCAGCTTCTCCACCAGAAGCTCCAGGACACTTNGACAAATAACTTCCAAGCACATCTGGTTGAGCATGAAGAATGAGAATATGAATACAGACAATTATGATGGAGTAGAGGCCTTATAAAAATTTATACCCAAACTTACCCCCTGGTAACTCATTCATCTGCATGTCTGGACAGGATGCATGTGAAATAGTGGGACAATAAAAGCTGTTGTTATGCTGAAAGATGTGACTAGCTGGCCTCAGGGCGAGCTGGGTTCCCAAGACAATCACAGATAACACAGCTGAAAACCTTAGGCTCTGGAGAAGGAACACTCAAGCCTTTATTTTGTAAAATAGACCTGGGCTACCTCAGAGTGGGGGTTGTCCAAAGGCAGGGGTTTTACAGGATCTCGTTTTTATGGAAAAGCACTTCTTGGGACTGCAGGATAGCTGAAGTGCTGGTTACACAGAGGGAAATGTCCAGCAGGCATAATGATAGAGAACTACGCTTCAGCCACGAGGATGCTCAGAGGGCTGCAGCACCTCTGCTAGGAGGACAGACTGAAAGAGTTGGGGCTGTTGAGTTTGGAGAAGAGGAGGCTCCCAGGTGACCTTTGTGGCCTTCCAGGATCTGAAGGGAGCCTACAAAAAAGCTGGGGAGGGACTTTTTAGGCTATCAGGCAGTGAGAGGACATGGGGGAATGGAGCAAAGCTGGAGGTGGGGAGATTCAGACTGGACATAAGGAGGAAGTTGTTGAGCATGAGAGTGGTGAGAGCCTGGAATGGCTTGCCCAGGGAGGTGACTGGGGCCACATCCCTGGAGGTGTTTGCAGCCAGGCTGGCAGAGGCTGTGGGCAGCCTGATCTAGGGTAAGATGTCCCTGCAGGGGGGGTGGAACTAGATAATCCTTGTGGTCCCTTCCAACCCTGGCTGATTCTATGATTCTAGGTGGCTAACACCCTGTGCAATGAGTGCTCCCTATGGCACAGGGGTGGGTCAGAAATGAATGATTGTGGAGATCCCTTCCAACCTAAACCATTCCATGATTCTATGATCACCCTATGAGATGAGGGAAGGTAGGTTCCTGTGGCAAACCTTGGGGCCTTTTAGTTCAATCCCACCTTCCTCCTTCCCTAAATACTTACTGTCAGATATGAAGCAGTAAGTACTTTCCACTGGGCTTAGGGGAGGGATGCATCTGATTCCAAGCTCTAGGACAAGTATAGTAGAAGCTGTAGTAGGGAGGACGAGGAAATAAGATGCGTAGAGCCCACTGAGGACACGGTGATGCATACAAAGAGACTGCAGAATTGAAAAATATACTGAAAGCAACAGTAGTGAGATTGATCTCACCTCACTTCAGGTACCTAATAATCTGTCCTACTTTATATTTTTCCTTTAGGATAAGAGGGATCAGTCTAGAAACATCTCTTTCTCTCCACTGACTGTAGTCAGTGGTAGATGAAGTTGTCTGAGCTTGTAGCTCTCTGTGTCTGCTGAGCTGGATCTGGCCCCATATGAGTGCCAGCAAATTTGCCTGTGCAAATCCTGCTTTGAGCATTTGTGTATTGCTTCCTCTCTCGGTGAAACCTACCCCAACCACCATTCCCACACTCCCAGCAGACTAATTATTACCAAAATTCTCTGTCGTTGCTTTGCAACGGTCCATGGCTTAACTAATTTAAAAATGCAAATGAATGCTAAATTGCAGTTGAATCTGAACCATCTCCTTCTTCCTCTCTTTTTTATTTTATTTTTTTTTTTTTCTTCTTCTAGGTAAAGGAAGATAAAGCAGGCATTAATTGCTGGTGGTGAAATTCAATCATCCAGATTTCAGGTGATTTTAAATTAGGCTCCAGTGGCAGGGATTGGGATGTCATGAGAGTTGCTTTACTGATCCATGATTTGAGGAGAAGCAGCTTGGAGTTGATCCTCCCTTCTTTCTTATAGAGAGACTTAAACCCTTCAGTCTTCTGCTCTTTTCACTGTTAAACTTTCATACGCCAATCATTTCAAAGGTTAGGGAGAGGCATTTGGGAAGAGCATAAGCAAATACCTTGGCTGACACACATCCCTTTGTACTGCTGACGTCCTGATGTGGGAAGCTGCAGCTCTCTCTTTTGCAGTCATCTGTGGCTGCTGTGCCCAGGTGGTCCTGAAGAATCAGCTGAAAGGGTGTTAACCTTTTTAGCCTCTGCTTAACCCTGGTTAAACTGTCAACACAGTCAGCCCCTGTCAAGGCTCTCTTACCATCTCAGGGTCCCCATCTGTCCTTGCCTGCTCACATTAACTGTTCTCTGAAACTGTAACTCCTTTGAGGAAGAGGCTATGCCATAGACACAAATTTGAGTGGGACATGAACAATGTCTGGCATCGTGATTGATGGTCTGCAGGGGGAGGATCAGGCCATGTAGATAATTGTAATGACCATCTGCAGATCATCTTGTTGCTTTCCTGATCCCAGCACTGCACTGAGATTGAATGGGACTCTACAGTGTCTATAGAGCCGCTGAGGCTCAAAGTTAGGCACTGAGATTACTTCCCTCCATGGACAGCATGGAGGGATACTATCCTCCATAGTCACACCTTGAGTAACCTGTTCTAGTGGGAGGTGTCCCTGCCTATGACCAGGGGTTGGAACTGGATGATCTTTGAGGTCCCTTCCAACCTAAACCATTCTATGATATGGCATGAGAGTCAAACAATCCAAACTGCTGGCAACCCTCTTGATCCCTTTGCAATATTACTGAGGTAGGTACCTGGAGAAGAAAAACCCCAAACCTTAATCCCTACTGTGTCCATGGGCTGTATACAACCCCATAATGTTTGCTAGGCTGATGTGTGGTGGGAGGTGAGCATATTTCTTTGGAGCTATCCACCCCTTGTCACCCCAAAGCAAATGCTCACTGATAGGCACCTCCTCTCCCAGATCCCAGACCACCACAGCCTGTGTGTGTTTTCAAACATCCTAATAGAGTGCCCCTAATCCTTCTACAAAGGTGTGTGTGGTTAATCAAACTGTGATGCCTCAGGCCCTGGATAGTTTTGTTTACCCTCAGCTTAGTGCTGGATCTCCTGGGAGGTGCTCACTGGTTCAGGACATGCAGTATGCTTCCAGCCCTTGCAAGGCAGGGATGGCAACTCCTGGCTCCAAAGGCAGTGTATTGGGTTTAGGCTAGCCCCCACCTTGAGCTCCAAAGCCCAATAAATACTTAATTTGGAAGTAAAAAGAGATAAACTTCAACAATAAATAGGAGATAAGGGGGGGTTAGAGAAGGTGGGGAGAAAAAGAGAACCAGAATACAGGGTATGAAGAATGAGAGGGTAAAAGGGGAAAAAAGGGAGCAAAACACAAAAAGTAAGCAAAATACAACCGCTGAAATGGGAGTTGAGTCCAAACGCTGGGATAGATGATTGGCTGGTGGACGAAGCAGGATGCAGGATGCAGGACTTTGATGATGAAATGCAGTTAGCTAGAGTTCCAGAGGAAATGGTTGTTATTCCCACATGGTTGCTGGAGAGCACATGGTGGTCTGGCAGCAGAACAGCAAGGAGCTGAGCAGGCAGAGAGGACCAGAGGGAGAGAGAAGACAACCTGTCCCACTCTTTTATAGCAGTCCTTGGCAGGGAGTGGGAGGGGGCTAAACATGACACCTGGGGGCAGGTCAGACCACCCCCAGGGAGGAGTCAGGATAAGACTCCAGGTAGGTTTAACCCTTTACAGGCAAATGCAGCTGTTGTATGGCCTGATGTGGCCTCTTGATGACTCCTGGGAGGAAGAGAAGTCTTTAGCTTTCTCCTCTGCACAGAAAAACATTAAATGTATTGGTCTGGGTGCAAACGTGTGAGAAAGCATGAGGAATTTTCTATATGGACCAACTGCATTCAAAAGGCAGAAAGGAGAGCAAGAAGGATTTTTCACGTCCTGCACTTGCCCAAAGGGATGTGGTTCTTCTGCTCTGGGTTACCCCAGCGATTGTAGCTAGATATTAGCTGGGCCAGCTCAAGGTTTGGTGGCTCTCCTGGGAATGTGACATCCCATGTTTACAAAAATGATTGTGTGGTGCTCCATTTTCCTGTGTTCTGGAGGGAGAGAAGATGTAGCCTTGCAAAAAGTCTGTACTAAAAGGCTGGCAGTCATCCTAAGCTGAGCAGGAATCTTTCTGAGGTATTCCTGCTCCAGCCCTCAGGAGAACCTTGGCAGCATAGTGAAGATATGACCTTGAGGATTTTTCCAAACACCTCTCTGGCCTCATGTCTAGATTTAAGGTGACAGAGAGGCTGTTATCAAGGATGCAGAAGTCCTACTGGCAAGTCATGCTTGTTGTACTAGAGATCTGCATTATCAGCAGTGCTTTTGTAGGAGCTTTTACAGCTCCATATGGCAGCTTAATTTTGGATGCACAATACTGGGACAAATCATAGAATCATAGAATGGTTTAGGTTGGAAGGGACCTCAAAGATCATCCAGTCCCAACCCCCCTGTGCCATATGCAGGGACACCTCCCACTAGAACAGGTCACTCAAGGCCTCATCCAACCTGGCCTTGAACACCTCCAAAGAGGGATCAGCCACAACCTCCCTGGGGAACCTGTTTCAGTGTAAAGATGAAATATATTATTATACTGATTTCAAAGTAAGCTTTAGCCTGCAGTAATGGGAATAGAATCTGACCAAAGATTAGATGGGAGAAGATGCAGCTTTTGCAATGGAAGGAGATGATGGGGAAAAATCCTGGATCCTGCCACAGCCCCTCAATGCATGGCCCAGAGTGCTGGCAGGTCTGTGTGTGCCTCTTCTCATGCAATCCCAAGCACAAATCCAGGCTGGGTGGCGAGTGGCTGGAGAGCAGCCCTGAGGAAAAGGACCTGGGGGTCTGAGTGGATGAGAAGCTCAACATGAGCCAACAGTGTGCACATGTGGTCCAGACAGCAACTGTGCCCTGGGCTGCAGCAAGAGCAGTGTGGCCAGCAGGACAAAGCAGGGGATTCTGCCCCTTTGCTCTGCTCTCATCAGACCCCACCTGGAGTACTGTGTGCAGTTCTGGAGCCCCCAGCACAAGAAGGACATGGAACTGCTGGAGAGAGTCCAGAGGAGGGTCACGAAGATGATCAAAGGGCTGCAGCAGCTCTGCTATGAGGACAGGCTGAGGGAGTTGGGACTTTCCAGCCTGGAAAATAGAAGGCTTCAAGGAGACTGTAGAGTAGCTTTCCAGTATCTGAAGGGGGCCTACAGGAGAGCTGGGAAGGGACTGTTCACAAGGTCTTGTTATGACAGGACAAAGGGTAATGGGTTCAAACTGGCAGAGGGGAGATTTAAACAGGATGTTAGAAGGAAGTGCTTCACAGTGAGGGTGGCGAGACACTGGAACAGGTTGCCCAGGGAGGTTGTGGCTGCTCCCTCCCTGGAAGTGTTCAACGCCAGACTGGATGAGGTCTTGAGCATCCTGTTCTAGTGGGAGGTGTCCCTGCCTATGGCAGGGAGTTGGAAGTGGATGATCTTTGAGATCCCTTCCAACCTAAACCATTCTATGATTCTCCACGTGTGCTCTTGTTTGCACTTGTGAGCAGCAGTCTGCCTCCATGAGTCACAGCAGCTCCTCGCTGCCTGCACAGCTCTGCCTCTCCAGCCTAGATGGATTGCTGTGCCTAAAGCTCTGTGTGTGTGGATCATAACAACCCATCAGCATGCACTGCATCCATCCCTAGAGCATAAAACCTTATGTCCCTTATGCCTCAGAGTCTGTTTTGGAGGGAAGGGCTGAAAATGAATCTCCTCTGTGGGCACGTATCAGAATCTTCTCTCTCTGTGTGTGCACAAACACACAGCACGCATAAAGATTTGTATTTTTGTGTTTCCATAAAGGTGTAGTTTGTTGTTTGGGTTTTTTTTTTTTCCTTCCCTATGATTCTGTGCTAACAGACCCAAAAGCAGTAGTGAAGATTAATTCAATTTAATTTCAGCTACGAACATTGCAGCCACATGAGGTTTGCCATTAATGTTGGAGGACATTAAGTATTTGGGGTTGGATTTTTTGATTTGTTTTGTTTTGGGTTTTTTTAGTTGCAAGATAATAACCTTCTGGTGTAAATGTTTCATAATTACCTCATGAATTATTAATGGTCAGCTTGATAAGCTGACATTTGAGGGGATGTGGTCTCTGGAGGGCACAGAGAGAGGGAAAATTTAAAAAGGAATAAACGTGAAGACAGGACCCAGCTGCAACAATGAGCAAGCACTGATTTATTCTCTGTCTGCACCAAAGGGTCCTTTTGTTCTTTTATTTATATTTTTTTTTGTGGTGATCAGCCACAGAATGTAAGTGGCTGAGGTTATTTTCTATAAATATATCTAGAAGGGAAAACACAAACAACAAAAAAAAAAAAACATACTGGGAAAGAAATCAAACTCCCTTCACCCTTTTTTCTTTTTTTAATCTGAAAGTGGTGCTTGAATTCTTTCACCTATTGTTCTGGAGCTCAAAGGTTCTGTTATTGTTGATGCCATTTCTGTCTGGTGATGCATTAGTGGAAATAAGTGTGGACTTTTCTTTATGAATATGCCTGATCCTTTATTCTCCCTTCCCCCTTTGCTTACCCTCTCTTCCTTCAATTTTATTCTCATTCCATTTTAAAATTAATTTTCCTTCCTCCCCCCATTTTTTCCCCCCAGTGTTTGTCTCTTCTCCTCTCAGTTTTTTTTTTTTCTTCCTTCATTTCTCTCTGATTCTTTTACCACTTCTCATTTGCCCATATTTTATCTGTCTATAGCCTCCTCTTTGCTCTATTGCCAACAGGATCTTAATGACGTCTGCTGAAGTCCATGAGCCTTAATCCATATTGGCTGAGGAAAGAATCAGACCTAAAGAAGATCTCCTGTAATTTAATGAAATGTGGTGACAACTTCTTGAAGAAGAGTGTTGGGACTCACATTTGGACACCCAGTCCAGGCCATGATAACCAATCTGGAAAGAGATGCAGTATGATGCATGATCTGGAAAAGGATGCAGTAACTTCCTTGCTGTATTGCACATATCAATGGCACAAGGGACTGAAGTAGTCTCCAGGCTGGCCAGATATCCATGAATCCAAATGGAAAAGAGAATATGGCCCACAACACCTAATGCCAGTGTAAGCAAAGACTGCCCTTGTACCCAGAGGGATCAGTAATAGCTTACACAGGATGGAAACCTCTTGGAAGCTTATCCAGAAGCTGTCTTCTCTGCAGAAGACAAAAGCCTGAGGCAAACGCCAAGGTCTTCTTTGCACAGGCTGTGAGAAGGGCACAGTGTAACGTTTGGGTTGTCCAGGAAGGTAGCTGAGGCCCCATTCCTGGAGATATTGAGACTTGAGAGGGCTCTGGGAAAGCTGATCTAGTTGAGGATGCCCCTGTTGATCACAGAGGGCATTGGACTAGATGACCTTTGGAGGTTTCTTCCAACTCTGACCATCCTGTGTTTCTATCATCAGAGCTACCTGGCACCCAGGTGCTTAGCTGTGTTGGGGTTTATTGCACTGCAGTTTCTATAAAGAGTTTGCATTGGTCAGGAGTGGTTGTAATTTGCCAGAGAAGCTCAGGGAGGCTGCAGAGCCTGGTAGATATGCTTATAAATTTCCAAGTGACAATTCAGAGTGTAGCTGGTGAGACATGAGCCACTGTAAGAAGATGAATTCACAGGCAGGATCTTTAGGAAACGAATTTGAGAGTGACAGAGGGGTTCTACCAACCTGCTCCACTCATTTATTTAAATTTATGCAATAAAATGAATCACAGAATGCCAGGGGCTGGAAGGGACCTCAGAAGATCATCCAGTTCAACTTCTCTGCCAGAACAGGGCCACCCTTTTTTAAAATTATTTTTTTTATTTACAGTCCAGTGTTCATTTTTATTATTATTATCTCCCTTCTCCCCCATCTCCCTCCTTTCCTCTCCACCTCCTTCCATTTTCTCCATCTTCCTCTTTTCATCTCAATTTCCATCCTTTTCCTCTCCATCTTCCTCTTTTCATCTCCATCCTTTTCCTTTACATCTCCCTTTTTTCATCACCACCTCCCCTTTACCACCATATCTGCCCCACACTGCATTTTCCCCTTCTTTTCCCCAAACCCAGAGCACCTGGGTTCTGTTGCAGTCTCCTCCCACCCCAGGTGTGACCACTTTGCCCTCCCTTCCCACTCCCCTATTTAATCGGCCCCAGGAAAGGCAGAAGCCTCAAGTTTGCCCATCTGGGCAGAGGGATCCTCCTCCCATCATCACTGGTGAGTCCCTGTGGTGCACACTGGGTGAATGGTGGAGGTGATCTAAAGGCCGGGGGGCCTGGTGGCCCCCCGGCTAGGTAGGGCTAGGCTTGATGATCAATACAACAACACCCATGGATGCTGGCTGAGCTGTCTCCAACTGCTTCTTTTTGTTCACTTGTAAAGCTGTAAAAATGACAGGGATCAATCTGTGAAGCATTTTGGGAAGCATTGAATTAGCCTGGAGGAAATGTCTGAGAATCTCTTCTCTTCAAGCAGGTTCATTAACTTTGCAGCTTCATTGCAGCCTTGAAGAAGGATGGGTTTGTAGGCCTGGCTTCACAGACACCCTCTGACCTCAGGAAGACAAATTCTGCTGACATCCCAGCTGTGGTTTGGCTGTGCAGCCACCACGCTGTCCCCCTGAAGCATCTCCACCACCACCACCTCAGCCACAAGATCACCTTGTGGGGAGGAGAATTTCACAGGAGCCTTGTCACTGGCTGCAGTTCCCCATCAAAACCCTGCTCATGTGTTTAAGACAAGTAAAATGAGAGGCAGAGGAAAGTCAAAACCTACACTGATGATTCTTCTTCTTTTTTTCCCGACCTTCTTTCATTTATTAAACTGCTCTGGATACATATTTCAAAGGACTTTTTTTTTTTTGGGTCCTTTCTTCTCTTTTTTGGCTCATTGTTTATTATAGCTTCATGGGCCCTGAAATAGGAGCTCCAGGCAGCTTGATAAATGGATTGAAAAGCTGCTTCTGCCAGAATCAAACTGAAAAAACCTTCTTGATATCCACAGGCCCTTTTGGTTTAGCGTTTCTAAACCAAGCTCTATTTCCCTGGGAGCATCCCTGAAGAGTGACACATCAGTGTCCCTCAGTGTTTCAACAAAGGGATGTCTTCATCCAGTTATGCCCAGGGCAGAAGTTCATCCCTGGGTTCATCAACAGGACTCATCCTGCAGCATTGAAGAAGAGCAAGGGCAGCTGGGGTTTGGTGGAGGGGGAGAGAGACAGCCCAAGCAAGGCTGAGCAAATCTCAACTCTGAAATGTGCTGGGCAGATCAACCAGCCAGGATATATGAAGCTGGGTGCTGCTCCCAGAGACTAGCAACTCTCCTTCTTCCACACAGCTGCTTTTTAGCTAGATGCTTTCTAAACTCTCCCTTTCCTTCCAGTCCTTCTTGAAATATAGGCAGCCTTAATATATCTCTGGTTCAAACCTTTCATTCTTCAGCACACTTACAGAGTTGGGCCAGCTTGGTAAATCAAGGCTTTAGCTGCCATGATTTACTGGTGAAGGTGAGTGATTCAGTTCCATCTGTGAAAGTCTGAAATGTTAATAAGAAAATAAATATCCTATAAAAAAAAAAGAGGCAATGGACCAGCAGTTGCAAAGCTCACAAGCAGCCAGGTAAAAAATATATTTCATTTCCTGCTGCAGTAAATATCACAGATGTTGGAGCAAAGGATGAGGAGAAGGAAAAAAAAAACCCAAACCAACAACCCAAACAAAACAACCAATCAAACCCCACCCTAAAATAAACATAAGAAGGAACAAAAATGTGGACTTCTGGGAGGTGGATCCTGAGGGCAAAGTGGCAGAAGTTTGTGTTCCTTTCCTCTCCAACCTTGTTTTGCCTCCACATCCAAAGCTGATTAATAGGCAAAGCAAAGGATGTGAACCTCCTTTTGGCCAATGCTCATCAGAATGTAACCTGCCAATATGGATCACACTGGGAACAGTGCATCCTATGCTCCCAACACAGGATTTATTGGGCAGCAAGACAACAGCATCCATGAGCTGCTGGAGAAATATCTGATACAAAAGTGGGCTCTGCCCAAATCAGCTGTTGTCTTCTCTGTGTTCTTGCCCAATGCTTGCCTGGTTTCTGACTGGGACATTACCAGGTTGCTCTGGTCCTGGAGTAGATAGAGTCATGTCTTCCAACTACCTGCTCCAGTGCCATGGCCATGTTGTGGGCTTCTTACCTAGTCACAGAGAGGCAGTATTAGTAGGTTATTGCGCTGGACCCCCTATGTCTCTTTCCCCCCGTCTCAGAATCATAGAATGGTCTAGGTTGGAAGTGGCCTCAAAGATCATCCAGTTCCAACCCCTGTGCCATAGGCAGGGACACCTTCCACTAGAATAGGTCATTCAAGGCCCCATCCAGTCTGGCCTTGAACACCTCCAGGGAGGGAGCAGCTACAACCTCCCTGGGAACCTGTGCCAGTGTCTCACCACCCTCACTGCAAAGAACTTCTTCCTAACATCCAACTTAAATCTCCCCTCTGCCAGTTTTAACCCATTCCTCCTCATCCTGTCATTACAAGACCTTGTGAATAGTCCCTCCCCAGCCTTCCTGTATGCTCCCTTCAGATACTGGAAGGCTAGTCCAAGGTCTCCTTGAAGCCTCCTTAGAGTGTCTTACAGAAGGAGCAGGAGAAGGTGACTCTCTGAATGGAGCTCAGTTGAGAAAATCTTAATGAGTGGCATTGGCATGGAATATGGCTCAGAATTAGGTATATTTGGACTTGTGTTGGTTGAGCAGCAATGTCCTGTTCTCTCCCTTACAAGGTATGATCTGTGTATAATTATGATACCATTCTCCTATGAAACAAGCATGAAAGACTAAGGATTGACCTGAAACAAATGCATTTTTTTTCCAGGCCAGCTTGGATAAACAGGCCAAGCCTTACTATAATGGTGCCACTGCACATAATGCCTTGGACCTGAAGAGCATCCTGGTTTGCCACGATCCTGCACTGTGCTGATCTGGTATGTTCCTTGCTGAGCTTATTCAGCAACAGAGAGTTGGACACTTTTGAGCAAAGGGAAAGT